>LPNX010949083.1:151934-331065 GCA_001517045.1 Pseudotsuga menziesii | reverse complement strand
TATATGTAACATGACACAGTTTATCATCCTGAATAAATAACAAAATAATTTACTATATTAAATACATCTTATTTACTTGAGTAACTTATTATTATGATAAACCTGCTACCTTTAATGAGTTATGGCTATTTATTTTCCAGCCTACTTACATCAACAAGCTAGTTAAACAGTAACAAGAATTAGACAGGTTATTGTTCTTTACTAAAAATAACCTACAAACAGAAATAAATTATCCTGATGTTATGAAATATATAATACATATATTCACTTCAATATTCTATCCTATTCTTCATCTATTTTTAAACACACTGCCTATGCTAGGGTACGATCTGGTTTATTCCAGACAGGGAAAAACACAGGTTAGGTTTATTTTCATCAATTACAGATTCAATATTCAAATAACTAAAGGGTTACTAGCTCTATCAGTTCACTATAAAACATGTAATCATTCATCAATCATTCATTCTCAGATATAAACTTTTTAACACAGTAAATAAAAGACTATAGAACCTATTTAAAGATGGATGACAACAGTTTTGGGAGGCCGTTCATCCCTGCCAACTCTTGGAGAGCGCTCAAACAATGAATTCTCAGAACCCCTGAGCCTATTCCTGGTCTCCTTGGCTGAGAATTGGTGGAGCAAGCAACAAAATACTAGCCCAATGACTCAGTACTAACTATGCACTCAGTAGAAAGATCCTTCAGCTGAATAGTTGTACTAGATCACTTTCTGCAGTTTTACCCCTCAAACACATTCCACAAATTCCCTTCCCAATGAAATCCTTTGAAGTATATTCACCTGAATGATTCTCCTCTTGGAATGAGTAGACTCAACTCTCTTCAATGGGTATTTTTATTAAGATTGCCTAGGTCTTTTTGGGTTAGTTTTCATTAATTGAGCCACCTGCTCTGATCCCACTTTCTTGGGGGATCATGACCCCAAATGTAGGGAGGTTGCCACCTGCAACATTGGAAGTGTTTGAGAATGCTACCACTTGTCTATTTTCTCTCCACCGAGTCTCCTCCACCAACTTGACCAGTAACACTCTTTTTAATAGCTCTCCCAAGCTGTTGTCTCCATTTTTATTTATTTATAATTAAAATATTCAGAATTACATTCAATATCCTTGAATCTGCTGAGTCATCATTTACAACTTAGCATAAAATTTAACATAATGTCTTGGAATAAAATCAAATAAGATAATATTATTTTGCAAAATTGGGGCATGTGACAAAATGTGTATGTCCACTGGACATCTGAATATTCTGAGATGGTAGAATTCTGGTTTCTTTCCAGAGAAGACTTCTTCAAGAGTCTTGTTCTCGAGTACTCTGTGTGGAGTATGGTTCTGTACATACACTCTTGTTCTGGCTACTACTGCCCAAAGATGCATAGGAAGATCTTGATCATGAAGCATTGATCTTGCAGCTTCCATGATAGCTTTGTTCTTCCTTTCTGTAATCCCATTATGTTGTGGATTATAAGGGGTGGACAACTCCCTCTTAATCCCTGAGTCTTTACATAGTTCCTTGAACTCATTTGAAGTCAATTCTCCACCATTGTCTGATAAAAAATTCTTGATCTTCTTTTCAATGTGGTTTTCGATCAAGGCTTTGAATTCTTTGAACTTGCTGAACACTTCATCTTTATTATTCATGAAGTAAATCCATGTATTCCTAGAAAAGTCATCAATAAAAGAAAAATAGTACACATACTCGCTTAGTGAGCTTGATGAACTTGGTCCGCATACATCAGAGTGGATGATTTCCAAGATTCCTTTTTCTTTGCTTGCGCTACTTGGAAATGTCTTCTTTGTGTTCTTTCCTTTCGCACATCCTTTGCAGACCCCTTCATGTTTTGCTTGAATTTCTAGAATACCTTCAACAACTTTGCTTGCAAGTGGTAGTGCTCTATAATGGACATGTGCAAGCAGTCTATGCCAAAGTTCATTTGGTTCTACTGAGTCATGAACCAAAGCTTGTTCTGGTTGGCCTTTCAACTTGTATAGACCTCCTTCTGGTTCTCCAATCACTATTTCATCATTAAAAGTCTTTCCCTTTGGCCACATAAGAACTTGGACATCTACGAAAGCAACCCTCATTCCTTTTGCATCTAATGTAGATATGGAGAGGAGGTTCTTCTTTAGTCTTGAAACAAATAATACATTCTTCATCTTTATAGAATTTCCAGAGTCTAGTATATAGGAGGATTCACCACTACCTTTTATTGTATACTGGTAGTCATCCCCAAGTTTCACCTTGTGAGGTGACTCATGTTTAGATAGCTTCACAAATGATTCTTTGAATCTTGTCATATGCTTGGAAGTAGCACTATCTATGAGCCAATCATTTCTTCCATGTGAAACAGTTCACGTAAGAGCAGAGATCAACACATATTCTTCATCACTTGAAGAATCACTTTCTTGTCTGATTCTTTTTTTGGAAGGTTCATCATCTTCTGCGGCATGAGCATGATGTCTTCTCTTGTTTTCCTTCTTCTTCTTTAGGTTCCCTTTATTAGGGTAGAATCTGGATATGTGACCTTTCTCATCACATGTGTAACATCTAATGGTATATAGATCTCTTTTAGGATGTGAGGTCTTACCTTTGGAGTGATGATGGTTTCTTCTGGCTCTCTTGGAGTGAATAGTGAGAGCTTGATATTCATTTCCCATCTTCTCTTCTTGAGCTGCTATCCGAACTTCTTCTTGAGAGAATTCTTCCCATAGTCTGCTGAAATTGACTAACTTATTTCTGGCACAGATGCCTTGAATGAAAGAGTCCCATGATCTAGGGAGACCATTCAAGGTGGTCATCACAATTTTTGCATTTTCCACTTCTTCAACTACTAATTCCAGTTGTTCCTTAATCTTAGATACCCTTGTAAAGTAATACTGAATAGTCTCAGCATTCTGGATCTTTACATTCTTCAATTGGTTTCTCAGATTAATCTTCCTGTTTATGTTCTTTCCTTCGAACAATTTGGTTAGGATATCAAACATAGATTTAGGTGTCTTGAGGGAGGACAACTGTGGTATGAGGTGACCCTTGATAGAATCAGCAATGATTCTCTTTTCCATAACCAACTTCTTCTTATGTAGGGCCTTAGCCTCATCTCCCTCTGGAACTGGAACCTCCTCATTGATATAGGAGTCCAACTCATTCTCTTCCAGGACCAAGGAGATCCTATACTTCAGGCTCGAAAGTTATCAACTCCCTCAAGCTTTTCATCAATCTTGGTATGATGAGACATCTTAAACTAAGAACCTCAAATGGAAATACAAAATATTTAGATCTTACCAGGTCAAGATGTCGGATCTGGATTTGGAGCTGAAATCATGCATTACTAGTTCAATAGCAAATTAGGGTTTTTCTTTTCTGAAGTTTTTTCCAACCAAATGCTTTGAATTTGATCCCTAACTTCGATTTTTGGGAGCAGATCAATCCAAGCCCAGGCTCACTGAAAAATTCCTCTTCTATGAAAATCCCTAATTTTCGATAGCAGTGTCGAGTCCAAAACTAAAAAAACTCAGAATTGGATTCTGTTTCGACAAAAAGATGCACCCTAAGGAGGAGAGTTAATATAACCTTATTTTGCTGAAAATATGTGGAGGAAGATCCACAAACTAGGAATCCCTAGTTCCCGTAGCTGCACAGTGTCTTCTTCTCAGGTTAGATCTGATACCATGTTAGAATTTCATCATTAAGATAGAAATACATTAGGATCTTTAACTGAGAGAATAACAAGTACAAAAATCAAACACAAGAGACAATGAACACAATTTTTATCCTCAGGGAAACCACAAATAGTGAAAACCCCGCAACTTCCTCAGAGATAGAATCAGCACCAAAAGTAGAACCCAAAACAGTAAGTGATCTCCCGACAGCAGTAACCTTCTTTCTATCTAGCCCAAGTGTCTTCTCTTTCCTGAAATATTTGCTACACTTGAGTGTGTATAAGATGTGTGATAAATAGAGAGGCCAACTCTCTATTTATACTAATTCCTGACTTGACTAAACCCTACTAGGGCTGAACTCACTAGGAGAGTCTAATAACCCTAGTTCCTCGAAACTGTGGGGACTTTAACCCTTAGACAATAGGAGGGTTACCCACAATGACTTGACATGACTTGTTTACATTATAGATCTTCCCGATAGGAACATCGAGGCATGACATGACTCAAGTACATCCTAGAATAAACATCGAGTTACAATATATAAGAATTACAAGTGAAATACATTCTGAAGTTACATATACATCAACAAACCCAACTTTTTTGGCTTGGCTGATCTGTTGTTCGCCTGATAAACCCAACTTTGTTGGCTTGGCTGAACTGTGTACCCTTGTGGTGTTGTTATCCTTGGCTATGTGTAAGTCTATTAGTTCCTTATTCCTTGGGGAACCATGCCCGGCTCGGGGGTGGCAGCATTGCTGAGAGATTGAGGAGCACGCGGGCCTATGGTTGGGCGGAATGTTGCAGCAATGTAGCTGGTTGCAGAACAAGTTCTTATTAAGATAAGTATTCTTTCCTAACTTGTGTTTGCAACTATTTTTACCATTGATGAATGATGATATACATGTTAAATGCTGATCTGTATATGCATGCGTATTGATTGATATGTTTTTCTTTCGTTGTGTATATGAATGATTATGCCTCATAATATGTTTGATGTTTTAAGTATCATGTTTCATCATTACATATATGTGTGTTCATGTTTGCTGGGCTAGATGCTCAGATGATTTGATGTATAGTAGCATTCTCTTCATCGGTCAAAGGTTCGAGGACATTACACACAGGTTTCTTCCTAAGCATAGTGGGTGACAGATGGCGAACATAGGAGAGCGTAGTGGTGAATCTTCTAGAGCATGCGTTGAATGCATCAATCTAGTGCATGGATGGATGATGTGGTGGCGAGCAAAGGAGAACATAGGCTGGAAAACATATAGAACATAGCTTCATCACCCAGATGCATGGATAACAGTTTTTTTGCAATTGTTTCACATTTTAAATGCCAAGAATTAATTCTCAGCAGCGCGCAGTTTGATGAGCGATCTGGATGGAGAGCTGAATGGGAGGATAGGTCATGAGGTAGATACATTGGGTGTCGATCTAGGGAAAATGGAGTGTCTATCTACTGCTGCTCTTCAGGACTGCGTTCTACAACAACACGTCTCAACATTTGGAAAACTACCAGCAAGTTTCACGCAATGGGCTAGATGACAAGCTGGACATCCAGCTGGACATACTGTGCGAAAGGTAGGATGAATGCATTATATTTATTAATTTATCCCAAAAAGATTAAAAGTCTGCAAACAAATATATAAATCAGTTGATATATCAAATACACTTTAATAATGTTATTTTTAATTAATAAAACCATAAAAAAATGATAAATAAAAAGATTTCATATAAACCTTAAATACACTCATACCTGAGGTTGAATAATGATCTACATGTCATAAAATATACAAAAGATAATAAAATATGTGTTTAAATGAATAATTTAACTGCAAAAAATGATAACAAATCTAGGATCAACATTCCCCAAAACTGGAGAAATGCTAGGTCCCACTAAGCAAAAAGAAAGAAAAACAATTTAGGAAGAAGGCGAACTAGCAGCTACCTTCAACTTGGCAGATAAAGAAGGTAATTTAAAATTCACTCTTTTAACCTGTAAAATAACATATCTTTCATGTCACACATGGTATGAAAATTAAAAATCACTTTATTGGGTTTTCAACAATTCTTGGGTTCAAAATAGTTTTATCATTTATAAGGTTTAAAATTAATTCAACCATGCGCAAAGTAAAACTTTGGGAAGGTTGAACAAATAACATAAAAACATAGATTGCATTTTAAATAACAAAAAGATTGATCATTTTTATGCATGAATGGGTAAGAGAATAGAATTATTAACAGTGAAATGGAAGTAAAAACTATTTTCCCAAAAACAAAATTTAGTTAGCAAATTTAATCATAAGTGATATAATATCACCATTTTTACCAGATCATTATTTGATATTTCATTTGCCTTCATTTGATTCTTCATATGCTAAGACCATATTGAATTTTGCTGTAAAATATGCTTCAAGCTATAACCAAATTCCACTGTTTAGATTCCTAAAAATACTTATCATTTGTTAGAGATAAATAGATTTGTCATAGATAAAAATAATCTAATTTTTTTACAATTCAAATCCATCTTCCCCCAAACCAAATATATGGCGTGTCCTCAAGCCATACAGAGAGAAGAATTGATTGTTCCAAAAAAATGGAAAGAGGGAGAGCATGTTGTTAATATATTTTTTAAAAACTAATTAGTAAATAAAAATGGTTCAGAAATGTATATTCATGAAAAATAAAATAGTGCTTAGAAAGACCATGTAAATGATAATAACATAATTAAAATAATAACATAGGAAAAACTATCCATCCATGCCTCATTGTAAATATATCTTGTCATCATCAAGTATTTTAAGTGTACCCTGGAGTGTGTGAGATTTACAGCTATGGGTCCCATTTCTAAGATAATGACATATTAGATATATGTGGAATGAGACGGTTAGCGAAAAGTCAACTTAGAGCCATTCTCAAATGACATTATAAACAATTGGCCATGACATAATGTTTTGAATAATTTTTCATATATTATCACTATTTTATGAATTATGTGCATAGTGGTGTATTAACCAGATCTCATTTACCAGATATTGCTCTGCTACCATCAGGCATGTTCAGTACCCCGGTGGGTTTATCTTGGTACCATGCAAGCATAGCCTCGCTGCTAATGAGCCTGTTCAGTACCCTGACGGGTTTACTTGCATTTATCGAGCTTCCTATTGTAAGGTTTTTACTTAGCATTGACCCGCTGCCAGTAGGCCTATTCAGTACCCCGACGGGTTTGCCTTGTATAATGATATTAAAGATATGGAAGCCAATTGATACTAGAGCATGTTAAATCCTGCTAAACACATAATTCAATTATTTTCAAAATAAATTTATAAGTAATTTCATAATGGCTAGACTCATGAAACATGCCGAAAGAGAATAACTGAAAGTTGTTCTTTAACCTAACAGTCCTTCTTCTTTATAAAGTAAAGTGATGTTCCCCACAGATAAAAATTCCACTTACTTTTGAGTTATCACCAAAATACTCAAGAGACAAGTTTTGATAACAAGTGTAGGATGAACTAGTAAGCCATAGGTAAAAATAAGGTTGTGAAAAATATTATAATGAAAGTGGGTCTTATCAAGCAACTTGTTTAAAAGAAGAAATAAAAAATATACACGTTTGAATCAAAATACCAAAAACTATATGAATCATAACAAAATTGGTGAAGTATGATATATAGAGGATTGATATAAAAATTTTATCCATATAAGCTGCAAATTTTGAAAGTACCTCAAAAAGATAAAAATACCGGATGAGTATTTAGCATAATTTCCTTGTCCAAGTAATATTACGTTAGCTACTCATAGAGATAATATACTTGTAATCAAACTGCAAAACCATTTGTCAGATGATTCAATTTATTCATAAAGACATAAAATAAAAAGATTCTTGTATAAACAATCTATTAGAAATGACTCTTATTTATTCAAAGCAACAAGCACATATTTACATATATACAAGTGATAATAACCCAAAATACTTTTCAAGGATCAGGAGGAGAAGGAATAGCTTCCCCTTCAAATAATTCCATTTCATTTTTCTGCAAAACATTTTGTATAAAATCCTGTTTAGATGTCGGTTGGTGATAGAGCCTAAGTCTATGTCCATTTACTACAAAGGAAATTTTTGAGCCATCAATTGTTTTAATTTTTACCGATCCATTATCAAAAGTTGTAACTACTTTGTATGGACCCATCCAACGGGTAGTTAATTTTCCTTTAAAATTTTTAAACCATGAATCAAATAGTAGTTCCCAATATCCAATATTAAACTACTTTTGCTTAATAAATTTGTCATGCCATGTTTTTCGTTGATTCTGTATTAACATCGTTCTTTGTAGTGCATCTTGTCTAATTTCATCTAACTCATTAATCTGTAATATTCATTGTTTCTGTTCTTCATCCAAATTCATACCTAATTGTGCTGCCATAAAAAAAAATTTGGCTTGAAATTCGATAGGTAAAAGGACTTGTTTTCCATACACTAACTCATAGGGGGTATGTCCGGTATTGTTTCTCCATGTTATCCTATAGGCCCATAAAGCCTCTGGGAGTCTATCTGCCCAATCCTTATGATGTAAGTGAATGGTATTAGTTAAAATGGCTTCTAATAATTTATTAGTTGATTCTGAATGACCATTATCCTAAGGGTGATAAGGTGAATATTTGCAATGTCGGATGCTATATTTCATAGTAAGTTCTTTCATTAATTTAGAACTAAATTGAGTACCTTAATTTGTGACAATTTCTCTAGGTACATCAAACCGTGTGAATATTTCTTCATATATAAATTCTACCGTCGATTTATCTGTGGCTCTAAATAAAGATTTAGCTTCCACCCATTTGGTGACATAGTCCATACAAACTAACATATATTTATTTTTATGAGACATGGGATAAATTGGTCCTACAAAATCAAGAGCCCATTTCTCGAAAGGTTCAATCATAACTTGGGGTTGTAAAGGAATTTGATCAGATGACGTAGGTATACCCATTCTTTGGAAACTATCACATCCTTTAACATATTTGGAAGCATCCTTAAAAATGCTTGGCCAATAATAACCAGAATGTAAGACTTTATATGCCGTCCTTTTATCATAAAAATGTCCTCCACATGGTCCATCATGGCATGCATGGAGGATGTCTTTCATTTCATCCTCTCGCACACATCGTCGAATAATAAGATCATGACTAGTGCGGAAGAGATCATTATCAACAAAAAAATAATTAGAAATATGAACTATAATATGACGCTTATCATGTGGAGACAAATGGTTTGGCATTTTCCCAATTTCTAGATAATTGGAAATATCCGCAAACCAAGGGGTTTGAATAGATACAACAAATAGATGTTCATCAGGAAAAGTGTCATCAACTGGTTTAGTACCATCTTCATGTTGAATATGGGAAAGGAAATATGCTACGATATTTTCTTTACCAAGTCAGTCAATGACAGTAATGTTAAATTCTTGTAATAAAAGAAGCCACCGGGTCACTCTACCATTGGTAATTGGTTTATTCACTACAAATCTGATGGTAGAGTGATCGGTATGCACAAAAACTTCATAACCTGTGATATAATGATGAAATTTATTAATAGAATAAACTACTGGCAATTTTTTCAGTAACGGTATAATATAATTTGGCAGGGGTCAAATTTTTGCTAATAAAATAAATGGCATAAGGTGCTTTTCCTTCTTTTTGGCTGAGGACTCCTCCTATGGCCGTATTAGAGGCATCGATAGATATGTGAAAAGGGAGGGACCAATCAAGACCCCTAAGTATTGGTGCCATCAATAGTTTAGCTTTTATAATTTCAAAAGCATTTTGACAAGATTCTATCCACTAGAATTCTGAGTCCTTTGTAAGTAACTTAAAAATTGGTGCAGCTATTTAAGTGAAGTTTTCAATAAAGTGTCGGTAATAGCTTGCATGACCAAGGAAGATTCTTACCTCTTTCTACTTTTTGGGAGAGGGAAGGCCAACAGTACTTCGATCTTTGTAGGATCTACCTTAATTCCTTGGGAAGAAACATGGTGTCCCAAAACTATACCTTCTGTCAGTAACATTTTACATTTTTCATGACTAAGAGATAAATTCGTTTCTTGACATTGGAGCAAGACCATCTCGATATTGTCAAGGGATTCTTGAAAATTATTACCATAGGCCGTAAATTCATCCATGTATACCTCCATATAGTCATGTATAAGATCGGAAAAGATTCCTAAGACTGCTCGCTGGAAAGTGGCTGGTGCATTACATAAGCCAAATGGAAAAAATTGATAAGCATATGTTCCCTAAGGGCATGTAAAAGTGGTTTTGTCTTGATCTTCTAGTGCTATTAAAATCTGGTTGTAACCACTATACCCGTCAAGAAAGGAAAAATACTGTTTACCTGACAAAGTATCTAATACTTGATCGATAAAGGTAAAGGAAAGTTGTCTTTAAGTGTAGCTTTGTTTAGATCTCTAAAATCAACACAAATACGCCATTTCCCTGTGACTTTGTTTGGAACTACTACTAAAGGAGATACCCATTTACTATTGGAAATAGGATAGATGAAACTAGTAGTTAGGATTTTTTGTAATTCTTCTTTTACTATATCCTTTAGGGTAGGATTCATCCCCCTCTGTGGTTTCCTTACAGGTGACATGCTTGGACCCATATAAATATGGTGAATATAGGTATTGGGGTGTATACCCTTCATATCGGTGTATTCCCATGCAAATTCTCTATCTTGTTTCTTAAGAACTTTAAGCAGCTATGCTTGTTGGTTTTCACTTAATCTTGTGTTTATATGTAAGAATTTTTCAGGTCCAACCTCACAAGATATGGTATATGGTCTTGTATGCTCTTCAATTGTGAAGACACAAGGTGTTTCTATAAACATTGAGAGAGCCATATTCTCTTGAAACTCATCTCCAAAAATATGATCGAATTAAGAAAAGGACTGAGAGAAATCTGTACAGGTTGTCGAAGAAATAAACTGGTTTAATACCTTCTCAATGGTCTGCTCCTGAAGTGCTAAAGAAAAATCACTTGGAAGGGAGAGATCATCAAAGTCTTCATCCCCAAAAGAAAAATTTAACCACCATGAATTTTCAGTTATTGATTGTGCTGGGGGGTATAAAATAAGTATTTGTGTGGACAACCTATTGGAAATAGTCATCTCTCCATCCCTACACCTTATAAAAGCATTTGCGGTAGCTAACCATGGTCTTCCCAAGATAATAGGATGTCCTTTATAAGGATCCTTTGATTGTATGACCATAAATTCAATAGAGTATTCCCATGAAGCTATTGATACAACAATGTCATCCAGGACTCCAATGGTTTTTACCATAGTGCGATCTGCTAGTTCTAGGATGGAAGGAGTAGGTCGAAGAAATTGTCCTAACTGTAAAACTTATAAAACTAAGGTGGTCATCATGTTGATAGCAGATCCTAAATAGATTAATGTATTTTCTATGGCGGTGTTATTTATAAGTACAGTCACTACTAGGGCTCCTGGATTTGTATATTTTACAATCCGGGACTGACCTGTCACACATTCAGACATTTCTCCTATAACATGAATTGTAAGAGGGTCCTTTTGCTTCTTTCCTAGGCATTTAATACATAGCTCCTTTATTACCTTACTATAGATTGATATCTCTTTGATAGCTTGTAATAGAGGGATTTTAATACAAATGTTCTTTAATTCATTCAAAATGTTATACTCCGGATGAACTACAGGTTTTTCTATTACGAGTCTCTCTAGAAATGGAGGAATTATTTGCTCCTGAATAGTTTCTTGTGGAGGATTGGTGTGTACTGGAACCTTTGGAATGTTCACATCCTCCAAAAAAGCATCATTCACGATTTCACTTGAATCTTCTTCTTCTTCACTTGGTTCCTGAATGATGACTAATGACTTGGGTTTATTATTCACAACTCTTCCTGATCGTAACTGAATTTCAGGTACAGGTACAGTCAAAATAAGGTATGATGGAAGAGTTTGCAACTCAATGCTATTAAGATATTGAGTTGGTTTATTATTAGGGTTAGGTATCAGCTATGTAAGTAATAATGTCAATCAAGGAGGATTTGCATTTTGAAAGTGATGAGGTTGTTGTGTGATAAAAGGAACTGGAGGTACAAATCTAGGTGAAATTTGCTGGAAATTCATTTGATTATGAGGATGAGGATGATTAGGTGTAGGAATAGGTTGTGGCTAAGGATATGGTTGTCCTCTCCATCCTTGTGACCAATATTGTTGTTCTGGAAATTGAGGAGGAGGATACTGAGGTGGCCAATTCTGCCAGCTGGAATTGTTCCATTGTTGAGGTGGTTGATACAGAGGATAATAGAGTGGAGGTTGTGGTGGAAAGTTTGGATATGCTTGTTGGTCTCTAGGTTTCCAATCAGGCCTCCTATATGTTTAGGCTACATCCCCACTCTTATAGATGGCTTGAAATCTAGGAAAGGATGGGAAATTATTTGTTGGATGCTCTTCTATACAGATGTGACATACAAAGATGTTGTTTAATGGAAATTCCATTTGGAGATGTTTAGCTCTATAGCTTGGACAAAATATACTCATTGATGCTCGTTCTTCATCCTGCCTCTTCTTGTCTTGTAAATCATCTAGTTGAGAACCCATTGCTCCTAAGATATCAGTCTTAAAATTCTCCAACAGGTTTCCTATCTCTACTCTTGTAATTCCTTCTGAACTAGGAACATTTCCTCTTATATTTCTACTAAAAGGCTCTCGAAATTTTTTCATAAATTTCCCCCTGCTCCTCAAATAATTTTTACGCATCTCACCGATCTTTGCAAAAGTTTTATGAGAAATATCACCAGGTGCCATGAGATTAATACTTTCTAACAAGTCCTCGAAGATCTCCTTTGGGAAAAGTGTACGTACTGCATTCTTCTTAGAGGTCATTATATTTAGACTTATGTAATGTATATATGAACCTTTCGAGATAATCCTCCAGGCTCTCGTCTTCAAGTTGTTGTATAACACAACATAAAAGAGACAACCTAAAAACATACTAAAGGAAACACATATAACACTCAATCTCACATGCAAATGAATAAATTAATCTAAAAAGCATAAACACAAAATAATACAGTATTAAAACAAAATCAGCAATAACATTCAAGAAACGAAAACAACTTGACACACATTCAAGCAAAAAGAAATAAGGAAATTAATAAAACTTTAATAAATAACCTAAAACAATTAAACTTTAACTTTACTGTTAAACAAAACTAACATCTAAATAGGACAGTCAAAACATAATTCAGACATTAATGAAACAAAACTGAAAACAATCTCAAAATACATAAAAAACACTAAAAACAGAATTAAGGGCTGAATGACAGACTCAATTGTGGGTCTGAAAGGGGTGGTTGAATAACAGACTGAACAGGTTGTCTGAATGACAGGATGTATAGTTAAAATGGTAAAAACTAACCCAAATGAAGTAATCTTCAGCTGAAGCCATGCAGATGTAATTCTTATGCATAAAGCAATAAACAAACCTATTTACTAAGCAAATCTAACAGTGAAATAAACTTAAGCAAATTCATAAACATAAGCATAAAGAAACCATTGCGCATTAATAAACTGAAATGTAAATTGCATAAACTGATAATTAGAATAGAAATGAAATAGACAGAATTAAATCTACTTAATTTGATAAACAACAATCTATTTTATCTAACTTTCAAATAAACTGAACAATAGACTGAATATGAAATGACTAAAAGCAAAGTTGGAAACAAACTATGCACGTAGTTAACTGTCTAATTCATAAATCAAATTGCATTACAAAAATAAAATAGACTATGAATTAAACTAGCTACAACAAAAATGAAATAAATAAACAAGAAAAGAAACCTTTGGTTGATGAGGGGCCCTCTCAGCAATGAGGGGTGATGCCTGGCTAACTTCTACTTAAACGCAATCTTCAACAGCAATGCATACAACTCTTTATTCAGATGGTGGAACAGAAATACAATGTTCAAGAGTAAATCACAGCAAGAAATCTTCTCCCAACTCTTCTAACTGACTGATTTTGCTAGCTAACTCTAGCTCTCTCACAAAGGCTGCTATATATAATAATTTACAGGGATAAGCAAGTCGACCCTTTAGTGGTCGACTGCTCTCTAAATTTAGTCGATCTTAAAGGCACATAACAGATCACAGGCCAACTCGTAGGAATCTCCCTTCTATAGCACGAACGGTCTTCAGAGGTGGTGCACAGGCTTCTCTTCAGCATGAATGATTTGCATAGGTGGCGCACAAGTTTCTTCCTGATCGCAGCAGGTGACTGATGGCGAACAGAGGAGAGAATAGTGGAAAATATTCTAGAGTGTGGGTTGAATGCATCAATCCAGCGCGTGGATGGTTGATGTGGCAGTGAGCAAAGGAGAACGCAGACTGGCAAACATCTAGAACATAGCTTCATCACCTAGACGCATGGATAACAGGCTGTTTGTAATTGTTTCATGTTTTAAATGCCCAAAATTAATTCTCAGCAGCGTGTAGTTTAATGGGCGATTTGGACGGAGAGATGAATGGGAGGCTTGGTCGTGAGTTGGATACGCTGGGTGTCAATCTAGGGTGAACGGATTGTCTTTCTGTTTGTGTGCTTCAGGACTGTGATCTACAGCAACACATCTCAACATCTGGCAAACCACCAGCGAGTTTCATGCAACAGGCTGGATGATGAGCTGGACATCGAGCTGGACATGTTGTGTGAAAGGCGGGTTGAATGCGTTCTTTTTATTAATTTAGCCCAAAAAGATTATAAATTTTACAAACAAATATATAAATTAGTTAATATATCAAATGCACTTTAATAATGTTATTTTTAATTAATAAAAGCATAAAAAAATGATAAATAAAAATATTTCGTATAAAACTTAAATACACTCATACTGAGGTTGAATAATGATCTGCGTGCCATAAAATATACAAAAGATAATAAAATATGTGTTTAAATGAATAATTTAACTGCTAAAAATGATAACAAATCTAGGATCAACAACGCTTAATCCGATTAGATCTAGGGAAGATCCAGTCAGATCTACAATCTTTGGTAATCATTCCATCTATGAAGGTTATTCTCTCTCCTTTTAGTCATTTCAGTTAACAAGGTAAGCCATTCATCTTACATTTCTAATTATCGCCTTTTTTGAGTGGTTTTCACCCTTTTCAGTCCAACTTAGTTTTTTGGTTTCTCCTACAGAACTTTGGCATTTCAGTCTACTATTCGGGCAGCACACCTCTCTTTGGTTGACAGAGCATCGACCTCCCTAGAGCACCTTTCTTGTTTTTCTCAAGTATGCCGACAACGCCTTCTTGCAGACTTGGAAGGGTGCCGACGGTGCCAATGTGCAGAAGGTAGAAAGCACCGATCTGACTTACGATGCTCTGGTGCAGACCTCTTTAGTGCACCGAGGTAGGCTTCAAAACTTCCTGTAAAATTTTTAATTTGCTTGAAAAAGGTTACTTTTCAAACTTGTTTGGACTGCTTGCTTCTCTGAAAATTTTCCTATGTTCTGCTCTTTTGCTTGCTGTCTAAGTTTACTACTTTTTGCGAATCTAATTCTCTTTTTAAGCTCAGTTACAAATTCATTATCTTCTTCATTTTTATAAAGGAAAGTGGAAAATAGCTCAGTTTTGGTTTGTAAGAAAGTGTCTGAAAATTTTTGTTTTGTTAAGAAACCCTATAGCCTCTTTCTAGAGTTAGTTTTCCTTTAAAAATTGCTTTATGTGCCTCATATTTTCTATAAAAATACAAAAATAATCATGTTATTTTCCTCTTGTTTATGCTTACAAAAATTTTATTTTCATTTGCATGAGTGATTTAGGAGAATAGGTCTTTTTTAGATTGTAGCAAAAATTAAAATTTTGAATGCACGTTAGAGGCTCAGTTTTCTTTCTTGTATTTCAGAGACTTTTGAGTGCTTGTTTGAAAAATATTTGTGTTTGGAAGAATTCTCTTTGCATATTTTGATTAATATCTTGTTTTGATTGTTGAAAGTGGCATTCTTTCGATGCAGTTTTTGAAAGAAAATAAAAGGTCTCTTCCTTACCCTAATTAGGTCTCATCGAAGTCAAAAGAGTGTTTTTGCATATAGATTTAATTTGCATTATTGGAGATAACACCTCACAAATATTCACCTAATCATTCAGATAAAATCAATAGTAGCTTTAGGTTAAAATTGTATAGAAATTTGAGTGATAGGTTAGTGACTTTTTTGGGCATTGTAAAACGTAGTACCCATCGTTAATTTGTCTACACTACAACATGGGACTTGCATAGTTCTTCCACATACCATTGGTATATCGAACGACATTTCATGTACCCTTGAGGTGTATAGAAAGGCACTTCACGTACTCGATTGTATATCGAAAGGCCCATTGTGAACGGTTATGCATTAGACAGCACTACTACCGATTTGAACTCCCACGTACCTTGCATATATCGGGAGACCCCACTAGGATTCCTTGTCCAACTAAGAAAAACCCTTTGGCCATTTTTTTTGGAGCAATATACCGAAAAAAATAGTAGGAGAGATTACTACACATGTGCCTTTGAGGTATATCACGAGTTGCACCATCTTGACAATCCTAGTGAGAGACTGACTATTTTGAACCTGTCCTATCACTTAAGACTGCTTGCAACCTTTAGCTCTGTGTAGGTTTGTTTGTGTGTTTTTCCTCCTTTTTTGACCTATATTAGAAGAATTTCAGCCACCACCATGGCTGAGCAACTTACGAGCTTTCAATCTCGTAGATTGCAGGGTTTACCTCCTGACTCTCCTCCAGCCATGGAAGGACAAGAAGGGGTAACCATGGAACGACCAGCTTCGGCTGATGCTTGTATCAAGAATACTTCAATTGCTAGACCTAGAGAAGAATTCTCTATTTACAATAATCCTTTGGTCTAATTATCTCATACAACTGATACAACTTTTCATTTTCTGAAGGAGGGTCGACCCAGCTCATCTAACTAGATTGGTGGTTATCCACCTGATGAAACCACAGAGATAGAATATGGCCCAAATGCTCCTTTTTGGAGAACACCTCTAGGATAAAGTATTGCTGGACATGCAGTGACTACCACCGAACTGGAGCCATATATGCTTGCACCTTTAAGGAATTTCTTAGCAAAAGCTCCGTCACATGACCAATTTCTCCATGAATCTCTCGAACATGCGAATCATTGTATCAAAGAACTTAAAAAATACAAGAAGAAGGGAAGGGTTTCTTCTCATCCCAATCCTTCAAAAACCACCCCGCCTGGGTATCATGCCCTTTCATCACCACGTGTAGCTCAACTTCTGGAATCACCAATTCAAAATTTGGTTACTCAAAATCTAGTTTCCACCTCCTCTCTTGGTCATAATCCGATTTAGACACCCTCTCCCAGTCAGAATTCCCCATCTGTTCCAAACACTCCAATAGCTTCCGCACTTGGGGGAAACCCCTAGTTCAAACTCCATTACCTATTAGAGGGACTATTTCTATCATGGGTAAACATGTACCTTCTGGCTCACCGACAGCAAACTACCCTCCCTCGAGTTCCAATATGGTTATTCTTCCTTCTGGTCAGGTAGGTCCCTCATGGATCCAACCTACTGCTACTCTTTTTTCTTGGGGATATACATGTCCTGAGAATCAACCACCCCTGACTCAATTAGCTTATAAACCTATTCCCCCAGGGAGACTCTATCCCAGAGTTCCCTACTGGAAATGCATTTGTACAATGGGGACAATCGAATTGGTCCGATGTTCTATCTTACGGAGGAGCTTATGTCCCTATTTCTAGAATATATGGACCTCCACCTAGAGGACCACTACCTGCAGGACCTCCTAGAGGACCTAGAGGACCTAGAGGACCTAGTAGACCTGGAGGACCTAGAGGATCCAGAGGACCTGGTGGACCATCACCAGGCATATCTAGAGGATCCGATGGATCTGGTGGACCACCACCTGCTGGACCTGGAGGATCCAGTAGACCACCACCTACTGGACCTAGAGAATCTGATGGATCTATTGGACCACCACCTGGTTGACCTGGAGGACCTCAGGGACCACCACTAGGAGGACTTGGAAGATCTGAAGGATCCAGAGGATATGCAGGACCACCCCCTGGAGGTTCACCTCCCTTGGGAGACCCTTCATATGGAGGACCTTCGAATAACCAACAACCTAATCAACAAGCCTCAATGGAATTATCCATACCTATTTATCAATCTTCCTATGACCCTATTGGTCAACAAATTCCATATCAGTACTACCAGTACCTGTAGGCCAATCAACAATTGCCATTTTTGGCAACATTAGATTTTCCAGATTTGTCTAGATTGATCAATGACATGATTCATCATGACCCCTCTTGGCCTGTTATTCTGGTCAAATTACGTTCGGATATACCTAAATTTGATGGGAAACCTGGTGAAGATCCTAAGAACCATGTGATGAATTTTCAGCTATGGTGTTCATCCAATTCTTTGATGGATGGTTCGATCCATCTTTGAATATTCCAAAGAAATCTCACAGGCATTGCTGCCAAATGGTATATAGGCTATTGCGACACTCTTTTTGGGATTTTAATGCTCTAGCTATGGATTTCTTAACACACTTTCAGCTACCCATATGGTATGAAACAAGTACAGACATGTTGACCTCGCCTCAACAGACCACATCAACCCACATCTCCAATCATATCCATGAATGGAGAAGAATATGCAGGTTAATCAAGGATCCCATTCCTGATTAGTTACTGGATGATTGGTTTACAAAGTATTTACTTATGCCCATTACTAGAGACGTCACCATGGTATGCGTTGTCACCGAGGATCAAGCTATTAGCCATGCCCAATACCTTGATTTGGTTTATCCCAATCAGGAACTCTGTATGATTTGATTCCTCATGCTCCTCGACCCATAACTAATCCATCAAGTCCTGCAGCTGAACCACCCACTGATGGCATAATTGGTTCAGTTCAAACAAAAATGACAATAAAATATTCTAAGCAAAATCAAACCACCCCACCAACAAGTCCACCTTCCAAAACTGCACCCTCTCCTATTGCTTCTGCTGAATAAATGCGGTTCAATCCGTTGAATCTTCCGGTGGAAATAAAAAAGGAAAAAATAAATTGAAAAAACCTGCTAACCTACAGGAGGGTAATAAACCATAGAATTCAAATGCTGATTCAAAAAATAAAAGAAAGGTAAAATATCCTTGTTTAATCTGTGGGGGGGATCATTTCACTAAGGAATGTCCTTGTCGTGAGGAACTTAGTAAATTTTTTAAAACTTCAGCCACCCCCACATTTCTTAAAGATCCTTTCCCCACCCAACAACAATTAATCGATCATCAATCCTTTCATGGGTCATCTTTTTCTACTGATGAATTTAGAATGATGTCTAGTGAAACGGTTAACTTAAACACAAGATCATAGAGCTAAAACCCTCCTCTGAAAAAGAAATATGATGAAGTTCCACCTGAAAAACCTTCAGCTTCCACACCTCCTCCTAGTAACAGTATTCACATTGAAAAACCTGTTCCAGAAGCAATTTTTGGCCCACCAAAGGGTACTCTTCGTAAGTCCATTATCAACCCTAACACATGTGTTTCCCAATATTACAACATAGTAGAATATTTGGCTCAAGAACCCTATGCTATGTTAGCTTTAGAAGTACTCCAAACCTGTCCCACTCAATGGAAAAACTTGCTTATTGTACTTGGAGCTATGGATCCTGAAAATAACAACCTCATCACTTTCGAACTGGATGATTTTAAAACCCGGCTCTCACACCAATTGGCTTTTCATATATCAACTAAATTTTTTAAAAAGACCATTTGTTGTATTGTTTTGGATGAGGGAGCCTCTACATCAGTCATGTCTTTATCTTGTTGGAGAGACATTCATTCTCCTGAAATGAACCGTTCACCTACCACCCTTAAGTCTTTTGATGGTCACAGATTTCAGCCTTATGGATTACTACCTACCATTCACGTTGAACTAGGGGGAAATTCAGTATCCATTCACATCAAAGTCATTAATGCTCCTTTGGACTATAACCTACTCCTGGGTCGCAACTATTTTTATGCTATGCAAGCTGTAGCATCAACCGTTTTTCGGATTGTCTAGTTCCCATTCCAAGGAAGGATTGTCACTATAGACCAGTTAGATTTCGTCATAGAAGCTACAATCACCAATGATGCAAATAGCATTTAACTTTTAAATACCCCACAATATCAGGACATAGGAGTAGGCCTTATTAAAGACTCATCGTTCATGGGAGTATTTCCATTATCCAATCCTCCTCCTGTTTCACAAACTGCATCTATCAATATGATTTCTAACACTATTATAGATAAAGGAAAATCGATTGTTGATGAATCAACAACTCTTACCCCCTTTGAAGAAGTTTATAACGTTATCCAATCCACCAATGATTCTACCATCAACGATCATTTGTTGGTGACCTCAGATTATTATCACCTGCCATATTGGCTTCACAACCCCCCCATCTCTGGATTATCTTTCACATACACTTCCCACAGATGAATCCATTATGAAAGTCATGTCACTAGACGAGATGCCCTAGAAAGAATAATACTTTTCCCTAGCTGTTTCATCTGATATAACTGTGGACCCTCAGTATCCCATCCTCACTCAGGGTGTCGAGTCTGAAGGAAATCTATGTAATATTACAAAAACCATGCCTGTGGACATATCAGTCAAACCAAGCATTTTAGAGAACATTTTTGTATGCCAGAATTCTTCACCTTTTGAGGTTCAATCATATACAGCCTTGTTTAAAGAATTTCGATATGTTTTTGCTTAGAAATATGAGTAAGTGTCAGGTATTGATCCCTCCATTGTTGTTCATGAGATCAAAACCTACCCTGATGCCAATCCCGTCCACTAGAAACTACGACAAGTTCATCCACAAAGAGCAGCAGCCATTAAGGAAGAAGTTGAAAAAATTATGAAGGATGGTTTCATTTACCCCGTACCTTTAACTCAATGGGTTTCCAACATATTCCTTCTGAACAAAAAACAGAGCACTATTAGGGTGTGTATCAGCTTCAGAGATCTAAATAGGGTTTGTCCAAAAGACAATTTCCCTACTCCCTATATCGATCAGATAATTGACAACTATGATGGAAGCATTATTTTTTCCTTCATGGATGGATTCTTTGACTACAATCAGATTGAGATTCTCCCATCCAACAAACATAAGATGGCATTTATTTTCCCATGGGAGACCTTTGCCTACCGCAAATTGCATTTTGGTTTGAAAAACATTGGTGCGACATTTGAACGTTCCACGTTGTATGCTTTTCATGACATCAAACATGTTGTGGAACCTTATCTTAATGACCTTCCCACTCATTCCAAGCAGTGAGATATCCATGTCGATCATTTGAAAGATATTTTTATCAGGTGTCATCATTTCAATATTCATTTGAATCCCCATAAATTTGTTTTTTGTGTATAAATTGGTCGACTCCTCAGATTCATTGTTTCTAAAGATGGCATCTGTATTGATCCCTTGAAGATTGAAGCTATTCTTTCCCTACCTTCCCCAACGAACATAATCGAACTATAGAGTTTGCAAGGGAAGGCAAACTTTTTACGTCATTTCATCTGCAATTATGTAGAAAGGACACATGGTTTCATGAGGTTTCTTAAAAAGGACACACCTTTTGTATGGGATGATTTCGTGCAATGTGCGTTTGAAAATATCAAGCATGCACTTACCCACACACCAGTGTTGCAACCACCCAATTATACTAAGGATTATTCATTATATGTGGTTTATTTCTTGTCTACCATAGGCATGGTCCCTGTCCAAATAGATGAACATGATCATGAACATGTCATCTACTATGCCAGTAAGAGTCTCCTAGACTCTTAAACTCGATATTCACATGTGGAGAAACTTGCTCTGGCCATGGTCATCATAGTCCATAAGTTCCATCATTATATCTTGCTCCGCACCACCACTTTCTACGCGGACTCTAACCCCATGTACTATGTACTGACACATCAAGTGCTTGGGGGAAAATACTCATGATGGATTGTCATTCTCCAGGAATTTGAATTAGAGTTTGTGAAAAGTACTTCCAAGAAGTCTCTCATTTTTGCAGAGCTCATATGTGACCTTCCCCATACTACGAAGAATCCAGAGCCCATTGATTCCTTACTCGATGAATCATTGTTTCTCATTAGTACGATTGACCCTTGGTATGGAGACATCATTTTGTATCTCCATACTTTACAATATCATCCCACTGCTTCTCGCGATGAACATCATCGCATTCGCCACCAGGACAAAAGCTATCTTATTCTGAATGATACCCTATACCACCATGGTGTTGACTCTATATTATGAAGTTGTATTACACATGAAGAGGCTGAGATCATTTTAAATGATTGACATGATGGAACTTGTGGCGGTCTTCTATCTGGGTTGGATACTACCCAGAAAATATTGCGTGCAGGGTATTTATGGCCCTCTATTTTCAAAGATTGCATTGAAACAGTCAAGAAATTCTTGCCATGCCAAATGTTCACTACAAAGAAACACACCCATCTAGTTCTACTCCATCCTATTGTAGTCATTGTACCCTTTGAAAAATGGGGCATAGACTTCGTGCATTGTAGACCTACCTTAGCCGGGGGGCATGGATACATTATTGTGGTTGTGGACTATTTTACAAAATGGGTTGAGGCTATGCATATGCCGAAGATGGGAAGACAACTGTACTATTCTTATTCAACCATATAATTGCTAGATTCAAGATCCCTAGGGCCATTATGACTGATCATGGATCACATTTTCAAAACAAAATGATGGCAGATCTCAGTTCCAAATTAGGGTTTCATCATGATAACTCTACACCTTACTATCCTTAGGCCAATGGCCAGGTTGAAGCTATAAACAAAGTATTAAAAACAATTCTTCAACAGATGGCAGGGAAGGCAAAGTCAAATTGGCATTTGCATCTATTCTCTGCACTCTGGGCCGATAGGACTATCGTCAAAACTTCCACCGGTTTTCCACCATTTCAACTAGTATACGAGCTAGAAGCAACTCTCCCGATAGAATGTGAGATCCCTTATTTGAAACTTGTTGTAGAATTGTTTCCCAATACTACTATAGATGAATAAAGATTCCTGTATCTAAACAAAATTGATGAAACATGATGTGATACTGCCTTAGCCATTGAGGCACATAAAGGATGAATGAAAGTTCAATATGACAGGACTATTCAACCCCGTTCCTTCAATGAAGGAGACCTAGTCTTGACTTATGACCAAAAGCATGACAAGCTGGGGGCAGGAAAATTTGGGTCTATGTGGCATGGGCCTTATATTGTCAGTCGCGTTTTAGATAAACGGGAATATGATTGGTCGATTACGACAGGATATCTTTGGGAGAGCCCCGAAATGGACTCTACCTCAAAATATACTATGCCTAGGTCATCTAGCATAGGGTCTTTGTAAATATTGTTTATAGTTTGTTGTGTGTCTTAGTTTTGAAAAGTGTGTCTTTTGTGTGATATAAAATGTGTTTTTCATAAAACCCTACTTATGTATGTCTTTTATTTGATGGACAAATGACTACTTTCACTAGTTTTACTGACAATGCTAATCGATATACACTTAACCTTGCATCAACAACATGGGTATTGTACTCTCCTATAAGTGATCTGGTGAGTTCAGGGGGTGTTCTTTTAGGTCCCTCCATGAACAATCTGGTGGAATACCAAGCCGTGATTGGATTTTTGATGGAATCCCTAGCTAATGATGTAAGGGAGATTAGGGTTTACCTAGAATCCAAAGTAGTAGTTCAACAGCTTAATCGTGTCTACACCATCCAAAATCCCATGCTTATTAGTGCATTCCAAATAGTTAGGTTGTTATAAAGGTCTTTTGAGCAGGTTACATATCAACACATTCCAAGACATCTAAACACTGTGGCAGATTCCCTAGCTAATTATGTCTTAGACTGTTACATTGCTCACATTTAAAACGTCCATTTGAAACATAAACAACATATATGTAAATTCATAAGTAGATAATCATTTCACACATCACATTTGTTTCACACACAAATGTAAATATATTTTTCATATATATATAAAAACTGTAGCACCGAGATACAAAAATGGGCTGAAGCATCTAGCTTTCAGTGCCCCCATAGTTCAAGACTGTAAAAAGTTCGGAATACACATATACATAGGGAAGAATCTGAAGCTTCGAAGATTTCAGTAGTACATATACAAAAAAGTGAAGATCAAAGAAGAATAATCCTCATCCTAGTGCTACTCATGATAGCACGCGATAGCTTAAGCCACTCTGTGGAGTAGCCTATAAAAATTTCCAGAGACGCCTGTAGTATGGCACTGATAACGCCTAAGTACCTCATCAGTAGTCACATCATGGATACCCATTGTCAAAAGCTGTAGGTTCTCCTCAAGATAACTAAGATCTTCATCATCTTTGGAGCGATATAACATCATGTCCCTGGTACCTACTCGCATAGCAATGGGTGACATCCCTGCTAGACATATGGGTCCAATGTCTACATGGAAACATTTTCACTTATCTTAGTACTACAAAATAAAAATGAAATAAAATGCAAAAACTAATAACACAGTGGATAGTTTCTTTTCTTACGTCGATCATCCCATGCTTCTCCCTCGTGTAATGCAAGCTCCGAGTAGTCATAGAAATATGCTCCCTCATAGGCGTAGTCCTCAACCATGAGTAACTAGATTCTCAGACAGCAAAAGAAACCAGATCTGTAACTGACTTTGGGTCCACCACCACCATGGTAGGGCATCACCATAACCCATGTAAGCATCCTGGGATCCTCGGGGTCAAGCCTGTTAATGGTCACCTATGGTCTCATATGGGGCACCCGCTGTAAGATAACATATACTATCACATCTCCGTAGCCAAACTACTTTAGTGTTCCCCTCTTGCATTTTTTTAACTGGCCTTTGAGACATACCAGCATGCCTTCACTCCAGTTGAATACAATGGGCTCCGTACACTGCAAAGCATACAACATGTGTGATCTAGTGGTAATATGGGAAGACCTGGTTCCTACCACCTTTCCGATCGTGTATACCATTGTCCTCAAGGGATGATCCACTATACACTGAATACATAGCTTACTGGAATGGGACTCCATACCTGGTGCACAGTACTGTTCGATGAATTCATCTAAGGAGGTCTCTCCTCCTCGTGCCCTAGATAGAACTACTGGACTTCCTCTCTTGGATAATCCAATCAGAAAGTAGATGTCCTCAATCTCTATGGGTAGCATGTGGATCCCCACCATGAAATGTTGTTAGTCAGGATCCCACATCCCTATGATATACTCCAGTAAGCAGACATACGCTTTCATACTTGGTACCCTAAAGTACTTCAGGAGCCCGCAGTTTAGTAGAGCCTCTACGGTGGCTGGATCACTAACAACCTGGAAGTCTGGAAATTCATGTTCCCTCTCTTTCCAAATCACCATGATACCAATACTATATTGCACCTGCAACACATGAAATTCATATTAGAAATCACATCATGTTTGAAAGGAAAAAGCATTTAAATGATAAAATTGAACAATTTAAAGGGTAAAAGCTTAATTTTTTGCTTGATTAGGGTTTTATTTTTCATATTAAGTGGAAACGACACCTACTGGTTTTTCCCATAGATCGCCTATGGTACTACTAGTTTTGGCACGTAGAGCGTCGATGGCCAACGCTCTCATCAGCTGTGGATAGAGCATTGTCATGCTCTCTTCCCAAACGCCAAAAGGCCCTACGACCCATAATTTTTTCCCCAATTTGGTCCATAATCCCTCTAGGATGGTTGAAATCCTCCTACCCAATAAAATTTCCTAAGTTACCCTATAATTTGGATTTAAAACAAGTTAAAAATCGTTTTCTGGACATGAAGTAAACATTGGAAGAAGAAACAAAAAGCCATTTTTTGAACAAGAAATAAGAAAGATCAAGATCTTCACCTCTTCCAAGCAAGATTCAAGGAACAAATGGATGAGGGACACTTTCAAAAACACCAATAGAAGCTCCTCACTCTCGCTCCAACTACCAAAATTTCACAATGGTAAAAACAAATGGTAAAGAATTCTTACCATGCCTTTCTATTTATAGATATTTTGGAAGTTTTCAAAAGTTTTCTATAATTTATTTTTTTGGAAGTCCAAATTATTTCATTAAAAGTGGGTTT
This sequence comes from Pseudotsuga menziesii, assembly GCA_001517045.1. NCBI lineage: Eukaryota > Viridiplantae > Streptophyta > Pinopsida > Pinales > Pinaceae > Pseudotsuga > Pseudotsuga menziesii. Next base: position 305,107 of record LPNX010949083.1, on the reverse strand, counting down.
TTTACTTTTTATTTTATATAGTTTTGGTAAGTTGTCTTTTAATGTACTTTTTGGATTTTTTCAAAGCAACATTGCATTATGGGTATGATATAAGCTATTTTAGTCTTTTCAAGCTTGGATTTGAAATGAAAAAGTATCAAGCATCTTTAAACACTTTTCACATGCTTGTTAAAACCCCAGTAAAAGAGTGTCGAGTATACTTTTTCATTTTTTTAGACTTGTTAAAAGTGGATTATGAAAAATGAACCAATTTATGGAGTTATATTTAAGCTCTTTTCAGTCTCCTTAAAACAAAAAAAGATTGCCAAGCAACCTTGTTATGTTCATTCTTGTAAAAGAATCAAAACAGTCGACTAGTCGGGGGTAAGTTATCTCTTTTTCGGAACGGCTAGCCTTATTTATGAAAAGGACTTTTTGGAGTCTTCTTATTCATTTCAGACTCTCTAAACATGAAACGACAAATTAGTTTGCCTTCGTTGGAATCATAAAACAAAACGATGAAAAACCCTATTTGGGAATGAACCCCTCCTTTCTCAAGTTCGTAAAACATGTGAGAATGGAATCTGTTAACACTCCATTTTTTAACAGTTGATTTGAGAACCTTATATGAGTTCGATGAGGGTCCCATCCCCACAAAATTCATCTGAACTCCCCTTCAGGTTATCAAAAGTGCAAGGCAAAGGAGAAAAATGGAAAGTGTGTTGAAGGCATTGAGCGAGACTCGAAATCAAAGGTTGAGATTGATCAGAGGTGGATCAATGGCTCCAAACCATTTCACGTGAGCAGACATGCTCGACCAAAGCCTTCTTTCCAGATCATGAAATGTGTTAAAGGTTGACAATGTTCTATGGTCGAGATGAGATCTGAGTCAGATCTACGTCTTCAATCAATTTCGCAAGCCATACTTGCGTGGGTAAATTCGTGATTTCAAATCATGAAAGAGGGGTAGTGGTCGTGAAGATAAATGGCTGCAATAAGAAAGGAGAGAAATCTACGACCACGGTTTATTTCACGGAGCAGACTAGCACGGATGAATGCTAGCTCATACTGGGACCAGGTGGGTCCAGAGCCTTCAGCACCACCCCTAGGATCTCCACTTGGCTGCTTGGTCGTGGCCGAGGAGAGGGTCAAACACACACCTGGCTACATGGATCGTAGGAGAACCTTCCTCGTAGGAGGAATAAAATAGTGCAAGGATGATAAGCTTCTTAACTCGCTTATCATCACCAAGTGCATGACCACCTTTTTTTTGGCCTCCTCCTATAACAGTGTTACTATACGAAGGATGGGTTGGGAAAATGATCGGGCAGTGGATTTGGGTCTTCTTGTCGGCCTTTGAGCGACGTGGTCTGTAAGAAGCAGGCTAGTCGAAGAAGCAGAAAGATATACTTGAAGCATCCTAAGTAAACAATTAGACGTCAGCATACCGCATGGGAATCACTTTTGCAAAGTAGAATGGAAGAAAGCTATGCGCTGTCAGTCTGCGTTATCACGCACCGCGTCTCCATAATGTTTATTGTTTGTATTTGTAAAACGTGGCGATAGTTCCACTCACTGTACTGTTAATTCCTGATAGTGAATTGTAACAATTTTCAAATCGATAGTCTCAACATTAGAATAGTATAAGTACACTACCGATAGAGGGAGGAAGAGGAGTTGGTTGGATTGGGAAACATTCTAAGGCTGAGGCTCTCCATTGTAAATAAGATTTGATGCCTGTGTTATGAATAAAATTGTAGAGAATTTGTTTCTCATGGCAGAGATTCATGTGTCCTTTCTTTTCCCAATATGTATCTTCTTTTACGTGCAATGTGTTTCCTATTTTCACTCTAGTCTGTTGATTTCTTTCATGTTTGCAACTTAGTGTATAGAAGTTAGGAATTCATACTCATTATGCTCCGACTGTTGTTCCATACATTTATCATGTTTCTTCTAAAGTTGCATGGAATTCTACTCACAAGTGCTCCATGTGATGGGATGTTCTCTCTCGTCCTCCGACCGCTCGCTAAATATCTCCTGATTGGGAGATAAACGGTTTCCTTGCCTTTGTTTTCAACCCCACACCATTTCTTTCCTTATGCAAGTGTTCCCTACATAGGTTTTTGACTCCATTTCCAATGGTCCCTTATCCCGATAATCCCACCTTACATCTCACCTTGATACACTTTGTCCCATTCAGGATCCTGGCCCCCTGATTATCCTTGACTGAAAATCTTACGTGGAGTAGACTTCGAAGACAAAACGAGAGATCCCTCTCTAACTGTGTAGGGCCAAAGGCGCAGTCTAAATTGGTTCAACTGTTACCCAGTAGCGGGCCTTCTGCAATCTTTCGGCTCAATCTTGATGCTAACAAACTGGCGCCGTTACCGAAGATGAAATTGAATATCCTCCCTAGGAAGAACGACAAAGATTTATATCTGGTTGTTGATGGTGAATAATTGACCATACATCAAGAAGGTTGATCACTTTTCACCTGGCAACTCCACTCTTGAAGGATTCAAACTTCAGCGAATCCACTGGTGGTGTGACCCAGAAATCAAATGGCCAAGGAAATCTGGCAGACTCCGTCTATAAAATGGACCCCTTATAAAGCTTATAAATGCATGGTGGAAGGTCAAGATACTCAGGTATACATTTCTTCCAGGATGCCTTATCCTATCTTGTAAGTTTGCTCTTATATTTTCCCAGTTTTATCAAAACATCCTTCTATGGTTCAGCTCATTATGAACAGAGCTATGAGTATATTCTTGTTTATCCTTCTTCACGAACTGAAAGCATTGTGTCATCTTGTACATCTGATTATGGCCTAGATTTTTATCCAAGGGCTCACTATGTCAAAGGAAACCCCTGTGAAATTATTGACACCTCAGACAATAGCTTAGCTATTGTGCCTAACCTTATCTCTCCTATTTCTCTAAGCCGATACAAACCACTACAGCTACCCCCCATCCTCCATGATTTTCCCATGAAATATTACAAATACCTCCCCAAGTTCGATGGAGAATCCCAATACTTGACTGTTGAGAAACATTTACAATCCTTTGAGCATTTCTCTGACATTTTTGAGATAGATCATGATGATGTATGCATGCGGGATTTCACCTTGTCCTTGCAAGGAGATGCCAAAGTATGGTTTAAACACTTGCAGCCTAAGTCCATCAACACTTGGGAAGAGTTTTCTTGCACCTTATTAAACTTTTGGGGTAAGAGAAGGCCATTGGAGCAAATAGCTTCAGAGTTTTGTTCCCTGAGGAGGCATGAGAATGAAGCCATATCTAGTTTTAATAGAAGATTCGCAAGCTTTTATTATAACATGCCTAAGGAATTCCAACCTCTTGAGAACACTGCTAAGATCTATTATGCAGCCGCTTTCCTTCTGACTTGTCCTTGCTTCTTTTGGAGAGAAAATCAACCACCCTGGAGGGGTATATTCACTCATTGTTTGGAGGTTGAGGAAAACCTTAATATGTCCAAGAAATTGTCATATCAGGACAGTGGTGGTGAAATAAAAGACACATACAAATTGGTTGGGCCATAAAAGCATAATGGGGAAGCCTCTGGCACATCAAAGCTCTCTCCTGGTATGCAGAAAGATGATTGGCCTGATGTAGGAGCAGGTAGTCCTGCAGGATTGTTCTCTAAAAATGGCGATCTGCACCGCCCCTAGTCCGCAAAGGATAATTTTAAGAAGGAGTTTGTTATGCCTATGTATGATGAATATGAGGAATAGTACCTACAAAATATACATGATGAGCCATCTATTGAAACAAAGTGTGTTGATGAAAAGAATCAAGATGCAATGAAAAGTCAGAAGGTTGAAGCGAGAAAGGATGATAAGGGCACTGGAGGTGATAGCCTACCCTTGTGTTATGCCTCTTTTGAATTAATACGACACATGATTAAGGCCTCCAAGAAAAAGAAAAAAGAAACAAAGATGGTGCAGGTTGTAGACCTGCGTAGGAAAGAAGACGATACGAAGCGGCCAGAAGCGCCACCTCACATTGGAGGAATATGCCTACTCGGTTCCACTAGAGAAGCAGGGGACCCCCCTCTTGAAGCACATCAAGATCTTATTACAAAAATTTTGAGCAGAAAGTGGGATGTTCCATTGAAGAAATATTTTGTGGGTCCTCTTTTACAATCTTCCAAGGTCATCCTGATGAATCTCTAGAAGAAGGAAGCTACGAATGGCTTTCCCATGAGCAAGTGACAGAACATGCTAGAGGTTTCCGTGTTTTCTATGTCCCCATGGCCAAATATATGGAGGGTATGGACAAAGGAAATGATTGGTTGCATCCTTGCTTTGAAGATCATTTTTTTATCATTTCCTTCTCTCGTTATCTATTTCATTTCTGCACATCAAGCACAATGAAAGAACAAAACTATTAGGCAAATTGCTTGATTGGCTTCATTGGAAGTCTGATTTCACTTAATTAGATTTGTGTAAAAATTTAGGTAGAGTAGGTAGGAAAAAGTAAGCTCGACAGTTATCGAGCATTTCCTTCATTACTATTTTAGTTTGTTTTCATTTTTAGTTACAAGCACATGTTTACATTCACCAGCATGATTTGCAAGAGTGGCATGAATTCGCTGAAGTAGTAACTCAGAGCATAATGGAGATGTCAAAGAAATATTGAAGGTAGCCCAATGGTTTTGGCACTTGGTCTACAGGGGTTCTTTGCTACCTCACTGGGAGGATAGCATCCCTCGTGGAGCCAGTTGTTAACACTCCATTTTTTAATAGTTGATTTGAAAGCCTTATAGGAGTTTGATGAGGGTCCCATCCCCGCGAACTTCATGTGAACTCCCCATCAGGTTATCAAAAGTGCAATGCAAAGGAGAAAAATGGAAAGTGTGCTAAAGGCATTGAGCAAGACTCAAAATCAAAGGTTGAGATTGATCATAGGTGGATCAATGGCTCCAAACCATTTCACATGAGCGGACATGCTCGACCAAAGCCTCCTTTCCATATCATGAAATGTGTTAAAGGTCGGCAATGTTCTATAGTCGAGATGAGATCTGAGTCAAATTTACGTCTTCAATCAATTTTGCAAGCCATACTTGCATGGGTAAAGCCATGATTTCAAATCATGAAAGAGGGTAGTGGTCACAAAGATCAACGGTCGCGATAAGAAAGGAGAGAAATCTACAGCCATGATTTATTTTGTAGAGTAGACTAGCATGGATGAATTCCAGCTCATACTGGGACCAGGTGGGTCCGAAGCCTTCAGCACCACCCCTACGATCTCCACTTGGCTATTTGGTCGTGGGTGAGGAGAGGGTCAAACGTACACTTCGCTACATGGCTCGTAGGAGAACCTTTCTCGTAGGAGGAAGAAAATAGTACAAGGATGATAAGCTTCTTAAGTCGCTTATCATCACCAAATGCATGACCACCTTTTTTCTGGCCTCCTCCTATAACAGTGTTACCGGACGAAGGATGGGTCGGGAAAATGATCGAGAGGTGGATTCAGGTCTTCTTTTCATCCTTTGAGTGACGCGGTCTATAAGAATCAGGCTGGTCAAAGAAGCAGAAAGATATACTCGAAGCAGCCTAAGTAAACAATTGGCCATCAGCATACTGCATGGGAATCACTTTTACAAAGTAGAATGGAAGAAATCTCTGCACTGTCAGTCTACGTTATCACGCACCGCGTCTCCAAAATGTTTATTGTTTGTATTTGTAAAATTTGGTGATAGTTCCACTCACTATTCTATTAATGCCTGATAGTGATTTGTAACAATTTTCAAATCGGTAGTCTAAGCATTAGAATAGTATAAGTACACTCCCAATAGAGGGAGGAAGAGGAGTTGGTTGGATTGGAAAACATTCTAGGGCTGAGGCTCTCCATTGTAAATAAGATTTGATGCTTGTGTTACGAATAAAATTATAGAGGAGGAGTTGTTTCTCATGGTAGAGATTCACGTGTCGTTGTTTTTCCCAATATGTATCTTCTTTTACATGCAATGTGTTTCCTGTTTTCACTCCAGTCTGTTGATTGCTTTCATGTTTGCAACTTAGTGTATAGCAGTTAGGAATTCATACCCATTATGATACGGCTATTGTTCCAGACATTTATCAAGTTTATTCTAAAGTTGCATGGAATTCATCTTGTCGGTGCTCAATGTGATGGGATGTTCTCTCTCATCCTCCGACTTCCCACTAAATATCTCCTAATTGGGAGGTCAGTGGCTACCTTGCCTCTGTTTGCAACCCCACACCATTCCTTTCCTTATGCAAGTGTTCCCTATACAGGTTTTTGACTCCATTTCCAATGTTCCCTTACCCCGATAATCCCACCTTACATCTCACCTTGATACACTTTGTCCCATTCAGGATCCTAGCCCCCTGATTATCCTTGACTAAAAATATTACATGGAGTAGACTCCGAAGGCAAAACAAGATATCCCTCTTTGACTGCGCAGGGCCGGAGGCGTAGTCTAAAGTGGTTTTGCTGTTACCTGGGAGTGGTCCTTCCACAACCTTTGGGCTCAATCTTGGTGCTAACAAAATCATCACTTGATGAGCTACAACGATTGTTTTTTACCCTCTTTGGACTTGTAAAAATGAAAAGATGCACTCATCTTTCATGATGGTGAAATTAAATGAAAGGGGAATGGTTTTCATTTGTATTTATGGAAGTCTACAGTCCATCTTTGAACATGGCACCTGTTTGCATTTGCATATCTGAACAGTTAGGTATTCAACTTGTCTCTGAGTTGATCCACTTTTGTGAGGCACCTGAATCATTTTATTCAATTTAACGAAAAATGCTTCTTCATATTCCTTGCATTACACCTGGTTCTATTCTATTCAATTCAATGCTGCCAAGTCATTTGTCATGCCTCAAATTGTTTGAAGGATGCATCTCCAGAAAATAACCCATAAATAACTTTACCTATCCCTAAGAGTCAGTCATATCTGAGTCAGTTTCATCACTTAAAATCAAGTTTTGTTCCTTGTTTCATGTCACTGATGTGGGAATCATCATGGCCCTCCTCTGATAACTCTATTCCTATTGACTTTAGCTCATTATCCAGGAATTAGACCTAGAAACCTAGTCAAGTACCTTGAAGCCTGCATGCCTCAATGACAGGTTTCTTTGCTTTCAACAGCAGGTTTTCATCAATGGCCTCTGATTGAGAGATTCTATCAAGGGTTCGACTTCAAAAAATATATTCACACTTGGGAGAATGTAATTAGATACCTTGGGAATCATTGACATTAATGGTCATCTCCCTCGCATTTGTTAACCGTTTTCATCAATGACTGGTAATCAAGTAATTTCTGCCATGTTCGAAATCAAGACATTTAATCACATGGTTAGAATCATATTGGTTGGGGATTGGAATGAAGACACTGGGTTGTTAGGCCTCACCATTATATCTACCTATGCTCAAGTTGCATTTGGATATCAATGAAAGTCTTAACACGGATCCACATTGTATGTTTTGGTGGCTGTGTTCAGAATTTGAAATTTTATAACATGGATATACCTTGTATGTCTTGTAGCCATGTTCCATCATTTACATCATTTGTCCATGGATCTACAGTGTATTTTCGGAAACCATGACATAGTCATCATCATAGATCTACAGTGTATTGGTCCACAGCTATGAATGGTATGGATGGAGTTAGTTATTGGTCTTATGTTAGTTATGAGCTTATCTCTCATTTTCACAATACCAGATGGATATCTTGCAAACTATTTCACCTATCACTTCCTTCTAGCTTCATAATTTGGGGGGGCATTCTGTTGCACCTAGAAATTCCACACTGCCCATCAGCCTTTCTTGAAATTCCACATTGATCATTTTCATTTTGGAGAAACCTGACCTGAGATACCTTGGATGTATTTTTTCCATATCTTGAAGGGACAGAGCCTTTCCCCTTTTTACATAGAGCATCGATGGTGCCTCTCACCATGGAGTAAAAAGCGGTGTTTCCTTCTTCCTTTGAAAAAACCTTAGGTTGACGCACATGTCCTTTTTACCAAGAGCGTCGATGGTCAAAAAATAGGAAAAAAGAAGGTTCCGGAAGCTTCCATGTAGAATCCCCCATGGATTAAGTTCCTACATGCTTAGGAGAGGTGGCATTCACTTCCCTCACCTATAAGGATCACATTCTATCCATTTCCCCAAGTCAATATCATGGTTTTGGTCCTATAAATGAAGCCTTCATGATGTGAGTGAAGGAGGCCAAGAAAAGTATCCTTATGATGTTGGATTGAATTCTGAGTTAGAGGCAAAGTAGAGCTAGCTTGAGTGTGGAGAGATCTTCATAGTCATAGAGGATTATAGATGTTCTTGTAGAGATCAAAGCCATCGACATCAAGGATTTTTGGTTGTACTTCTATCTCTTTCATAATTAATACAAAGACATCCCCCTTTCCTATATTTGATGTATTGATTTTAATTAGATATTATCAGACTCCTTGATCACTGATGTAAATAATCAATTTATCATGATGCTCTCATATTGTTTGTTTGTCTTTTGATCTATTTTGCAGGCATTGAACCATTGCAAGGGATTTTGGAGAAAAGACAAAGAGATATAAGGTTGAGGTATATTGTGTTTCATGTCATTTAATTTGATTGTTTAAGGAAAGGATATATTGATGTGTCTTTTTGTTCTATGCTTGTGACTTACAGTGCAGAGGAACAAATAGTGTCCGCACTGATTGAGAATTCCTGATAACAAAATTGGTGACCATACTAGGGATAGTTAATTTGGTCAGATCTAGGGAATATCTAGTCAGATCTGGTGTAGATTCAGTTAGATATACAAGTTTCAGTAATCATTCCATCTATGAAGGTTATTCTCTCTCCTTTTAGTCATTTCAGTTAACAAGGTAAGCCATTCAACTTACTTTTCTGATTATCGCCTTTTTTTGAGTGGTTTTCACCCTTTTTAGTCCAACTTAGTCTTTTATGGTTTCTCCTGCATACCTTTTTTCTTTTCAGTGTACTGTTCGGGTGGCACACCTCTCTTTGGTTGACAGAGCGACAACCTCCATAGGGCACCTTTCTTCTTTTTCTCAAGTGCGCCAAGAGCGCCTTCTTGCAAACTTGACAGGGTGTTGACAGTGCCAGCGTGTAGAAGGTAGAAAGTGTCGATCTGACTTACAATACTCTGGTGTATACCTCTTTAGTGCGCCGAGGTAGGCTTCAAAACTTCCTGTAAAATTTTTAATTTTCTTGAAAAAGGTTATTTTTCCAACTTGTTTGGAGTGCTTGCTTCTCTGAAAATTTTCCTGTGTTCTGCTTTTTTGCTTGTTGTCTGAGTTTACTGGTTTTTATGAATCTAATTCTCTTTTTGAGCTCAGTTCCAAAACCGTTATCTTCTTCGTTTTTATAAAGGAAAGTGGAAAAAAGTTCAGTTTTGGTTTTTAAGAAAGTGTCTAGAAAATTTTGTTTTGAAAAGAAAACCTATAGCCTCCTTCTAGGCTTATTTTTCCTTTAAAAATTGCTCTGTGTGCCTCATATTTTCCAGAAAAATACAAAAACAATCATGTTATTTTCCTCTTGTTTATGCTTACGAAAATTTTATTTTCAATTGCATGAGTGATTTAGAAGAATAGGTCTTTTTAACATTGTAGCAAAAATTAAAATTTTGCATGCACATTAGAGAGTCAGTTTTCTTCTGTGTATTTCAGAGACTTTTGAGTGCTTGTTTGAAAAAGATTTGTGCTTGCAAGAATTATCTTTGCATATTTTGATTAAAATCCTTTTTTTTATTGTTGAAAGTGGCATTCTTTTCGTGTATTTTTTGAAAGAAAAGAAAACCTCTCTTTTTTACCCTAATTAGGTCCATCAAAGTCAAAAGAGTGTTTTTGCATATAGATATAATTTGCATTATTGGAGATAACACCTCACAACCATTCACCTAATCATTTAGTTAAAATCAATGGTAAATTTAGGTTAAAATTATATATAAATTTGAGTGATTGGTTAGTGACATGTTCGGGCATCGTAAAATGTAGCAGCTATCGTTAACTTGTCTGCACTACAACCAGAGACTTGCACGGTTCTTCCATGTATTGTCGGTATATCGAAAGACCTTTCATGTACCCTTGTATATAGAAAGGTACTTCACATACTTGATTGTATATCAAAATGCCCCTTGTGAATGGTTGTTCATTAGACAACATTGCTACCGATTTGAGCTCCCACGTACCTTGTGTATATCGGGAGACCCCACTAGGATTTCTTGTCCAACTAAGAAAAACCCTTTGGTCATATTGTTTGGAGAAATACACTGAAAAAAGCATTCAGGGAGATTACTACACACATGCCTTTGATGTATATCATGAGTTTCACCTTCTTGACAATCCTGGTGAGAGACTGACTATTTTGAACCTATCCTATCGCTTAAGACTACTTGCGACCTTTAGCTCTGTGTAGGTTTGTTTGTGTGTTTTTCCTACTTTTCTGACCTAGAATATAAGAATTTCGACCACCACCATGTCTGAGCAACTTACGAGTTGTAAATATCACAGATTGCAGAGTTTACCTCCTAACTCTCCTCCAGCCGTGGAAGGAAAAGAAGGGGTAACCATGGAACGGCTAGCTTTGGTTGATGCTCGTATCGAGACTACTTCAGCTACTAGACATAGAGAAGAATTCTCTGTTTACAATAATCCTTTGGTCCAATTGTCTCCTACAACTGATACCAATTTTTATTTTTCGACGGAGGGTCAACCCACCTCATCCGACTAGATTGGTGGTCATCCAACTGATGAAATCACAAAGGCAGAATATTGCCCAAATGCTCGTTTTTGGAGAACACCTCTAGGACAAACTATTGCTGGAAATGGAGTGACTACCACCGAACCAGAGCCATATATGCTTGCACCTTTTAGGAATATCTAAGAGAAATCTCTGTCACATGACCAATGCCTCTGTGACTCTCTCGAACATGTGAATCATCATATCGAAGAAATTAAAAGATACGAGAAGAAGGGAATTATTTCTTCTCATCCCACTCCTTCAAAAACCACCCCACCTTGGTATCGTTCCATTTCATCACCATGTGTAGCTCAACTTCTGAAATCACCAATTCAAAATCTAGCTGCTCAGAATCCATTTTCCACCTCATCTCCTGGTCATAATTTTGTTTAGACACCCTCTTCCGGTCAGAATTCCTCGCCTGTTCCAAACTCTCCAATAGCTTATGCACCTAGGGGGAAACCACTATTTCAAACTCCATTACGTACTCGAGGGAATATTTCTAGCATGGGAGAAAATGTACCAATAGGCCCGCCAGCAGCAAACTACCCTCCCCATAGTTACACTATGGTTGTTATTCCTTCCAGTCAGGGAGGGACCTCATGGATCCAACCTACCGTTACTCCGTTTTCTTGGGGATATACATATCCCAGGAATCAACCACCCTCGACTCAATTATCTTATCAACTTATGCCCCCAAGGGGAGTCTATCCCAGAGTTCCCTACCCTTGAAATTCCTTTGTACCATGGGGACAACCGAATTGGTCCAATGTTCTATCTTATGAAGGAGCTTGTGTCCCTACTGCTGGAGGATATGTACCTCCACCTGGAGGACCACCACCTGGAGGACCTCCTAGAGGACCTGGAGGACCTAGTGGACTTGGTGGACCATCATCAGGTAGATCTGTAGGATCCAATGGATCACCACTTGGTGGACCTAGAGGATCTGGTGGATTCGGTGGACCACCACCTGGTAGACTTGGAAGACCTGAGGGACCACCACTAAGAGGACTTGGTAGAATCGATGGATCCGGAGGATCTGGAGGTCCGCCTCCCTCAGGAAACCCTTCATCTGGAAGACCTTTGAATAACCAACAACCTAATCAACAAGCCTCATGGCAATTATCCATACCTATTTATCAATTTACCTACGACTCTACTGGTTAGCAAATTCCATATTAGTACTATGAGCACCCACATCCCAATCAACAATTGCCATTTTTGGCAACATTATATTTTCTAGATTTGTCCAGATTGATCAATGACCCAATTCATCATGACCCCTCTTGGCCTACTATTCTGGTCAAATTACCTTCGGATATACCTAAATTTGATGTTAAACCTGGTGAAGATCCTAAGAACCCTACGATGAATTTTCATCTATGGTGTTCATCCAATTCTTTGATGGATGGTTCGATCTGTCTTCGACTATTCAAAAGAACTATCACAGGCATTGCTACCAAATGTTATATATAGCTACTGCAACACTCTTTTTGGGATATTAATGCTCTAACTATGGCTATCTTAACGCACTTTCAGTTACCCATCCGGTATGAAACAGGTACAAACCTATTGACCTCGCTTCAACAGACCACATCAACCCACATATCTTATCATATCCATGAATGGAGAAGAAGATGCAAGTTAATCAAGGATCCCATTGCTGATCAGTTACTGGATGATTGTTTTACAAAGTCTTTACTTCTGCCTATTGCTAGAGACATCACCATGGGAGACGTTGTTACCGAGGATCAGGCTATTAGCTGCACTCATTAGCTTGATTTGGTTTATTCCCAATTAGAAACTTTGTATGATTTGATTCCTCATGCTCCTCGGCTCATGATTGATCCATCAATACTCGCAACTGAACCACCCGCTGATGGCATACTTGGTTCAGTTCAGACACAAACGACGACAAAATCTTCTAAGAATAAAAATCAAACCGCCCCACCAGAAATTCCACCTTCCAAAACTGCACCCTCTCATGTTGCTTCTGTTGAAGTAAATGTGGTTCAATCCACTAAGTCTTCTAGTGGAAAGAAAAAGGAAAAATTAAATCGAAAAAACCTAATAACCAATAGGAGGGTAATAAACTACATAATTTAGATGTTGATTCAAAAATATACCACACCCTTGAATTTGGGTTTGGGTACTATATCCCAAACATCGTTATTCATTATTGATTGGTATTCTTCCATCATTCCTTCTACCCATTCTTTTTTCTATACAACTTATTCATAACTAGTAGGTTCTTGATCTACAAGATCACACATCAAAGCTACATAATGGTAGCATGGATTTGATCTCTTACTTATTCTTGTGGATCCTTCTGAAGCTCCATACTTCTCTACTTTAGGATTTCTCTTTCATGATATGTACATAGTAGGGGGTTCCTGAGGTTCTAGCATATCAAGGTCTTCTGATGTTTCACTTTTAGGAGAGGGTTGTTGCTGGAAATTCTCACCTCCTACAAACAGGAGCTGCTTCCCTAGATATGAATGGTACATGTATAGAACAAAACACAAACCCAAATGTTAAACTTTCCCTAGATATGGTCAATTGGTTGAATATAATGCCACAATACTTCTTTAAAAGGTTGTTGTTGCTATCCTTGAATCTTTATCCTGTGCTACCACAGAAGAACTTGTTAAAGATTGAATACAACAAGAGAAAGATGATAGCATACAAGATAATCAACTAGAACTATGCTCGTGACCAAGGAATCAAGCAATACATACAAATGACAGAGTAAAAATGGGAAAGAAAAGAAATTTATTATTAAGAATGATCAGATAAACTAAGACCTTTATGCCTTGGTGTTGAGTGTTCCTTCCAATGGCTCCTTTCCTCTAACTTCACCTTACCTCCAATAGATCAAGAATTATTTTGACAAAGTTTGGGTGTTCAACACAATTATTCATCTTCTTTCCCATGAGGGATGAGCCAATATTTAAAGGCATGTGAGGATAGGGATGGTTGAGGAAATGGTGGATGAGGTGGAAGGAAGATCCAAAAATGAAGTATCTCGAGCTCCAGGTGGTCCTAAACCATAGGGATGAGGCTCCACGGAGGTAACCTTCGATAATCCTCTCGAAGATTCCTTTTTTTCCTTTAAAACTCGAGCACCGCACTTTTTACACAGAGACAGAGCAGTGTTAAGGGGGTAACTCCCTTTTGATGAAGGAAAAGAGAGGTGGCACCTCCTTTTTGTTGTGTAAAAGGAGTGTTGCTGAATTAGGTAATGCTTTTTATAAATGGGAAAGGAGAGTTACTGGGTCAAAATAAGGAAAAATGCAAGGGGTCAATTTCTTCCTTTCATTTCTCTAGGATAGATTCCGAGGGATTGGAGCAGACAAGGAAATACCTATCTCATAACATGATGGTGATGAGATTTAGGTGTAATAGAATGTCCCCCAAATTATGATGGCTAGAGGGAAATGATAGGAAAAATACTTTGATAGAACAAGGTATAGTTTTAAGGAAAAGGTCCAATGGTCGAAACTTCTCAAACATCACAAACTTTCTGCAACACCTTTTACATTTTGATACATGTCCCAAATGAATCACAACATGGATGCCAACCAATACAACGTAGATCCATGTGAGATACAAAAAGTCATGGCTACTAAAAAATAGCGTAGATCCATGCGAAGAAGACTCAAATTTGTACATAGCTACCAGACATACATTGTAGATCTATGTCATATAGACACAAATCTAAGCATAGCCATGAACATACAAATGTGGTTCCATGCTAGGACTCATACAAATACTCCATCGTAACCTGGGGAAAGAAATGAGCTCTTAATAGATACCCAGGGTCTTCATCTCATCTTCCATAAAGTACGATTCTATCCATGTGATTACAATGTCTTGATGTCGAACATGGTAGAAACCATTAACAAGTGTGAGAGAAATCATGATTGATTTCAATGATGAGAATCGTTAACAAGTGTGAGAGAAATCATGATTGATTTCAATGATTCCCAAGGTACCCTAGTACAATCTACCGAGTGTGAATAGATGATCTGACATCGAACACTCAGTTGAATCTCTCGATTAAAGGTCAACGATGTGAACCTATGTCGAGAGTGAGAGAATTTGTCATTAATGCATACAGATCTCAAGGTTGTAATTTGTTTCTAATACTAATTCTTGGATTGTGAGATGAAGTCGATAGGAATGGTCTCGTTGAAGGAGGGCCATGATGAATCCCACATCAACGACACAAAACTTGGAACAAAGTTTTGGAATTTTGAGTATGATGTAACCATAAGACTAACTCAAAAGTAACTGACACAAAAAATTGTTTTGAATGTAGGTGTAAAATCTCAAGAAAATTTCCCTTTTAACATAAGGCGGCACGACCGAAGACTTGGAAGCATTAACTTGACGAGATGGATACCAAAACATAATGTGACGGTGGATGATGCATTCTTTGAAAGACTCAAAGGTGTGACATGACTCACGAAAGTGGATCCACTTGGAAGCAATATGAATACCCAATTGACTGAATGAAATGCAGACAAGTGCCATGTTCAAAGGTGACTAATAATTGCCATTATTGCAAATGAAATGTATTTCCCTTCCCTTAATTTCCCCAATATAATTGATGAGTGCCTCTTTTCATTTTTAAGAGTTCAAAGACGGTAACAAACACTCGTTGCAGCTCATCAAGCAATGTGTCCATTCTCATATGTTTTATGAACTTGAGAAAGGAGGGGTTCATTCCCATAAAGGGTCCTTCATCGTTTGATTTTATGAGTCTGATGAAAGAAAACTCATTCGTCGTTTCACATTTAGAGAGTCTGAAATGACTAAGAAGACTCCAAAAATGGACGTTTTCATAAATTTAGTCCCTAGGGCCTAAAAAAGTATAAAATAATGCCCAAGAAAACTCTTTCAGTCATGATTGGCCAGAGTATATATTTTTCGTAAGTAGTTCCCCTTGGTCTGAAAAAGGGGTAAACTATCACCAGGAAGACGACTCTTCAAGTTCTTTTATGAGCGTGAAGAAGGCAAGTTCACTCGACAATCTTTTCACATTTTAAGAGTCTGAAAAGAGCTTAAAGAGGACTCTATTAGGGTTATTTTTTCATAATCCAATTTTAACGAGTCTAAAAAATAGTAAAAATACACTCGATAACTCTTCACCAAGTTTTTAACAAGCACGCCAAAGGTATAAAAGGCACTCGAAACCTTTTTCATGTTTGAATCCGAAGCACGAAAAAGTGATAAAGTAAGCACAAACCAGTTTTAATGTTTTAACTAGAGCACAGAAAATGAAAAGTAAGCTCAACGCCATCTTACTATTTTTAACAAGCTCGAATATCAATTGAAAGAATGCTCAGGGTATCTGTTTCATTTTTCAACGAGATTGTAGCATATAATGAACTGTGCTCAACACGAGTCTTTTTGGCATTATTTTATGAACATGATTTCCATAGTTCGGTACTTTCCCCAAGTTAAACTATCTAGTGGCTATTGAGAAAAGGTTCACCTACTCTTTATTCTTCACCCAACATAAAACTCTGGGTGCTACTGAGAAAAGGTTCACCAGAGATGAACGAAGAAAGAGGATCTAAAGGTAGATGAAATGAAGGTTCCAGTCCTAAAAAAGGTTGGAATACTCGCTCCAAAGGGATCACCTGTTTAATTTTTACACAAGCTTAAAACAGAAAAGAACTATGCTTGTAGGATGATTTCATTTTTATGCAAGCTTGAAACCAAAAAGTAAAATTTGCTTAAGAAATCCTATTTCATTTTTTAATGAGATTGACATAGAAAGGGAACTATTCTCGAGAATGGTTTCATTTTTACACAAGATTGAAACCAAAAGGTAAACTATGCTTGAGAATGGTTTCATTTTTATGCAAGCTTGAAAACAAAAGGTAAACTATGATTTAGGATTGGTTTCATATTTTAACGATCTTGAAACAAAAAGTAAACTATGATCATGGCCAGTTTTTATTTCTTAATGAGCTTAAAAATAGAAATAAACTATGCTCGAATACATCTGTTTCATTTTTTAATGAGCTTGGCACAGAATATGAACTATGCTCATAGACATCTGTTTCATTTTTTAACAAGCTTGACACAGAATGGGAACTGTGCTCACCAACCTGTTTCATTTTTTAATGAGCTTGACATAGAATGGGAACTATGTTCACAGACATCTGTTACCCAACATGATATCCAGAGGTTGGTAGGTTCTTGAAGCTTGCCTCCGTGGAGCCTCATTCCTATGGTTTAGGAACACCTGGATCTTCCTTCCACCTCATCCACCATTTCCTCGAAATTAATATCAACACCATATTACTATTTTTAACGAGCTCCAAGATCAATTGAAAGAATGCTCAGGGTATCGCCTTCATTTTTCAACGATCTTGTAGCAAAGAATGAACTGTGCTCAACACAAGTATTTTTGGCTGTATTTTCCCAGTATTATTTCCATAGGTAAGTACTTCCCCCCAGTTAAACTATCTAGTGGCTCAAATTCAACATAAATATATTAAATACATGCCCCCTAAGCTTCGTTTCATCTACCTACTCTTTATTCTTCACCCAACATAAAACTATGGGTACTATTGAGAAAAGGTTCACTAGAGACAAAGGAAGAAAGAGGATCTAAAGGTAGATGGAGTGAAGGTTCCAGTCCTAAAAAATGATGGAATAATCACTCCAAAGGGATCACCTATTTCATTTTTACACAAGCCTGAAACATAAAAGAACTATACTTGTAGGATGATTTCATTTTTATGCAAGCTTGAAACCAAAAAGTAAACTTTGCTTAAGAAATCCTATTTCATTTTTTAATGAGATTGACATAGAAAGGGAACTATGCTTGGGAATGGTTTCATTTTTACACAAGCTTGAAACCAAAAGGTAAACTATGCTTGGGAATGGTTTCATTTTTATGCAAGCTTGAAACCAAAAGGTAAACTATGCTTGAGGAGTGGATTCATATTTTAATGAGCTTGAAACCAAAAGTAAACTATGCTCAGGGCCAATTTGTATTTCTCTGCGAGCCTAAAAATATAAATAAACTATGCTCAAAGAAATATGTTTCATTTTTTAATGATCTTGACACAGAATATGAACTATGCTCATAGACATCTGTTTCATTTTTTAACGAGCTTGACACATAATGGGAACTATGCTCATCAACCTGTTTCATTTTTTAATGAGCTTGACACAGAATGTGAACTATGCTCACAGACATCTGTTACCCAACATGATATCCAAATGTTGGTAGGTTTCCCCCTTTCACATAGGGAGTTAACATCTTAAATCCAGTATGATATCCATATACTGGAGCCATGCCCCCTATTTTACCTATGATGGGAAGAAGCTAACTAGAAGGAGGGGAAGGAACCATAAGAACATGTGGAACATTAATGCAGTCTGATTACTAGGAATGATGCGATGGTCAAGTGTAACAAAGGAAATTTGATCAATGGTCACAATATCCCCATCATGGGGAAAATTCATCACTCGAAAGAGCGTGGACACTACAGCCTTCATGGCGTAAACATAATCATGTCCAAGAAGCAGATTGAAATCCAAAGGACCTTGGGCCACCATAACATCAATAGATACAGTTTTCCCTCCTAATGTAATAGGTAAATGAGTGAGGATACCTAAATGTGCAATAGGTATTCGATTAAAATATAGCATACGATCAGTGGCTGAAACAAGCTGAGGAGAACCTAAATCTTGCCAAGTAGTTGAGGATAGAATGCTAACAGAATCCCGTTTGTCAAAAATAGTGTGAATCATCCACCTAGCTATAACTTGCACAACTATCTGGAAAGGAACACTTGAATGAAGACAAGACTCTATTAGATTACTCCAGCCAAAGGAAATAACCTCATTACTTGGAGAGGATTTTGTCGAAAAAGACAAAATTTCCTCTTTCATATAACAATCAAAACTAACTGTGAAAACTTCATCAGGTTTCAATTCACTCTCAACTGGAAGAGAGGGACAAGACGAAGACTATGTCGAAGCAACTACCTCAATCTTAACGCTCTCTGAAGAAAAAATGGGCTTGGGTGGAGATAACATTGACTCGACCACTTTAAATTCACCCTTCAAAGGAAGAGTGTGATCAACCATGGATGAATCTGAATTGACCACTTGGAATTCACTCTTAGAAGGAAGAGTGGGATCGACCACAGATGAAACCGAATCGACCACTTGGTCAACCAATGGGGGTTTCAAGGGACAAATTACAATAACATGTTGGAATCCGTTGTTGAGGAACAGTAATATCTTCCAACCACTTAGAAGATTCATCCATGTGAGGATAAAGGTAAGTAAAGTGCATGTCCTTACAGAGCAAACAAGTATTTCTGACTTTACCCTTCCGGCTCTTAACCACAGAGTCACTGGTTGAAGGGGTATCATCGGTATGATCATCAAAGGCTGATGACATTGGCTTCTAAGAAACATTATACCATTATTTTAAAACCAGGGCCAGACCATGAAAATATTTCATAATGTAATCACCCTTGCAAAGACTGCAAGGGAATTTGGGTTTACGTGGTTTCTAGGTGTGTAGATCAACACTCTATGCACTGGGAGGAGTAACTAGTTGAGACTTGGATTTTTGTTTGTTTTTCTTCTTCTTAATCTTCCTTTCCTTCTTCTTATTATCCACCTGACCACTAGTACTACAACCTTCAATAGGAGAAGAGGGATAAAGGGGAGAAGACACATCTGGTGAAGAAGGCGAGGGATCAACATGATGTTGATGCTCCTGCGATGAAGGGTTAGGATATGAAGAAATTGGTGTACACGGGATAACTGGAATGAATAAAAACCAAACAGGTAATCTAATATTCAATCCAGGAAGGCTTAATTTAGCCATGAAAGGAGTACTAACATCCCCATATGGAGGGAAAACAAAAGACGTGCTTGGTGAAGGAGTCTCTTAGTTGGTAGTCCTAGAAGGAGAAGCCATAACTATGTAACAAAACTATCTCTCTCTTCTAAAACGAATCTAACTTTATAGACAACAAGCACTACTCAAACTAAAGAAACAAGCAAAATATGTGAGAGGAGTGGATTAAAGGTCTAGAACATCATAGGATTGTGAAACCATCACAACTCACTATATACCATAGGGTCCAATAGTAGAGAAAAACAAGGAGGATTGGGACTGTGCCCTTTCCTAAATACCTGAATACCTATACGGTATGTGCATAGTAATCTCCCCAATTGTTGTTCTCTGTGTATTGCGATTATAGGACAGCCAAAGGGTTGTGCTCAGATGGTCTCAGGATTTCTAAAGGTGTCTCCCGATATACGCAAGGTACGTGGTGTAGTAGTGTTTTCTAATGCACAACCATTCGAAATGGGCCTTCTGATATACAACTCAGTACATGAAGTACCTTTCAATATACCCCAAGGGTACATGAAAGGTATTTTGATATACCGACGGTACGTGGAAGAACCACATGATCCTCGGGATGCAGTGTAGGAAAATAATGACATCTCCTATGTTTAAAGATGTCGAAACACATCTCTAACCTATCACAACTTGCTACAAATTTTAACCTAAGATAACAATTAATTTTATCTTGAACGGTTAGGTGAATGTGTTGTCACAAGGTCTACTCCAACAAAAGTTATAAGTTTCTGGCAACACACAGAATCGTTTCATCTAAGTTTCATCTATAGATGAAGAAATTCAAAATATGGCTTAAGAGTTCCTGGTCCAAATCGAATATATGCACTTTATGCAGCCATGAAAAGAGGTATGAGCACAGAAGAGATTCATGAGTTATGCTATATTGATAGATGGTTCCTTTTATAGTTGCGGGAGCTCCTCGACGTTGAAGGTTTCCTATCTATTACAAAGCTATCAGAACTGAGAAAAGATGATTTTTATGAAGTAAAGATGAGGGGATTTAAAGATAAGAAGATATCATTTGCAACTAAATCGCCTGAAAAAGAAGTCTGTGCCTGCTACTTAGCTTTAGGTGTATGTCCTGCATATAAAAGAGCAGATACATGTGCAGCTGAGTTTGAAGCCAATACACCCATTATGTACTCATCTTATGATGGTGAATGTGAATCAAATCCTAAGGCATCACGAACAGTTCCTTTTGTCTCTAAGGAAATTGGTCATCTTTTAGAAAAGTATGTTTCCCTTCTTATGTCAGGAAAATCTCTTCAAGACATCGATTTTACATAGTCATGTATCTATCAAGGAAGCATTCCTTCCATTTGAAAAGTTTCAAGGATGTGATATGGTTCTTGGTCCTCAAATACGAAGCACTGGAGAAGTGATGGTCATAGACTTTAAATTTCCTATGGCATTTGCCAAGGAACAAATTGCAGCAAATCAAAAACTGCCTCTTGCAGGCATAGTGTTTTTAGGTTTAAATGATTTCACCAAATCAATCCTCCCAGCAATTGCAAACAGATTTATTGAACTTGGTTTCACAATTGTTGCAACAATTGGCACAGCTAATTTGTTGAAAATGGAAGGAATTCCAGTGGAGAGAGTTCTAAAACTCCATGAAGGGCGTCCACATGCAGGTGACATGATGGAAAATGGTCAGATTCAGTTAATGGTGATCTCAAATTCAGGAAATATTGGGACAGCTGGAAAATATTGGTTCTGGAGTTTAAGCCAACAACTTAAGTAGATCGACATCTTCAAGGAGATAAATTAGTAATCATAGAAGTAACCCCATATTTTAGGCATCATTCAATCCTTCAAATACAAATGGAAAAGGATCAATCCAACAACTTCAACTTAGAGTGGTCAATCGAGAGGCGGTTTTAGATTTTTGTTCATGCAATATATCTTTAATTCCAATCTAGTACATCATGTGGAATTCGCAGATTTGGTAAAAAGATCACTTCCATATTTCCAGGACACTTGGTATCAATAGTTGGTAGTTGAGTTATCAAATATATTTATTTCCATATTTTCAAGCACAAAGTTAGTAGCCAGAAGAAGATTCAATGCACATGTGGAAGTTGATTCATCAGTCAAAGATAATTCAGTGAGATCTGACTTCAACAACTCCATCAATTCGATATTTTTGACAGTTTTTCCAGATTTCTTCTAGAAAATATAAATAGCTTATTCTTGGTATTTTTCTTTTATAAATATTGTTGTTTGTAATATAGCAAGGGGGAAATCGGAGATAAGAATCCAATTTTTTGTATACTGTATGACATGAAACTCTCTGCATCTTCAATACAGGTTCTACTTTGATATGATTATGGTTACGAGTTGATTTTGTATTTTTATGAATTGCATTTTTTATGATTTATCCTGTGTGTGGTCAAATACAATCCAATACATGATTCTTGTAATGAAATACAGTTATCTTTCAAACTTTTAGTGACAGAGTCAGATTCATTCCATAAATTTGTGCTCGTATTTTCCTTGTTATTGAATTTTGTATTATATTTTATGTCATGCAGCTCTTTAATGGTTATGTGATTTGCCATTATCTTTGATTTTATACCAATTCTAGTTTTGATTTTAATTTTATTTGAATTATCTTTAAATATTTCTCAGATCTTGAATCCCAGTAGTCTAGGTTCAACTTTAGGGATAACATCTTCTGGCGTCATTGCCACGGACGGAGGAGTGAAGATATCTTCCTCGGGAAAGAATGACAATGATCAGATCCATCTCTTGATGGTGGACAGGAGTAGGACACTAGTTTGACTACAAATTTATTCACCAGGTGACTCCATGTTTGAAGAATCCAAAGGCGATTTTATAATTCCAAGATGTCAAAGGGTTTTGATACTATTTTGGCATAGAGATTTGCTCCGTTCAATTTCTCAGTTGTTCCTGGATTTCTAAATATAGTACCTATCATGGACGAATGGGGATATTTTCTTCCATGATTCAGAGAAAAGGAAGAGGACAATCCGACACATCATGTAATTAAATTTCATCAATGCATGGATCAGTTGAGTATGCATCATGAAGATGTATTGATGAAAAATGTTTATGTATTCATTAGATGGTTGTGTGAGACAATGGTACATAACTCTTCCTGCTTATAGTATTTCCTCTTTGAAATATTTTCATGATTCTTTTCATTCATATTGTAAGAGGATTTACCCAACTAAGTGTCTTTTTTAGCATTGTTGTAGGGGATATGCATTATATATATAGGGTTTAGTAGTAGATTCTTCAAGTAGTAAAGATGAAGCTGGTGGTTATGCTATGAAGAAGGACAAAGATCTAATATCTTCCTCTAATTCTATTTTACAACAAGAAAATTTTCAAAATTCTGATATTAAAGTTGATGATAGCATCATAGAACAGAAATCTTCATCTTTAGAAATCGATCAGAATGCCCCATTTTATGATGAATACATTGAAGTTCTATATTGGGATCAGCATCAACCGATTCATTCTCAAGATATGCCAATCTATGATGAGTATTCAGATGAAGAGGAGCAGATCCCTCCATCGCCTTTTGTTGATTTGAGGAGCAGCCAACAGATGTATGACAACTATGAATCAAATTTTGATGAGGAACAACATTGTGTGGAAATCAACCATCCTAAATCCGTAGAAGATATTGAGAAGCCATATTTTCAATTTAGTAGGCCTGCATTCATCATGTTTCAAACTGGATTTGCAGAAAATATCAAATAACCTATGATTAGCAAAAAAATCAATCTGCAGCCACGTTTAGATTTGCAGGTCGATGAAAGTGGTAGCCATTATGAGGAAGAGGATATACAAAAATATTTTGATCTTCAACTTAAACAGCAACAAGAGGTATTTCTTTATAGCTTCATTGATCCATTTGTTGATAAAAATGAGTCTTTGAGCAGCTCAAATGTCAGATTGTTTTTGTCAAATGAAGGTTGGCTTTTCTCTTCTTTTGAAATGAATTTTTATATTCCATGGGCTCCTTTATTCATCATCTCCAGATCAGAAGTTTTACCAATTAGTCAAATATTTGTATGGCTTCATTGGAAGCATGATTTGACCTAATCAAAATAAAGCAGATGATTAGAATGGGAGCTGTAAATAAATAAGCTTGATGCTTCAAGTAGTTCCTTAAGTTTGTAGTATGAGTAGTTTGAATTTGCAGTATAAGAAGAGCAGGTTTTCAAGGTTTGAAATAGGTTAGGAATAAGATAAAAAGACTCCAACCCAATGGAAACAAGGAACTGGTATTTCTTATTTTCATTTTCAAAGCAGTGAATGGTAGGCAGAACAGGGTGTAGATATCAGAGATGGTTTCATTGGAAAGGCACAAGTCTACTTGTTCTTGGCATGTCACAAGGAGTATGCCATCTCCACACAAATCCATATGTTGTCACCAGGTCTGCTCCAACAAAATTTATAAGTTTCTGACAACATACAGAATGGTTTCATCTAAGTTTCAGCTACAGATGAAGAAATTCAAAATATGGCTTAAGATTTCCTAGTCCAAATTGAATATATGCACTTTATGCAGCCATGAAAAGAGGTATGAGCACAGAAGAGATTCATGAGTTATGCTATATTGATAGATGGTTCATTTTACAGTTGTGGGAGCTCCTCAACATTGAAGGTTTCCTATCTATTACAAAGCTGTTAGAACTCAGCAATGATGTTTTTTATGAAGTAAAGAAGAGGGGATTTAAAGATATGCAGATATCATTTGCAACTAAATCACGTGAAAAAGAATTCTATGCACGCTTCCTTGCTTTAGGTGTATGTCCTGCAAATAAAAGAATGGATACATGTGCAACTGATTTTGAAGTAGATACACCCTATATGTACTCATGTTATGACGGTGAATGTGAAGCAAATCCTAGGGCATCACAAACAGTTCCTTTTGTCTTTAAGGCAATTGGTCATCCTCTAGCAAAGTATGCTGCCCTTCTTATGTCAGGAAAATCTCTTCAAGACATCGGTTTTACATAGTCATGTGTCTATCAAGGAAGCAGTCCTTCCATTTGAAAAGTTTCAAGGATGTGATATGGTTCTTGGTCCTCAAATATGAAGCACTGGAGAAGTGATGGGCATAGAATTTAAATTTCCTTTGGCATTTTCCAAGGAACAAATTGCAACAAATCAAAAACTGCCTCTTGCGAGCATAATGTTTTTAGGTTTAAATGATTTCACCAAACCAAGCCTCCCAGCAATTGCAAACGGATTCATTGAACTTGGTTTCACAATTGTTGCAACAACTGGCATGGCTAATTTGTTGAAAATGGAAGGAATTCCAATGGAGAGAGTTCTGAAACTCCATGAAGGGCGCCCACATGCAGGTGACATGATGGAAAATGGTCAGATTTAGTTAATGGTGATCGCAAATTCAGGAAATATTGGGACAGCTGGAAAATATTGGTTCTGGATTTTAAGCCAATAACTTAAGCAAATCGACATCTTCAAGGAGATAAATTAGTAATCATAGAAGTAACCCCATATTTTAGGCATCATTCGATCCTTCAAATACAAATGGAAAAGGATCAATCCAACAACTTCAACTTAGAGTGGTCAATCGAGAGGCAGTTTTAGATTTTTGTTCATGCAATATATATTTAATTCCAATCTAGTACATCATGTGGCATTCGAGTATTTGGTAAAAAAGATCACTTCCAGATTTCTAGGACACCTGGTATCAATAGTTGGAAGTTGAGTTATCAAATAGCTTTATTTCCAGATTTTCAAGCACAAAGTTAGTAGCCAGAAGAAGATTCAATGCACAGGTGGAAGCGGATTCATCAGTCAAATATAATTCAGTGAGATCTGACTTCAACAACTCCATCAATTTGATATTTTTGATAGTTTTTCCAGATTTCTTCTAGAAAATAGAAATAGCTTATTCTTGGTATTTTTATTTTATAAATACTGTAATCTGTAATATGGAAAGGGGGGGATCGGAGATGGGAATCCAATTTTTTGTATACTGTATGACATGAAACTCTCTGCATCTTCAATACAGGTTCTACTTTGATATGATTATGGTTACGAGATGATTTTTTTTTTTATGAATCGTGTTTTTTATGATTTATCCTGTGTGTGGTCAAATACAATCCACTACATGATTCTTGTAATTAAATACAGTTATCTTTCAAACCTTTAGTGATAGATTCATATTCATTCCATAAATTCGTGCTCGTATTTTCCTTGTTATTGAATTTTGTATTATATTTTATGTCAGGAAGCTCTTTAATGGTTATGTGATTTGCTAGTATCTTTGATTTTATACGAATTCCAATTTTGATTTTAATTTTATTTGAATTATCTTTAAATATTTATCTGAGCTTGAACCCCGGGATTCTAGGTTCAACTTTAGGGATAATAGAATGCAGGAGGTGAGGACATAAAAAGTAAAACCATGCAGTATGATTGTGCAAAATTTCACTTTAACCTTAAAGGTATGACCTACTTAAGGAAGGGAGAGAGATATTCAATTTATTTGACACACAAAATAAATCCCATACAAAAATAAAACAAACTTGCTTATATGGTTCGTTCCTAACTGAAACAAACAAAATCTTCTTTTTTTGAATTGAAAAAGAAGTGAGATCTCTAATGAAAAGAAAGAAAAGACAGTAACGACTTTTATACAAAAGTGTTCATATTTTTCAACTAAAGAAAAAATGAACTAATTGCAAAATTCTACAATAAAATTTATATGGATTTTTTTCACAATTTTTTGAAAAAAGGAAAAACATACAAAAAATCATGTACAACAAATGAAGAAAAACTGAAATGAACCTTTTCTTATTCTGTGAAAGAAGACAGAAAATAGATATCTAACAAAACCAAGTTCTAATCAAAGCCAACTATGAAGTTTTAAAGACCAACATCAATCACAATTCTTGAAAAAACATGAATTCCCATGCGACCTATGAATTCTCTTGCGAGCTATAGGGGGGTCTGGGGGGGTGTGAGCTATGAATTCCCATGAGACCTATGAATTCTCATGTGACCTATGAATTCTCTTGAATTTTTATTGAGTTTTCTATTCAAAATTAAAATGCAGAGTTCAAACAAAACTGTAACTATATGAAGCATGGATCCCAAATACTAATAACAAGCATTTAAGAATCAAAGACCAAACATGGCTAAGAAGAATACTTGGCACTGTGAGTTGTAGGTGTTGAATATAGGGTTACCATCCTGAGCACCGCTTCTTATCCACAGAAAAAAAACGGTCGCATTGCCTACTACAAGTTCACAGCAGAGCATTACCAGCTCCAACACCACTTCTTTCACATAGAAAAAGAGCGGTGGAACCGCTTTATGCTGATAGGGAATACACGTTGGCAGCTCAAAAACCGCATTTAATGTACAACCCGGGCATGGTGGTCAAGATTGATATTTGAAAAATAAAAAATGCGATAGAAAAGTAGGTTACAGTATGAAAAATGAACCCAAACAATCACCAGAAAACCCAGTGAACCAAAAATCTAAATATCCAAGGGCTGATAGAGGAAAATCAATCAAATTCAAAGCATATCTACAGATCTATCAATTAAAAAATTATATCTACTAATTGAAAATGAAGGTAGAGGTTTCAACTTACCAAATATTCTGAATTCGAAGTAGTCCCCAGCGGAGTCACCACTTTTTTTGTTGGAAATTCTCACCTCCTGCAGACAGAAGCTATTTCCCTAGATATGAATGGTACAGGTCTAGAAAAAAACACAAACCCAAATGTTAAACTTTCCCTAGATCTGGTTAATTGCTTGAATATATTTCCACAATACTTCTCTAAAAGGTTGTCCTTGGTACCCTTGAAGCTTTCTCCTCTGTTATCGTAGAAGAACCCGTAAAAGATTGAATACAACAAGAGAAAGATGATAGCATACAAGATAATCAACTAGATCTATGCTCGTGACCAAATAATCAAGCAATACATACAAATGATAGAGTAAATATGGGAAAGGAAAAAAATTTATTATTAAGAATGATTACAGATACTACAACCTTTATGCCTTGGTGTCGAAAGTTCCTTCCAATGGATCCTTTCCTCTAACTTCACCTTACCTCCAATAGCTCAAGAATTATTTTGACAGAGTTTGGGTGTTCAACACAATTCTTCCTCTTCTTTCCCATGGGGGATGATCTAACATTTAAACACATGGGAGGACGGGGATGGTTGAGGAAATGGTGGATGAGGTGGAAGGAAGATTCAAAAATGAAGGATCTTGAGCTCCAGGTGTTCCTAACTCATAGGGATGAATCTCCACAAAGGTAAGCTTCAAGAATCCTCTATAAGCTTCCTTTTTTTACCTTTAAAACTTGAGCACCACACTTTTTACACTGAAATAGAGCGGTGTTAAGCGGGTAACACAATTTTGATGAAGGAAAAGAGTGGTGGAACCTCCTTTTTTCTATGTAAAAGGAACGTTGCAGACTTAGGTAACTCTTTTTATCAATGGGAAAGGAGCGTTACTGGCTCAAAACAAGGAAAAATTCAAGGATTCAATTTCTTCCTTTCATTTCTCTAGGATAGACTCTAAGGAATTGGAGAAGACAAGGGAATACCTATGTCATAATATGATGGTGAGGAGATTTAGGTGTAACAAGGGTGTAACTTCTACTTTTCTGGGGGGTACATCCTCTTCATGTACTTCTTCATCTTGACACTTTCGGGATCTTTTGAGAGCTTCTTCTTCATCAAATGTTACATACATACTAATATCTATGTGATGGAATCCTGAAATGAATATCGCAAAGGCTTTGGAGACTTCACAGTATCCAACAAATATTCCCTTATCTATGGAAGGATATAACTTATTTCTTTTTCCTTTTGGAACGTGAACATATACTGGACAATCAAATATCTTGAGATGGCTCACTTTGGGATTCTTTCCTATGTGCATTTATTCAGTAGTTTTGAATCCAAGGGAACTACGAGATAATCTATTTTGCACATAAACTGTTGTTCTTGTTGCTTCAGCCCATGGATGCATAAGAAGATATTGATAATGTATTATTGTCTTCACTGCTTCCATAATTGTCCTATTCTTTCTTCCCACAACACCCTTTTGTTGAGGATTGTAGGGAGTGGTTAGTTCCCTTTTGATTTTAGCTTCTTTGCAAAAGGCCTCAAATTCCTTTGAGGTATATTCTCCACCATTTCCTGTTCTGAGTGTCTTGATCCTTCTTTCTGAATGATTCTCTATCAAGGATTTCAATTCCATGAATTTTCTGAATACCTCATCTTTGTTTTCAAGAAATATATCCATCTTTCTTGTATAGTCATCAATAAATGTAACATAATGTTCAAAACCACTCAAACATGTGGAAGGAATTGGACCACATACATCTGAGTGAATTAGTTCCAATGTACCTTTAGTATTTGTTTCACTCTTCGGAAATGGATTCTTGATATTCTTTCATCTTTCACATCCTTTGCAATTTCCTTCATGATCGATCTTCAAATTTGGTAAACTTGTTACTACTTTCCTTGCATAGGATTGTGCCTTATAGTTGATGTGAGCAAGCCTCCTATGCCATAGTTCACTTGAGTTAGTGTTCTCATGAACAAGTGGTTTTTTTTAATGTCCTTTGATTTTATATAATCCTCCTTCTTCTTCACCAATGACAATTGCATCTTCAATTGATTTTCCTTTGGGCCACATAAGTACTTGTCCATCTACACTACTACATATGGCTCAATTTTCCCATGAAAGTTTTCCACGAAAAAGTTAAAAACGTTGTTTTCATGGAAAAAGAGTTCAAATTTTTGGGAAAAAATGAAAATTCCCCCAACGTTTGTCGCTCTAGTGACGTTCTGGAACTTTTGTTGCTATTGCAATGAACGTTTCGTGGCTATTGCGATGAAAGTTTTGTGGCTATTGCGATGAACATTTCATGGCTATTGCGACAAAAGTTTCATGGCTATTACGACAAAAGTTCATGGCTGTTGCATTTTTAATTTTATTATGTTGGATATATCCCATATTCAAAGAAACATATTTGACACATAATTCCTATGAAGCATAATATTGTGTATTTTTTCCCTTTCCCGTGTAGGGTATATCATGTGTTACTCTTGGGTTTGGGCATGTATAAATATGGATTTGGCATCATTTGACACATAGTGCATATGGAATCCAAGATCCTAGCATTTTTCATTTTTCATGTCAGATATATCCCACATGCAAATAAAGAATGACTTCTTAAATCTTTATATAAACAAATGGATCTAGTATAATTTGACACATGGTGCATAAGGATCTTGTGATCAATTTCGATGGGCATTAGTCTTGGACTTGGTGGGTAATTTGGGTTAGGGATTAGGAATATGGTGGTTACTTATGGGTTTGATCATGTAGTGATATTTATATAGTATCATTCAACTCATAGTGTGTATGACGGAGCTTGGCTCCATTTGGATGGGGCATGGTCTTGAAGTTTGTAGAATTCTTGGGATAAGGATTCACTATACGATGGTTAATATTGGGTTGGATCATGTACTGATATGCATTTCATGTGATTCCAATGGCATCTTTTTTTCTCCAATGAGCTATGAGCACTAAAACTTGGGACAATAATTGATGGTTTAATAACATGTCCAAAGTCCCATATATTTGTTATAAGGATTATAAGTGGATAATAGTTTGGGATTTTTATTGACTACTGAATATTAAAAGGGATAAGGAAAAGGGTTTATGCCATGAACTTAGTGGTTGGGATATTATTAATATATGAAAATCAATCTCTAGAAGGAAGGAAACAAAATTTTAGTGACAAGGCCATGGACTAGAAATTTTTGTAATGAATTGTATGGTGAATTGTGCATCAATATTGAAAAATACATAGCATCATAAGGAAATTGATACCATAATAAAATACCACTTCACATCCAAGGAATGATTCTATAAGTGATTTTTTTATGATGGATACACAATTTTTTTTGGCCTTCCGTTTACCTTGTTGCATGCATGCAACATTTCATTGTTCATGTGGCTTGCGTGATAAAATCATAACCATTCTACTGTTAAAACGTTTTAAGTGTTGTGTATGCATTTGCTTTGAACTTGGTCTTGTCATTCAATCAACCTACAACCTATTCCATCATGTGTATCAGAAACACCAAACTATTATGCATTCATTATTAGAAAACCATATGAAAATATAGATTTAATTCATAAGACTCTATGGCATTCCTAAGTGGAAATAGTAATTGAGATGACCTTGAGCCAACTAAGAAATCTATATTGAGAGTAAAGGATGAATATATTGGGTAAACAATTTGATTAATACTAAACGAACATGCAAATTATTTAAAAGGTATCTTTTGAACACTTTGTTAGCTTTTATCCATTGACCGAAATGGTTATCAATAGTCTCATGTTAAAGGTTCACCTAAGTGCTTTTAATATTTTATTTTATGGTATACCTTTTTTCTTTGCTTATTCAACGTCCTTCATTATATTTTATAATTAGTTTACATGTTATATCCAATTCTTGTGCATGTTCCCTTTTTCTATGTTCCCTTTTCCATTATAATTGGTGCAAATAAATGGAAATCACTGGTCAAATAATTGTGTTGACCAATATAGAATCCACGGACAAATCATGCCCAAAGAAGTCGAAGATTGGTTTGAAATTTCAAATTATTATTTTCTAGTATGGTGTTTTCTAGACTATGACATCCTACTTATACATTATAGTCATTTTTCATAGTCGATCCATGACAAGGAAATCACTCATCCTATGCTTTTCTTAGTAAAAGAGTAAGGGATTTTTAAAAAAATAGGGGTTTTCCACATCTTCAAAGTTCACCTAATTAATTTCCATATTTTCTTTTATGCTCCACATTTTTTACTCCACTTCATTTACATCCTTCACTAGCTCATGTAATTCATTTACCTTTTATGTATAGGGATTGTGCATGTTCATGGTTATCTTATTTGTTGTTTTTTATGGTCATGTGTATAAATAGACGAAAGGAATATAGGTACAATGGTTGAAAAAACATGTCAAATTTATGGCGGAAGGAATTGGGGATTGGTTCAAAATGTCTTATTATTCACATCTCTGAGTATGTTTTTTTAGAGTACATGATAACACTCTCAAAATTCATTTGAAGTGAAATAACTATTTGGGTGGTCCACCAACAAGTTATATACATTGTGAATCATCCTCATCCTCATCATCATCCTCATTGTCGTCATCATTAGAATCATCATCATCATCATCATCTTCATCATCATCATCATCAACAACAACATCACCATCATCATCATCATCGACATCATCATCATCATCAATATATCATCATCATCATCATTGAACTATGATCATCATCACCATCATCCTCAACATTATCATCATCCTCATCGTCATCATCATTAGCATCATCATCATCATCATCATCACCATCACCATCGTCACCATCATTATCATCAGCATCAACATCATCATCACCATCATCATCATTTGCATCATCATCATCATCATCATCATCATCATCATCATCATCATCATCATCGTCGTCGTCGTCGTCATCGTCGTCATCGTCATCAACATCATCATCATCATCGTCATCATCATCGTCATCATCATCATCATCGTCGTCGTCGTCATCATCATCTTGTCCATGTGGCATTATGTCTAGTATATTTATCAAGATTGTTCCACCAATTAAAAAATTCACCATAAAAATAGATACTTGCTCCAAAAGGATGTTTTTCATTTTACTTTACGTCTATTTAGTAATGTTTAAACCATCGTTATCATCATCATCATTATCATCATCACCATCATCATCATCATCCTCATCCTCATCATCCTCATCATCCTCATCATATCATCGTCATCATCATCATCATTTACCTATGATCATCATCATCATCCTCATTGTCATCATCATTAGCATCATCAAAATCATCACCATCATCATATCATCATCATCCTCAACATCATCATCATCCTCAACATCACCATCATCCTCAACATCATCATCATCCTCGTCATCATCATCATTAGCATCATCAAAAGCATCACAATCATCATCATCATCATCGACATCATCATCATGATCATGATCATGATCATGATCATCATCCTCAACATCATCATAATCCTCATCGTCATCATCATTAGCATCATCAAAATCATCACCATCATCATATCATCATCATCCTCAACATCATCATCATCCTCAACATCACCATCATCATCACCATCATCATCATCCTCATCATCATCACCATCATCATCATCATCATCTTCATCTTCATCCTCATCGTCATCATCATCACAATCATCATCCTCCTCCTCCTCATCATCACCATCATCATCATCATCATCTTCATCCTCATCGTCATCATCATCACAATCATCATCATAATCATCATCATCCTCCTCCTCATCATCATCACCATCATCCTCATCATCCTCATCATCATCATCAACACAATCATCATCATCATCACCATCCACATCATCATCCTCATCCTCATCATCATTAGCATCATCATCATCATCATCATCATTAGCATCATCATCATAATCATCACGACATCATCCTCGTCGCCATCATCATCATCCTCATCACCATCATCATCATCCTCATCCTCATCATCATTGTTATTATCATCATCATAGTTATCGTCATCGTCATCGTCATCATAGTCCTCGTCGCCATCATCATCATCCTCATCATCACTGTTATTATCATCATCATAGTCATCGTCGTCATCATCGTCATCGACGTCATCATCATCGTCGTCGTCATCATTATTATCATCAATATCATCATCATCATCATCATCATCATCCTCATCATCGTTATTATCATCAACATCATCATCATCATCATCATCATCATCATCATCATCATCATCATCATCATCATCATCATCATCATCCTCATAATCATCATCATCATCATCACCATCATCATCATCATCATCATCGTCATCAACATCATCATTAGCATAATCATAATCATCATCATCATCATAATCATCATCATCGTCGTCGTCGTCGTTGTCGTCGTCATCATCCTCATCCTCATCCTCCTCCTCATCATCATCATCATCATGTCCATCATCATCACCATCATCGTCATTACCATCATCCTCATCATCATCATCATCGTCATCGTCATCATCATTAGCATCATCATCATCATCATCATTGTCATCGTCATCATCATCACCATCATCCTCATCATCATCATCATCCTGATCGTCATCATCATGATCACCATCAATATCAACCCTCTTACATTAAACTACCAATTACTTATATATCAAGATCTTTCCATAACCTCATTAACAACTATTGATAACAATGATATTAATTATTCCATTTACGATAACCATGTCAATCATAAAAGTAGTAGTATACACATGCCTTAATGTTATGCCTTATATGCCCCACCAATTTTATGAGGATTGCATGAGGACACTTTATTTCTAGGAACATTTGAGTTATTAATCTATAACCTATTCTAACGTTGAGAAATATTATGAAACGAAAATATGAAAAAGATTTGTACATCTTGAAAGAACTTGAAATGCGAATGAGTCTATTATTAATCAAAGTTAAATTACTAAAAAAAATTAAGTAATTTTGTTTGGTTTGTTAAATTTCCTATATTACTAAAATTTAGAAAAGACATATCACATATTCTATTTGTTATTGAGAAAGGTAGCATACTCTCAATTCAAAGTGAAATTAGTAAATCTTAAAAACAATAAAAAACATTGGCTCATTTTCACCATTTTGCACTAACTTATTTTGATTAATGACACTTACCATTAAAGTGATTGAGTGCCCACTTCAAATCTTACAATTTTGTTTCATACCATATAAGACCTTTAGGTGGGCCTAATTTTGTAAAGTACACTATGTAAACTATTTATATAGTGTTAATGGCAATATTTATTCTAATATTGGTTAAAGGTATTTATCACAAATTGTTGTAGGTCCTTTTCACAAAATCCACACTTATTGCATGAAATGTATATAGTAGACATATATATTTCATATTTTTTATTATAGTATGGTTGTTTGTGAAAATAATATCAATGTTTGTAAATTTTTTTGTAATTAGGTCTTATTTTATTTACTTAAAAATAAGAATTGGATTTGAAATGTTATGTTAAAATTTGAACATTGTGCATCCTTTGCATAACATTCCCAATTATGGAAAATTATTAGAAAGTAATCCATAGCACACAAACACTGCTCATAGTTTCTTGAATCAAAAGGACATCAACCTTGTAGAGACTAAAAGACGTTTGATGGCATTGAATTTGTCGCTACCACCTCGCATGTTGAAGGAGATTATCAACATTAAGAAGCTTAAAAGGCCAACCCGACTCTAAAGGCCCAATAACATCTGAACAAACCTAAAAAAGATCCGAACCCTGCTACAGTCTAACTAATTGAAAAGGATATAATCTATTTCCTCTCTATATACACATTTACTTACATTACTTAATGATATATGTCACAATATGAATATGATAACATAGTGCTATGTTTAAGAAAATATTTGAACATAAGTTTTAAAATAATATCATACCTTTTATCTTTCATATACTAATTCCAAGAATGTGCCAATGTCTAACAAAACCAACTGCTATGTTTTTTCCGCTATTACTTTCGAGTCTTTAGTCTTTTAGGGTCTTTGTATTCCTTAAATTTATGACTAGTTTAATCTTTAAGATTCCTTGCAGGATTTGTTAAATCGTGAATTGAATTTTATCTATATTATATTTTTTTAATAGAGGATCGTGAATAGAAATTTATCAATTATTCTATAGAGTTTATAAGATGTGAATAAAATTATCGAACACTTAATATTATTAATGATAAATAATTAAACTAATCTTTTAAATAAAAATCTTATAATTATTTTATTTTATTTAATATTAAATAAAATTTCTTTACTTTAATTTCCCTAAACTTTAAATTATAATTTATTTTTATTTTTATTTTTAAACTTTCATCAAATTCAACATCTTTCTTTTCTTAATTTCATATAATAGTATTAAATTTTTCTTTACCTAAATTTTAGTGTTACCTACATTAAATTATATTTCATTGGTGAAGGTACTCAAGGATGATGAGTACCATCCTTGATTGAGTGTGTGGCTTTGAGAAATAAAAGAAAATGGTGATGTTATTGGGATGATATTGATTGTGGGTGCATGATCCTCATTCTATATAATATGTGATATTTGACACATAATTCCTATGAAGCATAAGATTGTGGATTTTTTCCCTTTCCTGTGTAGGGTATATTATGTTTTACTCTTGGGTTTGGGCATGCAACAATATGGATTTGCGATCATTTGACACATAGTGCATATGGAATCCAAGATCCTAGCATTTTTCATTTTTCATGTCAGATTTATCCCACATGCAAAAAAAGACTGACTTCTTAAGTCTTTACATGAACAAATAGATCTAGTATAAGTTGACACATGGTGCATAAGGATCTTGTGATCAATTTGGTTGGGGATTAGTCTTGGACTTAGTGGGGAATTTGGATGATGTCGATCAATACGATGATGATGAAGATGATTAACATGATGATGATGATGATGTAGATGATGATAATGGTGATGATGATGATGGTGGTGGTGGTGGTGGTGATGAGGATGATGGCTATGATGATGATGGTGATGATGAAAATAAATGATGATGACGATCATGATCATGATGATGGCGACGATGATGATTTCGATCAATACGATGATGATGAAGATGATCAGGATGAAGATGATGATGGTGATGATGATGATGATGGTGATGATAACGACGACGATGATGATGATGATGGTGATGTCGATGCCGATGATGCTGATGATGATGATGGTGATGATCATGATCATGACGATGATGATGATCATGAGGATGATGATGATGATGATGATGATGAAAATGATGATGATGACGATGATGATCATGACGATGGTGACAATGATGATGTCGATCAATACAATGATGATGAAGATGATCAGGATGATGATGATGAGGATGAAGATTATGATGATGATGCAGATGATGATGATGAAGATGACAATGGTGATGACAACGATGATAATGATGAAGATGAGGATGATGATGACAATGATGATGATGATGGTGATGATGATGGACACAATGCTACTGCTGCTGCTGCTGATGATGATGATGATGACGACAATGATGATGACGGTCATGATGATGATGATGGTGATGGTGATGATGAAGATGAGGATGATTGTGATGATGATGATGGACACGATGTTGCTACTGCTGTTGAAGATGATGATGACGAAACATGTTTTTAACTAGTTAAAAACATGTTTTCATCACCATCATCATCATAATTAATTATGATGATGATGATGGTGAAGATGACGATGATGAAGATGACGCCGACAAGGATGATGATGATGATGATGATGAAGATTATGATGGTGATGGTGATGTCGATGTTGGTGATGATGATGATGATGATGATGGT
The DNA here is from genome assembly GCA_001517045.1 of Pseudotsuga menziesii. Classification (NCBI taxonomy): domain Eukaryota; kingdom Viridiplantae; phylum Streptophyta; class Pinopsida; order Pinales; family Pinaceae; genus Pseudotsuga; species Pseudotsuga menziesii. Next base: position 267,950 of record LPNX010949083.1, on the reverse strand, counting down.
GGTGGTGGTGATGATGATGATGATGATCAAGACGATGATGATGATCATGAGGATGGTGATGATGATGATGATGATGATGATGATGATGATTATGATTATGATGTTGATGATCATGATGAAAATGATGATGATGACAATGATGATGATGACGACGACGATGATGAAACATGTTTTCATCACCATCATCATCATCATCATAATTGATGACGACGATTATGATGATGGCGAAGATGATGACAATGACGATGATGATGATGATGACAATGATGAAGATGATGATGATGATGGTGATCACGATGCCGATGATGATGGTGATGATGATGATCATGATGATGATGATGATCATGAGGATGATGATGATGATGATGATGTTGATGATCATGATGAAAATGATGATGATGAAGATGATAATCATGATGATGGCGACAATGATGAGTCGATTAATATGATGATGATGAAGATGATCAAGATGATGACGAGGACAACGACGACGACGATGATGATGAAGATGACGATGATGATGATGATGATGACGATGATTATGACAATGATGATGATGGTGATTATGATGATGGTGATGATGAGGATGAGGATGATGGTGATGATGATGATGACAATAATGAAGATGATGGTGAACATGATGATGATGAAGATGACGAGGAGGAGGAGGTTGATGATGATGACGATAATGAAGAAGAAGATGATGATGATGATGAGGAAACATGTTTTTAACTAGTTAGAAACATGTTTTCATCACCACCATCGTCATCATCTTCATCATCATCATCATAATTGATGATGATGATGATGATGATGAATCCTATTTTAACTAGTTAGAAACATGTTTTCATCACCATCATCATCCTAATTGATAATGATGATGATGATGATGGTGAAGATGATGATGATGAATATGACAATGACGACGACGATGATGATGATAATGATGACAATGATGAAGATGCCGCTGATGATGGTGATCATAATGTCGATGATGATGATGATGTTGATGATCATGGTGATGATGATGATCATGACGATGATCATGATGATTGTGATGATGATGATGATGATGATGGTATGGATGATGATGAGGATGATGGTGATGATGATGATGATGATGGTGATGATGATGGACATGATGATGATCATGAAACATGTTTTTAAATTGTTAGAAACATGATTTCATCATCACCATCATCATCATCATCATCATCATCATCATCGTAATTGATGATGATGATGAAGATGACGACGACGACGACGATGATGATGATGAAAATGATTAAGATGATGTTGATGATGGTGGACATGATGATGATGAGGATGATGATCATGATGATCATGATCATGATGATCATGACGATGATGATGATGGTGATGATGATGATGAGGATGATGGTGATGATGATGGACACAATGATGATTAAACATGTTTTTAACTGGTTAGAAACATGTTTTCATCACCATCATCATTATCATCATCATCATTATAATTGATGATGATTATGATGATGATGATGATGATGAAGATGATGATGATGATGAAGATGGAAATGACGACGAAGATGAGGATGATATCAATATATCTCTGGAACATAACTTTGTGTTTATCTGATTACATTGTCAGATGAGGTTTCACCATCACATTCAAATTTCAATAACAATATAATGTCTCAATTAACTCAATTCAACGAAAAACTCCTCAGATGCCTTTGTGTTTTCCCACAAATACATTACAATCGATATCACGTATTACAAAAGCAAAGAAATCGATCAGAGATCAGATGACAGCATTGCTGGGTGATGCACATGAAACTGACTGATGAATTACTAACCTGACTATTATCGCACGTATAATCGTCACTTTCACATACACATAATTATTTTTGTGTTTATATAGGTTTAAATATATATTATAATTAAAAATAATATTAATTATGAATATTATAATTTTAAAGACATTATTATTTGACCAATGTTACTTTAATTTTAGTTTTGTTAAACATTAAATCAATTTATATTTATAAACTCTATACTATATCTATATCTTTTTAATGTAAAGTATAAAATTTAATAGAAATGGATTTAATAATTTATTAACAAACTCTATAACCTCTTTATTATAAACGTATTTAATAATTATAGTTATAGTTTAATTTTAATTGTAAATTTAATATTATTTTTATTAATTTCTATTATTGTAAAACCGGAAGGGCATTTTCATTCTCAATATTTCAGGTGAGGGAGAGCATCACTTCAAACCTAGCTTCATTGATTCCCTTCTCTCAACCTTGGACCATGTCAACCAAAATTCCCACCTCTCTTACGCCCTTATCACCACAAACGACGACGGGAAATTCTTCTCCAACAGAATAGATCTCCAATGGGTTTCTCATTTCAACAGCAACTTCAAAGAGAATGGATTTGAGATTATCAGCCTCAAATTAATGCAGCTCGTGGTAGCCATCATGGAATTGAAGTTGTCATCCATTGCCGCCATATGTGGCCATGCTTCTATAGGGGGGTTCAGTTTTTCATTATCCCATGACTACAGGTTCATGAGGGGTGATAGAGGGTTTATCTACATGAGCGAGTTCAACATGGGTATCCCCTTTCCACCCGACTTCATGACCTTAATTAGGAGCAAGGTTGATTCCCGTCGCTTGACGAAATTTTTACTGCACGAACGGAAGTACATAGCTCCCATGGCCTTCACCGACTCTGTTCACGATAATTCCTCCGAAGGCTGGTATAAACCCTCAGGTCGCACATTTTGATGGTTGGAAGGAAGAAGCAATGAAATTGATAATCAAAACTTGGTATTTACTTCTTATTATTTTTTATGTGCCGATATTTACTTCTTATTCCTAGAATTGCAAAACCTGGTTGCTGCACGGGGATTCTCTGAAACCTTGCACGAGAAATCAAACCCTACATCAGATTCTAGTGTTTAAACCTAAGCGATGGATGCAAGTTTGTGTATTTTGGTGTTTAAACCCAAGATATGGATGAAAGTTTGTGTTTTTTAAGGTGGAAATCGCTTATATCTATCTCCAGGTGGAAATTGATTCTGTAGCTTTTTTAAGGTGAAAATATTTCGTTATTTCCTTGATAGGATTTTTGTTTCCTTTTGTAAAAAATATCTTTAGCATGACAAAGGTTGAATTCGAAACCAAACCCATTGCTAGTGGAGGGTCTTTGCTCACTAGTGGAGGCCCCCATACCTCATCTATAGGCTCCATTTTTTCTTTTCCTACATGGCCTCTTCAAGGTCCTGTAATTCAAATTTTTCCAATAGAGTAGTCCAAAACTTATCAAACCATGGGACCTCTAGGGGGGAACTCCTTTGTTTTTCTTAATGCTCTCTCATCATTCGGTTCACCTTGTGTTGTGATGAAGTCCTAGCTTCAATCCTTGCCAGGTATTCTCCTCCCTTGTATTGGGTTCATTGATTTTGGCTATTAATGTCTCTTGGTGTAGCCTTTGTGCATGGGTTTGGTCCATTATTAAATAGGGACAATTATATTGGTTTGCATACCCTTAATGAAACTATACCATTTCTATAACTTAAATACACATACTACTCCCTTTTCTGTCACCATTGCATGCCAATTTTACACCCTCTTAGACTGAATTTCATCACTGCTTCATTTTCATGTGTTCTCCTCTCCTCTCTGTCAGTTCCTGCATTCCTTCCTTAACATAGTTCCATTAGATGGATTCTTAACTTTCTTTTAATGTGCATATCCCTTCAAATATTTCATCCAACAACAACTTCCCTATTGTTCCATTCCAACATCTTCTATGCAAGATTTAAAGCATTTGTTTCCTTTTTTTCTCCATTTTTGGGATCCATCTGTAATCATTTCATATAATTTCATAGTAAGGAGTTGTGAAATTTGTTTTTTACTTTGAGTTTCTATCCATTTTATCGAGTTATAGGATAATTACTCATGTTTTTATGTGATTTCCCACAACCATAAACATGAATGTGTTACAAAATTGTATGTTCCATACAAACAAGTTTCTGTTTCAAATTGGTTGGCTTGACTATATTAATCCAGATGATTTTTTGAAGCAGGTGGACCAAATGGTGATTCACAATGCTTCAGATACTAGTCCAAAAACAATGTTATGTGGGGACTATTTCTTATTTTCTTCCCTGGTTTCTTCCTTTTGGATTTCATGTTTGGAAGGGCATGGATATAGGTAAAAAATGATTTGTGAAACTCTAATGTTGCTTAATGTAGCAAATTTAAACTTTCATATGTGAAGTAGACTTTGTGAATTTTGCGATCCTTTGCTTCATTGGAAGCGAAATATGTTAGGGTCCTACCTTAAAGACTTAAGTAGATAGATAGGATTCCATGTATTATGTCCATCTCTATTAAAGAAGGTCCACAAAGTAGATGTTGTATGAAAAACAACAATTTTTAAGAAGGCTCACTAGAAGGTTCCACCTACTAGAAAGGTTCTAGAAAGTACCAAGAGGTTAGATAGAAGGCTTGGACCACTTGATTGATGAAGATATACACTTGTTTTACATTTTGTAGGAAATCTTGAGTTAAAGGCTTTTATTAGAGTTCTACCATGGAAGTTAAGGGTTTTTTTACTGCGGAAATTGAACCCAGTGATAGATTAATTTTACTCACAACAATTATCAATTGAACATGCAAAATCACTCACAAAAGAGACTGTATAATGAGCTGAACACTAAACTGTATTGAATATGTGTAAAATAGCCAACCCTGTAACATAATAGGTTGCTGCATTAAATAATTACATAAGGGATTCGAATGCATGAGGAGCAATTCGAATCTAGCATAAAGCAGGCTTACTAAAATTAAGCAAATCCCCCATAGGTGCAAAAATATGATCCCAAATCAGTCATGGAGCTCACAAATTGGAAAAAGCACTAAGGCAAGCTAAAGAGTGATGGAATGAAAACTAATACATGATTTTCCAAGGAGAAAAGAGTGGAGGATGTGTAGGACAAAAAACTAGTCAACCTCACCTAGTCAAGCTTTTCCATTTTCCTTAAAACACTGAAAAAGCAGGCAATAAAGCAAAAAAATCAGAAGGGCACTTAAGAGGCCAGGAATAAAGTAGATTTGATTCCTTGAGGTTTCCCAAGTGCTACATGAGTCAAATAAGGCAAGTTTGACCACTATGGATAGGTAAATGACAACTTGCATAAGGTGAGACACATGAACTAGGCATATAAGACAAAAATGATTAATTTAATGTCTAAGGTAGGTAACTATGGTTTGATTATTATAACACCCCCCCTTAAGCCTGACTTATGAGTAATATATCAGAAAATTATAGGGCCTAGAAACAAGGCTTAGTCACCCTTTACATACTGCATGTCCATACAACCAAGGAAAGAGGCAAAAACCACATGGGAAAATCCTCCCTTAAACATGGACTATAAAACAAAATTTGGAAATCTTGTCTTCACTCATGCTTCACAGCATGATCAGCAATCCCCAGCAGTGATTTGAGATTGCTGAAGGTCTTCTCACAAAATTCTTTGGTGAAGATATCAGCTACTTGTTCTGAAGATGAACAGAAGAGTAGGTGAATGGTGCCATCATGCACAAGCTCTCTGATGTAGTGCATATGGATCTCAATGTGTTTGGTTCTCTGCTTCTGAACTGGATATTTGTAGATTCAAATGGTACTTTGGTTATCACAGTAGATGGTATTTGAGTACTCTGATTCGAAGCCACACTCTCCAAGTAAACCTTGCAACCATAAACATTGAGTTGCTGCATCAACAACTCCTCTGTACTCTGCTTTTGTAGATGAGAGTGCAATGGAACTCTGTTTCTTGCTTGACTAGCTAATTGGCCCTTCTATAAGCATGAACACATATCTTGATGTGGACTTTCTATCTGTGCAATTACATGCCCAATCACTGTCAGTAAATCCAATCAAATCAAGATCAGATTTTTCTTTGTAGAAGATCCCATGTGTCCTTGTTCCCTGAACAAAGTTAAGGATCCTTTTGGCTGCTTTCCAATGGATCTCATGAGGCTGATCCATGTATATAGAAGCCACACTTACTGCATAAGAAATATCAGGTCTAGTATGTGTCAGATACAACAAACATCCAATCAATTCCTATACAGTGTATTGTTTACCATAGGTGAAGAATCAGCTTCTTCAAGCTTCACTCCTGAAAGGAAAGGAGTTTTTCTTGCTTTGCAATCCTTCATTCTGAATTTTTTTAGCAAATCCAAGGCATACTTGGACTGGTGCACCTTGATTCCAGCTTTGGTTTGAGCAATATCAAGCCCCAAAAATTGGCTTAAGAGCCCCAAATCTGTCATGGAGAAGGCTTGGTTCATTGCTCCCTTCAAGGAAGCAATCTCATCCTTTGAGCTTCCTATAATGATGAGGTCATCAACATATAACATAGAGATCATTAATGAACCATTAATTAACTTCAAATAGACATTTGGATCTGATTTTCACCGAACAAAATTCAGTGATAGAAAGAAGCTATCGATCTTGGCATACCAAGCCCTAGGGGCTTGCTTTAGCCCATACAATGACTTTCTCAACCCGCACACAAGAGAAGGGTTAGTAGAAAAAACTTGAAGATACTGCATATATATCTCTTCAGTGAGAACTCCATTCAGGAAGGCACATTTTACATCCACGTGATGTACCTCCCATTGCTTTGAGGCTGCAATGGCTAGGGCTAACCTGATGGAATCCATCTTTGCCACTGGGGAAAAGGTCTCATTGTAATCTATCCCATGAACCTGTGAGTAGCCCTTGGCTACCAATATGGCCTTGTACTTCATTGGTGAACCATCATCATAAAATTTGGTATTGTAGACGCACTTGCACTGAACTAACTTCCTTCCTAGGGGAAGATCCACTAGCTCCCATGTGTTGCTCTTCTAGAGTGAGCTGAACTCTTCCTTCATGGAAGCTTGCCATATTGGATCTCCTGCTGCTTCTTCATATGTTTGAGGATCATATTCCACCATCAAATAGCATTTATCAGCAAACATAGGATCCTTCATGCACAGACCACTCTCAAATTGAGATCTAGTCCTCCTTGGGTCATTGGGATCCCCAGCTAGCTCTCCTGCTGCATGTAGTGTCTTGGCTGCCCATTTTGGCCTTGTAGGGATGTTAGGGTCTGCAATAAACTCATATCCATCAGAAAAATCAGAATCAGCATGTTCAACAAACTCTTCACTTACTTTCAGAGGTTCAGGTGGTAAAGAGGTTTCTCCAACTTCCACTGCTGCAAGGGGTTCTTCTTGAAATTGAACACACCTTTCGATGAAGGATTTGTTTGTGCTCAAATTTATCAGTTTATACCCTTTTGAATCTTTAGAGTATCCAAAAAATAGACACTCTTGGCTTTGGGGCTGCAAAGCCTTTCTCTTTTCTGTTGGAATTCTAGCCCAAGCCCTTGAGCCAAAAATCCTGAAATGGGTCACATCTGGCTTGTGCCCACTCCATTCTTCGAAAGGAGTCATGCCATCAAGATGTTTATGAGGCAAACTATTCTAGATATAGGCTGCACAGTTGATAGCTTCAGCCCAGTACTTTGGTGGCAAATTTTTGGCCTCCATCATGCATGTTGCCATCTCCTTCAGTGATATGTTCTTCCTCTCAGCAACACCATTCTGCTGTGGTGTGTAAGGGATAGAATGTTGCATCTGAATACCTGCATCTGCACAATAATTAATAAACTCAGACTTGAAATACTCACAACCATTGTCAGATCTGAGGACCTTGATTTTCCTCCCAGACTGGTTTTCAACCAAAGCCTTAAAGACTTTGAAGAGGCCAAAAACTTCAGACTTGTGTTTCAAGAAGTAAACCCAACAATACCTGGAAAAGTCATCTATGAAATTCAATTCATATTTTTCCTAACTCATGGACATATGAGGGAATGGGCCAGCAACATCACTGTGGATCAGCTCAAGGGGTGTAGAGGTTCTCTCATGACTAGCTCTCTCAAATTTGTGCTCTGGGTGTTTTCCTAGGATACAACCTTGGCAGACTCCTTTGGAAAATTTTATCTTGGGAAACCCTATGACCATATCTTTTTCACTAAGATCATAAAGATATTTGTAATTTAGGTGGCCAAATCTTTCATACCAAAGATTTCTTGCTTCATTAGCATTAATCAGAAGAGCAGAGGGGTTTGATTAGGGTAGGAAGTGTGAGAACATGTATACCTTCTGAGCATGATTTGCAACTCCTTTTGCAATGAATTTACCACTTGAGATCTCTGTGATCTCAACTTCATCAGGGGAGAATATGACCTTCTTAGGAGACCCGGTGTGATTCATTTGGTACACTGATAAGAGGTTGGAGGCAAGACCAAGCACATACAACACATTGCTGAATTGACCATGATCAAGATCAATCCTCCCTTTGCCCAAACTTTCAGTGAGAGAGTCATCTCCCAGTACTATAGGTGGTCCCTTCGACATGTCAAGTGAGGAGAATGCCTCCTTGGTCGAAACCATGTGTCTTGAAGCTCCAGAATCAATGATAAAACTGGGTGAGCTTGATGTGCCAGCAACCAATGCATGAACTCTCTCTCTGTCATCTGAACATGATCCTCCTTCTCTCTTATTTGAGCTGTCTGGAAGGGAGATGCCATTCTTCTCCAGGACTTGGGTCAGCATGTCTATTTGCTTCTTCATACAAGAGCTTTCAGTGTGATTTCCCTTATTGCAGTGTGCGCACTTGCTCATTTCTCCTTTGTTTTTCTTCTTTTGTTAGTTCTTCTTGGAACCTTGTGGCTCCTCCAGAGACTGTTTCTTGTCTCTCTTTTGCTCAGGTGGATTTTTAGCTTTCTTTTTTCTTTTTGAATCCACCCTCGAATTTCCAGCAACCAGATATTTGTCTTTGGATGGTTTGATGGTGCCCGTCATCACCAGCTTGTCTTGTTCTTGTGTGAGAGATTCCATGAAATCTACAAGGCTAGGCATCTTCCAGGTTCGAGATGTCATTTTTGTGGCATACAAGGTCGAAACAAACACCGAATAGTCAGGTCCAATCTTCAAGAGAATGGCCAAGACCAGCTGATCATCCTTCTTTTCGATCCCACATTGTTTCAGCTACAAAACAAGTGCTTTGAACTTGGAGAAATAGAGTTGCAGAGATTCAAAGCTATTGGGACTCATGGAAATCAGCACATTTTCAATTTGATGTCCCCTCATCTCGTCTGTATTTCCAAAAAGATCAGTAAGCTTCTCCCATACTTAATTTGGTGATGTCAATCCATCAAGATGGAAAAGGAGGTATCTGGAAATACTCAGACACAAGAGACCATAGGCCTCATCCATCCTGTTGTGCCATTTTATCTTCTCTACAGCTACATTGGGCTCTGCTTTTGTTTCCATAGTCACCCTGTAGATGCCTTTCGCTCTCAACAGTATCTCCATCTATGCTTTCCATTCAAAGAAATTGAAGGGAGTCAAGATGATCTTCTGAGATTTATCCATAGCTTAGAAATATGTCCCGGTTGTCAGTAGAAGGCTCCCAGTCACTGATGTCGAACCTGCAAAACAATTTTGAAGGAGAGAAATTGATATACAATGGCTTTGATACCATGTGGAAATTGAACCCAGTGATAGATTAATTTCACTCACAACAATTATCAAATGAACATGCAAAATCACTCACTAAAGAGACTGTATAATGAGTTGAACACTAAACTGTATTGAATAAGTGTACAATAGCCAACCCTGTAACATAATAGGTTGCTGCATTAAATAATTACATAATGTATTCTAATGCATGAGGAGCAATTCGAATCTAGCATAAAGCAGGCTTACTAAAATTAAGCAAATCCCCCATAGGTGCAAAAAGCTGATCCCAAATCAGTCATGGAGCTCACGAATTGGAAAAATCACTTAGGCAAGCTAAAGAGTGATGGAATGACAATTCATACATTCTTTTCCAAGGATAAAAGAGTGGAGGATGTGTAGGACAAAAAACTAGTCAACCTCACCTAGTCAAGCTTTTCCATTTGCCTTAAAACACTGAAAAAGCAGGCAATAAAGCAGAAAAAGAAAAAGGGCACTTAGGAGCAGATTTGATTCCTTGAGGTTTCCCAAGCACTACATGAGTCAAATAAGGCAAGTTTGACCACTATGTTAGGTAAATGACAACTTGCATAAGGTGGGACACATGAACTAGGCATATAAGACAAAAATGATTAATTTAATGTCTAAGGTAGGTAACTATGGGTTGATTATTCTAACAGTTACTATGTGTTCATATTCTTGTTGGAACATTCCCATTGGAGAGGATCTGAATGTTAGGGTTGGATCTTTTCTTCCATTGTTCCCTCATTTGATGGAGGCTCCTATCATTCCTTGGGGTCTTTTGTATTTTGGAATTGGGGTCTGTCATTTTTATATTTTTTGGGTTTGATCCTTAGGTTTCTTTGATAGTATGGGGTCCCCTACATCCAAGACTAATCATGTTGAGGAAGATTCCAAGCAAATCTCACCTTCAGCCCAAAATTGTCCTTCTTCCATGACATACACTGTTTCATTCTTCTAGATTTATGGGGTCCATCATTGTTGGAGTTGGTGCTCTCTACTTTCATCATGTAAAGAAAACCATGGTCTACATTAAAAAGCATGGATTAATGAACAACATATATTACACATATTTGGGAGAAACATGGAAACATTCATTGAAGTTAGCAACCCTAAAGAGGCATTCCTTGTCACCTGTTCCATATGCTGAGCAGGATAACTAGCCAATGATCTGGTATTTTTTCAATCTGCCTTCAACCTAATTTTTGAAGATATTCATCATCGTATCCCAAACTCTTACCGGCCCTTGATTATTCAAATTTCCACATCTAATATTTTGAATTTAATGCAGTGACCCTCTGTCCTGTAAGAAAAAAAAGAACTTGGTCTACAAAGATTTCACACTCTCTCTCCAGCACTTGGAAGTTGCAACCTCTATTTTATGGTATGCTCGACAATGGTTATGTTATGAAGGAACACATAAATCCCCTATTCTACTGGAGAAAAGCTCTATTTTGCAAGGAAATCTCCACCAACAACAATAAATGAAATATGAGTATTTCATTAAAGTCCAAGAATTTGTTGTTGATGATGGAGATTCCCTTGCATAATAGAGCTTTACTCCAGTGGAATAGGTCATTACAGCGATAGTAATGAGGATAGGTGTTTAGATATTATCTCATGTTTTGGACTTTCCTCAGTGGATCAACAAGATTAACTGGAGTGAAACAAGTGTATAGTGTAGATTCATTTCATGGTTGTATTATCTTGTTATGATTAAATACATCTTAATATTTAAATAAGCTTCAGAATTCACTATTTAATAAGTTATAAATATATATTTCACTGAACTTTTATACTTTGTATCAGTTTTTGTTTTGTGTTTATTAAATAGTATTTGTTTTATGTTTTTTTTAAGTTAAATATTTATGTTATATGGATATTTATAAGGATACCGTTTAATGTTTAGTATTTGTTTAACAGACACCCATATTTACAAAACTAAGTAGATAGTTATATCTATGAATGTTCACCACCCACCGCTATGTGAGTTTATGTGTTTCTTCATAACATAAGCTATCAAGCATTCTATGGTAGACAATAAAATGGAGTTTCCATTTGCTGGACAGAGACTAAAGATCTTGTCCTTGCATCTATTTTTAGACATAGTAATATTTTCTTAGCCGCGTGAGGGAGGTCACTGCATCAAGATTGGTATAACAATGTAGTGATAATGTCCTTGCATTACTTTGTATATAGATTTCTCTACAAAGTAGACAGAGTGCTCTTTTTTTCGTTGCAGGACAGAAATACGTCCCTTGATCTACTTGTTATTTTTTAGCAGGAAGAAAAAGTGTAAAAATGTTAACCTATTTTTGCCCACCAGGGTTTCCCATTTGAATTTGGTTCATTGTCCTCTCTTCCTGATGGGTAAGTCTCACTAGCTCACTAGCTACATCATACAAAGTGCAAGCCATCCAAGAAAAATAAGCAGGGTTATTTCTTACATTAATTTGAATTTTAAATTTTGTGGGGTGATAAGAAGTGACTGAATTGTTGGTTTCTAGGACTCCACGGCATCGACGGCCCCAAATGTAAGTTGAAGCTGATTTCATAATGAGATAAAATTGCAACCCAACTACCAACAATTCCCACTACCCACCAAACGCCACTATACTCTGATTTTGATTTTCAGCTCCTTCTTTACGCCCAAAGTTCGATGTCACTACACCCTCCAGTGTGCATCATTCCACACTCTACCATTGCTCATTCCCTTTATTAGATAGATTAGGTTGCATGTTCACATGGAGCTAAGCCCCAAAGAACCTACAATTAGTTCAAGCATACACTTTGTCATACTCTTGTGCTTGTACTTGCTGACATAGTCTTTAGCATATTGCAATGGTGCATTGAACTATACACTCCTGAAAAAATATCTATCTTCTCAAGGATAGGCACTAAAATTGGTCCAATAAATAAAGAATTCCTCCAAGACATGATGAAAATTGAAGAAGATCTATCTTATCAAGGCTAGGCACTAAAATTGGTCCAATAAATAAAGAATTCCTCCAAGATATGATGGAAATTGAAATGGAGATAGATTAATAAATTTAAAAATTAGAATCAAGACCTCATGCTAGCTAAATATATAGTATTACAAGCCTCATCCTCCATAGATCCTACCGATCAATTTCTTATCAAAACTGGGCATTTTAGTATCCTTTCCCAATCATCATTCGGATTCCACATGCCAAGTCTTCCATTTGATTAAATATTATAGTGAGATGTTCTGAAGCTATCATAGTTAAAGACAAGAACCACTCTCAATCAATGGAAAACCTCAGATTGGTGAGGGTCTTGAAGATCTTCATTCTTATTGCATATTTATTTTTGTGCTTGTGATGAGTTGAGCACTATTTTCATCCCCTTTTTAGACCCATAATCCACTGTTGGTATTTTTATTTAATTTTGATGCTGGAAAAGGTAAATTGGCTAGAGTTCATTACCATGAGCATACTTCAAGTGCTTCATTGCTATATTTTTGGTGATCAAGTGTGCTCATCACCTTTATTCGTAGTTTCCCAAGTGTCTTCTTAGGCTGTATGTAGTATATCTTTGAAAAAGGAGAAAAATATTCATAGATTCCTGAGATTCAGATAATTCCAAAGGCCTTAAAATAACTTTCAAACTCCCTCAGTGACATGTACCCCTTGGTAAATCAATTCCTTAATGAATCATAAATATTTTCTTGGGTACCATTTGTGTAGGTTGTTTCTCGTCCTCTACCTATAGTGGATTTTAAGCATTCCATTTTATACCTCCTAGATGTTCTTCACATGTATAGAATTATATGGCTTTGAGTGTTTGATGCAAATAGCTTGGCTTCGAGGTTCTTTCCCAAGGAAAAAATGGTTTTATTGAAGAAAGTCCATTTGCAGCCATGACTTTTGATAATGTTTTGAGCTATAATAGGCAATTAGCTGAAATTTTGATGTTGTACATCTATTTAAATAGAATTGTAGTATGAATTAGTTTCTTGCTTGGTTAGTTTTGATATCCTAATGATTTTATTAGCATTCCATTTTTAGGCTTAGGAAAGACTAATAAGGTTACACTGATTCTCATCAAACAATGCTTTCTTGAGGTTTCTGACTAATTGTTCATTTGGGTAGTTCCCTAGAAGCTAACAGTAATATACACTAAACATAAGAGCCTTTATGAAATGATCTAAGTACATGTATCTGTAGGAAGTGAAATTTATTCCATTGCGATGATTTTTAGAACTTCCAGTTTCAGCTATGTTGTCTAGACTCTATACTGGTAACAATATTTTTATCCTTGTTTGTGATTGTAAATTAAAATTATAATGTAGTATTTTGAACTTTTTATATGGGATGTTGATATAAATTTAAATCATTGGAAGAATTTGGTGTGCCTCTGCATCTAAACTGTAGGATTATGTTTATCTTAACCTGTCCTGTGCATGAAAGTAATTCACAATTATTTGTAATATACAACAGTTATTAATAGCATATGTCATTGGCAATGTCATTATTGACAGTTGAAATCTGGTTTGAATTTGATAGAATTCATGTTGCCAAAATATATTTTTCAAGTTTAAGATTCTTGTTTAGGAATGTCTGGTAACATTATATACTTGTTTTTTGTAGTTTCCCTAACAGATTGTCATTTAACTTGTGAGAAATAATTTTTTCCCTCCTGAAATTATTGGTTGCTTTAAGAATGTTGTGCTAGGTGGCAATTAGAATGGACATTGTTCGACATATAGAAAAATATGGAGAGATTTTTGTTCACCATTGGGGCCATCTATAGATTCCTAATGCAAGAATATACCTAGGATATTTCATCTTCATTAACCTTGAACTACTTAAGGATCTTTAGGAGAAATACATGCTTTCCTAATCAAACACATGGATTTTACAATGAGAAATACAGGGATTCTCCTATTTTGAATCACAATTTCCAAATTAGCAAAAATAAATGGTTGTGTTGAGCATTCTAACAAGACTTGGATAGCTTAGTGATTCTTAGGACTCATGTCAGAGCATCCTTGCATGTAAACTCTAATATCATACTTTCTATTATTGATGGACTTTTAATATAAAGTTTTATGGATATTAAATTTATATACCTTTAAATTTTTGTTTTTCTATTGTCATCACATGTTTTATATATAAGTTGATTTTAATTGATGTTGTGTAATTTTCATACTCGTTCTCTAAATTCCCTCAGAATCCTTTGTCTCTCCCCAATCATACACTTGTGCGCATATGCAAGAATTTCATTTATCTTTGGTGTTTATATACCATCATGCATTACTCGGCCTCTACCTTTGATCATTTTGGAGCCAAGAAATGTTGTTAATAAATAAATGAAAGTGTGTGCCTTGATTGCTAAATGGAGAATATGTGTTGTGTGTTAGTGGTATTCACAAAGGCTCAAGTTTATACCCAATCATTTTTCAATTGTTTTCTTGATTGATGTACACTTACTGATAGTCAATGTCTAGTTGAAATTCATCAATAATGTAGGTAAACCACTTCAAGTGATAGTATTTCTATTATTCAGTGGTTTTTGATAGTCTAAATCTCTCTAGTTAATCCATATCTTCGGTGGGAAATAAATCCATACAAGAAATCCTTAATATCCATATCTCCTATGGTGAATGGAAAGGTATTTTGGGAGAGATATATCTTTGGGCAGCAGCATGGTTTTCTGAAATGAATTTACTCTTCCCACCCTAACACATAGAATTTTTTTTTAAAATGAATAACCGTCGCTTTAGCGACGGAGTTTTTTTTTATAAGTATTATTCCCTATCGCTATAGCAACATACCACCCTTCACATAACTTTTCTACTTTGTCTCTATTTTTATCAGGAATATAGCACCTTATGCGGACAGAAGTTGTTCCCTGGTCTAAATGGTTCAGATCCAAAACAAATGAGTAACAAATAGGTTGAATACTTTCCATGAAAGATATATATGCCTGGAATAAAACTATGATGAAAGACCTGTAGACCTACAGAAGCACATTAAACATAAAACAACATCAAATATACAAAAAAACTATCCATAGATCCATATCAGTGACTAAGGAATCTAATAATATATATGTGAGATTTCAACACAACAAATATATGGGAAGGAAATCAACTTTGCATTAATAGATGAATGAAAGAGCTTACAACCATTTTTCCTTAGTGTCAATGCACTCCTTCACAAGACTAGCACCTCATCCCCAATAGCTCCATCTTGCTCCTCTATGCTCTCTAATGGATTAGGCCAGGATGTTAATTCAGCAACATAACTTTACTTCTTTCTTCTTCCCTCAACCATGGAGTATGAGCTTGTATTTATAGGGCTCAAAGGGATAGGAATGGTTGAGAAATTAGTGGGTGAGGTGGACATGAGATCCTCAAAGGAATTATTTCGAGCTTAACTGACCCAAGTGAGTAGGGATAAGGCTAGACATGAGGCTTTTATTCTAGAAACTTCGTGAAACATAATTTTTTTCAATTTTTACCAAGGGCATCTCTTATACTCCCTTATGATAGAGCAGTTATAGGTGAGAACCACTCCAACAAGAAAGGTTAAAGGTGGTGGCACCACCTGGTTTCCACATAACTTGGGCAGTGCTGCATAAGGTATCACTTATTTGCTTAAGGGTAAGAGTGGTGCTAAAGTTTTGTATATTAAAACCAACATCTAAAGAATGTTTGACTTCAAGTTTGGGATTTTAGGGAAAATATCTGTGTTAGGGACCCTATCACATGTTGGTGATAGAATTTGAGTGTAACAGAATGCCCCCCAAAGCATGAGGCTAGAGGTATACGATAGGCAATATCTTTGATATATAAAGTTATTACTTCGAGGTAAGAGCGAGCTTGATCAGAGAGTGCCATCGATTAGGCATCTGCAATACATCAATAATTTGACTCATGAATAAATGTAACCTCATCATGGCTGCAGACCAATAAAAGGTAGATCCATGAGAGGAATGAACAACCATGGCTACTAGAATACAACATAGATCCATGTGATAGAGGAATCAAACTTGGACATAGCTACTAGATATACAACGTATATATATGTCATACAGATGCAAATTTGAGCATAGCCATGACCATACAAATGTGGATCCATGCCGGTACTTCATACAATATACTCCATCGCAACCTAGGGAGAAAGCTATGAGTGCTTTTAACAAATACCCAGGGTCTTCATCTCGTCTTCCACAAAGTATGATTCTAACCATGTGATTACAATGTTTTGAATTCAAACGCGGTAGAAACCACTTGATTACCAGCCAATTATGTGAACCGTTAACAAGTGCGAGGGAAATCACCATTAATGTCAATGATTCCCAAGGTACACTAGTACAATCTACTGAGTGTGAATAGACATTCTGATGTCAAACACCTAGTGGAAACTTTCGATCAAAGGTCAATGATGTAAACCTATGTCAAGAGCGAGAGAATATTTCATTGAGGCATCCAGATCTCAAGGTAATAACTTTGTTTCTAATATTATTTCCCGGATGATGGGCTGATGTCGACAGGAATAGTCTCGTCGAAGGAGGGCCATGATGAATCCCACATCAATGACAAAAAATGTAGAACAAAGTTCTGGAATTTTGTAGATAATGTAACCATAGGAATGACTCAAAGTACTGACACAAAGGTTGTTTTAATTTTAGGGGTAAACTTCTTTCTTTCCTTTGAACATTGGGCGGCATGACAAAAGACTTGGCATCATGACTAGACTAGACGGACACACAATACAACTATGAACAATGAATTATTTTGAAATACTCAAAGGAGTGACATGACTCATGAAAGTGGATCGAATTGAAAACCAACTAAATACCCAATTGAATGAATGATATGCAGACAAGTGCCATGTTCAAAGGTGACAAACAATTGCCATTTGATTTGCAAAATGATTCCCTTCCCTTAATTTCCCCATCATGATTTATGAGTGCCTCTTTTCATTTTTACGAGTCTAAAGAGGATAAAAAACACTCGTTTTAGCTCATATGAATATAATTCCATTCCCATATATTTCACGAACCTGGGAAAGGAGGGGCTCGTTCACAAAAAAGGGTCTCTCAGTGTTCAGTTTAACGAGTCCAATGAAAGAAAACTTGGTATCGTTCATGTTTAGAGAGTCTGAACGAAGACGAAAGAAAAATCCAAAAGGTCATTTTTCATATGATTCAGTCTCTAGGGCCTAAAAAAGTATAAAATAATACTCGAGAGAACTCTTCCAGTAATGGTTGGTTGGAGTGTTCCTTTTTTGTAAATAGTCTATCCGAACCGAAAAAGAGATAACCTACCGTCAGAGAGATGACTCTTCAAATACTTTTACGAGTATGAAGAAGACAAGTACTCGACAATGTTTTCATATTTAGGGAGTCCAAAAAGAGCTTAAAGGAGACTCCATTAGGTCTCTTTTTATGATGAGAAGTTTTACGATCCTAAAAAGAATCAGAAAAGGACTCGAAAATTTGATACTGAGTTCTGAGAGTGTGACCAAAGTGTCAGAACAAACACTTGGGGACTTTTTCCATTTTATGGAAGTATGAAAAATTCAAAAACAAACTCCCCATAGACTTTACTGTTTCCATTTCTACCCTTGTAAGACTCAAAAACGATATTAATCTCTCAAAAAATGACTTTAATGAATTATATAGATGGATTTTATAATAATAATGATTTCAAAATATCAAAATGGCTTTAAAAAACCCTAAATAGATATAAAATTCATTTTAAATAGTAAAAATCAAAACATTTTACTATTTACCACTTGTTGAGAGCATTTGGAGCAAATTTGAGCCATATCTTTAGTCAACGATTCTAGGATATTCTACCGTCCAATTCGAGCGCCGTCAGAGCTAGGTAAATGAAAAAATCCTAGCCTTTATTTTTAAAGCATCCATTTTTTATTTTATGAGGGTATTGGGATGTTTTAGTCAATCCCTAAACCTAAATGCGAGCACCACTCCTGGCCCTTACGGGACAGGTGGTGCATCGTGAAAACCATGCAACCTCAAATGCACTCAGGTGGTGCCACCGCCCAGTGCAAACGGAGCTCAGGCGGTGTTGGCCATCAATGAGGAAAAATGAATAGATAAGAAATAACACAAGTTTTTAACTTATTTTAATGATTGATTGTGTTTCTAATGAGTCACCAAATTTGTTATTAGGAATATAGCACCTTCTGCGGACAGAAGTTGTTCCTCTGGTCTGAATGGTTCAGATCCAGAACAAATGAGTAACAACTAGGTTGAAGAATTTCCTTGAAAGCTATAGATGCCTAGGAAAAAACTTTGATGAAATACCTGTAGACCTACAGAAGCACATAAAACATATAATAACATCAAAGATACCAAAAAACTATCCATAGATCCATATCAGTGACTAAGGAATATAATAATATATATGTGAGATTTCAACACAACAAATATATGGGAAGGAAAGCAACTTTGCATTAATAGATGAATGGAAGAGCTTACAACCGTTTTTCCTTAGTGTCGATGCACTTCTTCACAAGACTAGCACCTCATCCCTGATAGCTCCAACTTGCTCCTCTATGCACTCTAATGGATTAGGCCAAGATGTTAATTAAAAAACACAACTTTACTTCTTTCTTCTCCCATCAACCATGGAGTATGAGCTTGTATTTATAGGGCTCAAAGGGATAGGAATGGTTGAGAAATTGGTGGGTGAGGTGGCCATGAGATCCTCAAAGGAAGGATTTTGAGCTTAACTGACCCAAGTGAGTAGGGATAAGGCTAGACATGATGCTCTTGTTCTAGAAGCTTCATGAAACCTCCTTTTTTTTAACTTTTTACCAAGGGCACTGCTTATAACCCCTTATGATAGAGTAGTGATAGGTGAGAACTGCTCCAACAATAAACGTTAAAGGCGGTGGCACCACCTGGTGTCCACATAACTTGGGCGGTGCTGCATAAGGTACTGCTTATTTGCTTAAGGGTAAGAGTGGTGCTAAAGTTTTGTACATTAAAACCAACATCTAGAGCATGTTTCACTTCAAGTTTGGGATTTTAGGGAGAATATGTGTTAGGTCCTATCACATGCTGGTGACAGAATTTGAGTGTAATAGCTATAGCCATGGCGTTCTGTCGCTAGTTTGACGCACCTTTATGACAAAGTGTCATCACTCATATAGAAAATTCGTCGCAACGTTTTGGATTTTAGTTGCTATAGTGGCAGCATTAGATCACAAATTTTTGGGTATTTCAGTTCACTTTCTTTGGTGGTCTCGTCGCTAGCATGACAAAAAGTGGTGGTTTGTCGCTAAAGTTGCATCAAAATAGTGACGAACATTCATCGAAAAAAACAACTATTGATTCGTCGTAAGAGCAATGACCATTCGTCACTAAATTAGATTGGTTTTTGTTGGAAAAGTGACATGATATGTTCGTTGCAAGAGTGACTAATTTAGAAAATTGTGGCTTTAGCGACGAAAGTTTTCCCATGAACCGAAGAGGTCATTTTCGTTGCTAAAGCAATGCACAAGTGTTGCTTTAGCAACGAAATTCTATGGTAAAAATTTCCACATGTATTAGTACTATAAATGCAACCCTATATCCTTTCTTATCTAATTTTGATATAGAAAGTAATTTCTTCTTCAAACCTAGTACATATAAGACTTCCTTCATCCTCATGGAAGTTCTAGAGTCAAGATTGTAGCTTTCTTCACCAATACCTTTTATAGGATATTGATAGTCATATCCTAAAGATACTTTCTAAGGAGATTTCTTCTCTTCAAGTCTTGACAGAGTTTTATTCTGTCATGTCATGTTATTTGAAGCACCACTATCAATAAGCCATGTATCTTCTACAGCTTTCACAGAACTCGAGAGTGCAGAGAATAATACATACTCTTATGCATCTTCTTCTTTTGCTTTTTTTATTCCGTGTCATCCTTTTTCTTCATCATCCTCATCTTCAGCTAGATGTGCATTATGTTTTTTTTTCTTCTTATTGTATTATTCTTTCTTCAATGGACACTCTCTGGCAATCTGTCCTATCTTGTGACAATTGTAACTTTGAAATTGGGAGTAGTATTTTCTCTAATTATTTTCTCTTATCCTTTGGAAGCTCTTGGGAGGTTGAGACTCCTACTGTCTTACCTTCTTGAATTTATATTTATTTCTTAATATTTTGGTATGGGTTGATAGGTCTTGATCATATTCTTTAAGTAGATATTCTCTATTGGCTATTCTAGGCTCCTCTTAGATGCAATTTTCCCATACAATGTAAAACTTTATACTCTCCTTTCTTTCACACATAGTCTGGATGAAATAATCCCAAGGTATGGTGAGACCATTGAGAGAAGTCATCACTAGTTCATATTCATCAAGGGTGTCTCTAATGGCTTCTAGTTTTTCCTTAAACTGGGAGACCCTTGTGAAGTAGTCTTGAATGGATTCTCCTTTACTCATCTTGGTGTTTTTCAATTGAGCTCTCAAATTCATCTCTCTATTGGTATTCCTTCCTTCATACATTTTAGATAGGGAATCATACATTTCTGTAGGATTCTATTTTGATCACACTTGAGGAATTAAGTGATATTTTATAGAATCAACAATGATCCTCATATCCCTAATTAGGCCCTTCTTGTGCCTCTCCTTAGCCTCATCTTCTTCCAGTTCTGCATCTTCATCTTTGATGTATTTTTCAAGATCATTCTCTCTAATAATGAGGTCAATCCTATATCTCCATTCTCAAAAAATTTCTATTCCTTCTAGCTTGTCCTCAAGCTTAGTGCTTGGGGTCATGTTATCTTGGAGGTCACTAAAAAATGAAATTTCTCAAAATGCAAGATGTCCTTACCAGCAGATACACATGAATGAGGTGATTTGATTGGTACACTTGATTTCTGGAGATTCCAAGTCTTCACCTTTCAAAATTGAGTTGCGAGATTTCGATCTACACTTTCTGTAGTTTTATGGTTCTTTGGTTTTCTGCAGTTTTCTAGTCCAAATCCAAACTAGGGTTTGACTTTCCCGGAGATATACCCACTCAAAAAATTCGATCTAGGGCTCAAAATATGCACTCTAGGGAGGTGCAACTTCCTATGCAATCATATATCCAAAATTACAACTTTGACAAAAACCCTAATTTCTTGTCGAAAAGAGAGAAGAGAGAGTTTCACCTTGTGAAAGTTGTTCTATTCTTGCTAGTTCTGATACCATGTTAATATTTCATATGCTCATCTAGATATCATTAGTATTCAATTCAATTTCACAACAATATAATATGTAGGATCACTGAAAGAAACACACTCACAAGATAGACACAGATTTATACTAGGAAACCCCCAATGGGGAAGAAAACCTAGCAAAAATTCCTCTATATAGATGTATCAAGGGTACAAAGATAAAAACCCAAACGCGGTCTCTTCCTCCTTGCATATATAACTCTGTCTCCTATGTGCTATACACAAGTGTGTGTGTGTGTGTGTGTGTGTGTCGAAATTAGGAACACAACTCCTCTATTTATACTCTTTATGTCACTTTACTTTTACCCTAACAAGTCGGCCCCAATAAACTTATTGGGTAGACTTCACCTAGAATGACACAAAACAATATTATATTATATTCAAGAGGGTGTTATTGACCCAAATTATAATGGAGGTTATACCTCATGACTCTATGATGACAAAATACAATAATAAAACCCCAACGAAGGAATAAGACGTCTCCCATGGATTACATCAGTAAAATACATTTAGAATATTCTTTGAAGTTAGAATATTTGAACTCTCCCCCTTAATTAGAATAGTATTATACTACCAACAACATCATCGACTACAGGAGCACAGAGATAGAGCATCTACAACAACATCAAGATGATACATATATATGTCATTGGAAGTTTTCAATAATCCCAGTAACTGGAGCAGTTACTAAACATATTTAGTGCTGGAACATCATCTTCGACAGCACTGAGTCTTTATCCTTGATATTTATCTTCTGTATCACTCAGTCACTTGATCCTTTGCAAAAACACTTGATCGGTCTTAATCTTTGATATTTATCTTCTTTGGCACTCAATCACTCAATCACTCAATCCTTTGCAGCACTTGATTACTCGATCCTTTGCAACACTTGATAACTCAATCCCTTACGTCCCTTAATGTGTGAAAGTAGATTCCACATGCGATGTAAGAAAAGTGTATTGTTTGCAATCAAATAAAGTGCTCAAAAAAAAGGAATTGAAAATTGAGCTCTAAAGATACTAATGATGCTTGCAAAAATAAAACAAATGCTAAGTGTGCAATGGAGGTATTCCACACTTCACTCCCATTTTTGGTTCACCAAGGATTTATGAAATGAAAAGTGAAGAGAATATTCAGGGACAATATAGTATTTAGGTCCTTGATTGTGTGCAAAAAGTTGTTTCTACACTAATTTAACTAAATATGTTTAAGTAAAGAAAATAAGTATAATATGTCATGAATACTAGTGATAACAATGAGTCCCTTTGGAAGCCTCAAGGTTGGTTACCTGAGTAGATTTTGAGTGATGATCCCTTTACTTTCTAATCTTATTATACATGGGATGATTACTAAAGAAATAAGTAACTATTGAAATAAAATTAGTCCTTATTCATTAGTGACCAACAATTGGGCTGCAAAATTGTTGCTAAAAGTAGATAAAAAGAAAATAAATACAATCAGTAGGGAAAAACAATTACCACACTCCCTGCAACGTGGTAGAAAAACTCACTGGCACACTATCATGTGGGTACAGTGTGAGAAGGTTGTTTTTTCGCAAGAAATAAATATACTCTTGTTAGAGTCTATTAATGTGAGTGGGTCGCGCGATTGTCAAAAAGATATCCATGTTGTTAACATAGTAGGGACACCAGGAGCCATGTGTCTGACAAAATGGCTGAAATGGCCTCTTAGGGGCCAAATTCCTAGGATGAAAGGGATGGTCCTCTTCGCCTGCAACGCATAAAATACGAGAAATTAGTCACTTCACAAATAACAAGCTAATGAAAGAGAAATGAACTAAAACAAAGTGTAGTCGACATAAATAATGTTGTGGAAAAGGTTGTACAAGATTTATTTCATCCCACTTGGTTAGGGGAAAGGTCTTTTAGGTTGCATCAAGTATAAAATTGGAGTCACAACAATATAAGAAACCAATAGATTTCATAGATCAATTTTACTCAGAAATGACATGAAACAATGCAATAAGGAGTTGCAGTTGTATATTTTCTTATCACTAACAGAAGTTGTGATACAATGTAATACAATGGCATAAAGAGACATGCAATTCAAATCGCAGATAGGTCATTCAAATTGATTACATGAGAGTGGCTTACTTGTGAGTTAAACACCACTCGACACATCAGTTAACCACTTAACTCAACCTTAATTGACTCTAACTGACTCAGAGGTAGTTTGGACTGAGTCTAACTGAATAGAACTCAAATAGATGCCAACAAGTTGGTGAGGGAACCAATCTAACTTCATTTAGGTGAGTTGAACTGAACTGCACTGAACTGAGTCAACAAAAGTAGGTGGAGGTGCCTTTAATCACTCCAGTTAACTGAAATTAACTCGAAATAGGCTAATTGATGAGGAAGGAACCTTTGCAGCTCCAGTTTAACTAAAAGGTATGTGAAACAGCCTTTAGTTAACTAAATTAGGTGCATATGTCATGCATATCAACCCAAATTTGCTCCTTGATTGAAGGAGGAGGCTCAGTTAGTCTCCCTGATTGAAGGAGAAGACTCAGTTAGGATCCCTGATTGAAGGAGGATGATCTAGTTGATTATGAAGTCACANCCCCCCCCCTTAAGAAAATATCATGTGGAGGAGTAAAAAATAGGGACCGGGAAACAAAGGCCATAGGTCACCCTTTACAAATAATTCTAAAATAAAAAAGAATGTTTCTTAATAAAACATGGAAATAGGGTAAAAATTTATGGGATCCCCCCCCCTCAAGATAAGAAGTGAATCAGGAAAACAAGTTTTGAATAAAACTTTGTGAAAATTTTGTTGCAATTTGCAACACTATGCGGCAACAAATGCAGCATCTTGGTTCTTATGTACAAAATCATATTTAGCCTATGCATGTGAACCTATGAATACAAACTAAATTATTATTTCTATAGGAATCTTCCTCTTTGGAAGAAGAATAATATGCTCAACTGAATCAGAAATATAGACAGCTGCTAGATGAAAATTGGTCCCATGTAGAGCAACTGAAATCAACTGATAAGAGAGAAATTCATTGAGAATTAAAACCATGTGAGGAGCACCCAAGAAACTGATATATTCCAGCCTTGAACATCAAACCATGTGAGGTAAAATCAGCCTCAAGTGTTAGGATCAAGTTTCTAGGTGAATGCAGAATGTCTCCCTCTTTACTAGTTCTGTGAGGAGATGAGCATGTGATCAAATAGAAAGGTAGAGAATCCCTGGGACTGTGGAGAGTGAATGATTGAGATCCATAATATGATATATGTTCATAAATAACCAATTATTTACAAAATATAATATCATCAATCTCATAATAGAAAACTAATATCAAATCCCCAGCAGCAAGTTTGAAGAAGACTTGAGATACTTGATTTTTCACACCAAAATTGATTAGAGAAGCTACAAGCATGACTAAAGGCTCTTGGAACTTAAAAATTGAAAAAAGTAATATCATAAAATATCCAAATAATATCATATAATATCCAAATAAGTTCATATCAGATCCAAAAGTGTGGAATGACATCATATCCCCAGCAACAATTTGTAAGGTGACTTGCGGTACTTGATTTTTCACACCAAAATTGATGAGAACAGATACAAGCATTAATGAAAGCTCTTGAAACTTAAAACCTGAACCAAATAATATCATATTAGATCCAAATAATTTCATATCATATCTAAGAGTGTGCTTCACCAAGATGGTAGATGCACAATTTTCTCCTTCTTCAAAATTCTGAGTATTGGTGCATGCAATCCTGTGAGAATTTGTTGGAAGATATAGATATATAAGAGTGAATGGATCACTCCTAAAATCTGATATTATTTCCAAAATATCCAAATTATTACTTATATGCACACTAGCAACAACACTAGAGGGATGGAAATCGAATTCCTCTTCACTTTCTGAAGCAATCACTGGCAAATTTTGCACAAAATTTAAAAGAGAATCACTAGAGAATGTTTGAATAGAATGGAAGGAGAGTTTTTATTAAATATTGGATATTCAAGAGATCTCATAAAATTCTGGAGCAACAGAAGAAGGATTCACTACAAGGAAACTCTCTTCAATTCGAATTGACTGTGTGGAAGATTCTGATTCTTCTTAATCTTGAAAAACTTCATCAGAGAGAGTAGAGAAAAATAATTTTAAATAAATAACTCTTGTGGTGTTTGGTGTGCTCTCCAAATTTCTATAATGATCCTCATTGTTCTTTCCAAATGTTCTATCCAATTATGTCCAGAGATCTTTTGGGTATTTAGCAGAATAAACAAGGAAGCACGAGCTTGGAGAAAAGGCCCCACATATTGTTCTGAAAGCTATATCACTATCATTTATCCATTAAATATCATCTTCATAAGACTCTTTACCAATCCAAATAGATGCATCATAGAGATATTGTCTCTTTAGAGATGAAATCTTCTTAAACTTCCATTATGAATATCTTGTGGATGGACTAAGAAGATGAACTAATAATCTCGAATCCATATGAAGTTGTACCTACAATTACACAGAACAAACAAAATAAGGTCGAACGACCTGCAATTTTGGAGTTTGTATCACACCTAGCTTAGCTAATTAATAAAGCTTGATTAACAATGCTAGTTTGTCCAGGAATTATGTGGCAAAATCTCCGCTTCTAGTGCATAGTTGGAATAATTTTGAGCAATTTTGCTCAAATTTTTTCAT
This sequence comes from Pseudotsuga menziesii, assembly GCA_001517045.1. NCBI lineage: Eukaryota > Viridiplantae > Streptophyta > Pinopsida > Pinales > Pinaceae > Pseudotsuga > Pseudotsuga menziesii. The sequence continues at coordinate 241,455 of LPNX010949083.1, read as the reverse complement.
AGATCCAGCAAGAAACCTGTAGAATAATTTCCTTTTCCTACCATATCTATGATACCATATAAAATTGGTGTCACATCAATCTAAGAAACAATAAAGAAACTTACAACAGATTTGACAGATCAATTTTACTTGGAAATGACATGAAACAGTGCAATAAGGAGTTGTAACTTTATATTTGCTTATCATTAACAACAGTTGTGTACAATGCAATAAAATGGAATAAATATCCATGCAATTAGAATCCCAAATAGGTCATTCGAATTGATTACATGAGATTTGCTTACTTATCAGTTAAACACCACTTGGCACATTAGTTAACCACTTAACTCAACCTTAATTGACTCTAACTGAATCAGAGGCAGTTTAGACTGAGTCTAACTGAATAGAGCTCAAATGCATGCCAAAAACTAAGTGAGGGTGCCAATCTAACTTCAGTTAGGTGAGTTGAACTGAATTGCATTGAACCAAGACACCAAAAGTAGGTGGAGGCTCCTTTAATCACTCCAGTTAATTGAAATTAACCCAAAATAGGCTAATTGATGAGGAAGGCACCTTTGCAGCTCCAGTTTAACTGAAAGGTAGGTGAAACAACCTTTAGTTAACCGAATTAGGTGCATATGTCATGTAGATCAACCCATATTTTCTCCTTGATTGAAGGAGGAGGATCAGTTAGTATCCTCGATTGAAAGAGAAGACTTAGTTAGGCTCCCTGATTGGAGGAGGGTGATCCAGTTGATGATGTAGTCACATATTCAAGTCAAGAACTTAGGATAAGTTGTAAATTAAGCCAAATAAGCCAAATAATTATGTGTGGTTAGATAATGAATCCAACATCAAGGCCTTGGTATTAGGTTCCCCTTATGGGTGTGGGTGAGTTCTGCAAGTGGCTGTTATAGAAATAGAAAAAAACAAAATAAATAAGAACAAAATGAAATAAAATGCAAGATGGGTAAGAGATGCAAACTCAAACAACCAATAGATTCCAAAATACTTATATATTTCCTAATGGTCAAGCATATACAACACCTTGGAGATGTGAGCTCCAAATGGAGGTAAACATTCCTCCTAACAGAGGTCTATTTATTCCAAACTAGATGTCAAGCGGCTTGAAGAAAAAATGAGGAGAAAATTTAACCCTTCGAGAAAGGAGGCAAGGTAGCTTGGTGAATAATTGAAAAGAGAAAAATGGTGAGCTATAAGGGAGCTCAAGAAAAAATCCAGCAACATCACCTTACTCTAAAAAATATCTTACAATTACCATGGCATGGATTATTTTATAGGCCAATAGGTGGCCAAGAAATAACAAGATCCCAATGTGAACCCAATGATCCATGACGTGGTTCCAAAGTACACAAGAGAGGCCATTTAAGGAAACCAAGTGTGTGAAGAGACAAAATTTGAATTCTTGGAGTAAATGGAGATTTCATGAGTCTTTAATGCACCATTGATGGGTTATATCTCATCGTTTATGCCAGTCATGTGGATATCGAAGGAAAGTCCACACTACCACGTGGGAATTGTACTAGAGACACATGATGGCTTGTGCATAAATAGAGTATTTACCCACTTTTTGTGTATTTTTACTTCCTTGGGGTATTTTTTGACTCAAGATGTTCTTTGGGTCTTGTGAAGGTGTCTTCAGTTGGAGGCATGTTGTATGTTGATGATGTTTTACTTTGCAAATTACTAAACTGTCACATGTGTACGATATTTTAGTAGTAACACATAGAATGTAGAATGATTAAAATTCTCATAAGAAGTGTACTCAACCCATGATTCCATAACTACATGAGAATACTTTCCCACAAACCTCTCACATGTATTCAATGATTAGTTTTAATAATTCAAAGTAGGTAAATGTCTTATTTAAGGCATGTGCTAGAAAAGGGAAGAGTTCTAATTTTGACACTTGAAAAAAGAAGATTTGATGTCCCATAATCCCACTATCCTCTTCTCCTGTAGTGGAATCATATCCCTATAATACTTTATAGGTGAACTTATTGGGCCATTATATTATATTCCAACATAAATTTATATAACATTAAGTCATCATAAAATCCTAAGACAAGGCCCATATATGTATATTTACATCATACATTCTTATCCCTTCACCGGTCGTGCCTTGGCCTTGATCTTTTCATAATACATGCCAATGGTCAAAATTGGGCTATTACAACTTCCAAATCTCCTTTTTTGTAGTATCCCATGTAAGAAACATTCTCTCTAATACCATCTAGGAACACATTCTTTCCTTAATGTGCCTTCTCCTTGCATATCTATTTCTAACATGTTGTTTTTTTACCTAGATAAGAGCCCTAAAATTCCATATTATAACCAAGTTGTATCAAATATTTACTTGTTTTTTAATCAATGCCCCATTTTATCAAATAGGTAGAAAATTCTAGATTTTTTTTACCTTTTTATCTCTAATGTACTTAACATACCTCAGGAGCTCAAATAATTTATTTGGATATTCATCCATGGCCATTTGTACCATCTTGAACTTATAGAATTCTTTGATTCTACCATCATAGTAAATGTGAGAGAAGTACTTCTACTTGAAGTATATGAATTAATTCCAAACAATATTTCTTTCATTGGTCTTTTTAAATTGCCTAATATGCTCCCATAGATAAATACCACAGATAATAAAATACCATGGGTCAAAAAACATTGGACCATCCTATAAATACGTTGTGAAGGTCTCCCAAAAAACACTTTTAGTCACACTTTTTGGCCATTCCAGAAACATTCCTACACTTTTTTCATTCATTCATTCGCTCTCAAACCTTTCACCATTATCCTCATATTTTGGAATAGCATTTCCCATGGTGTATGTTGAGCTTGATCCATACCCATTTGGATCCATTCCTCATATTTGAAAACCACTAGTGGAGTAGACTAGAGACCCAAACCATGGAGTTGCGGGACCACTTCTCGGATGGCTACAGTGGCCCAAATTAAAAAGAAAGGTATTTATTGTTCTTTTTTTTCATTAGTTATTATTATATATCTAAAAAATAAAAAATATTGTTATTATTGCCATCGTTTATTTTTGTTATTCAACGTCGAGTAATCCTTTGCACCATTGAACTCTATCCTATGATCTGGATGATCTAGGGTAGGTGCTTTTGCACGTAGTAGGGGAGAAATCCCCACTAAATTTTGGAGACTCCACTTGGTCGATCCTTTTAGATATTTTCTTTTGCAGGTGTGTCTACTAGTTTTTTTTTCTTGGGTACCTTCAGCCATCACAAATTTGACACCCTTCGCGATAGATTTGAACCATCCTTTCCTTAGTGCCCGTCCCCTGGCCCAAGCCGACAGCCTTTTTTTCAAAAGAAAAATCATTTCTGGTCAGATCACACTTATTCGGAAGAAAGTTGCAACCCAGTGACACCATTTTTCCCAATAAGGCTATCTTATGGTGATCTTCTTTCGTGATCTTAATTTGGTGATAGCCAGAAAATCCATCCGTGAATGAATAAATTTATTGATCGCCCACTCCTTCTAATACCTCATCAGTGAATGGTGTTGGAAATGGATCATGCAAACAAGCATCATTCAAATTTCTAAGGTCGACAAAATCCGAACCTCACTCGAGATGTTCGAGGGAGAGCTGTCAGAACCAATTTTCTATAGTACGAAGGAGGACAGTGCATATACCTATCAACTTAGTGTAACATTATTCAGTAGATATAATTGTTCATATTATGCATTAACAGATTCATGTCATCATTCAATAGATCAGTTTCAAAATACTTAGATCGCAGCAGATACATTGAAGCATAAAAATATATAGAAGTATATCATCATTCACAACAAAGAAACAATCACATCATCCACAGATATACATTGCATTCATATTTGGATCACAGAAAATAGGAAAATGGGAAAGTAGGAAAAGACAAAATGATTCTCCTCAATCTCTTTCATGTCATATTAACCTTCACATCAAAACACAGATTCTCCTAAACAAGTTTCAACTCACATACACATATCCAAAAAGATAGCAATGCGCAAGGAGCCAGCCCTAGAAGAAGTCAAGAAGAATTAACACCTGCAATTCTACATCTACTTATAGGCTTGTGCATTTACATTCATGGTCCACTTAACCAAATTCCTAACTACTTCTTAATAGACTCTACAAAATAATGAACACAATCCACATAATACGGACAAAATCTAAAAAATATGATCAAAATACATAAAATATTATAAATCCAACTTACGCATCATTTTACACCTTGCATTAAATCTTTGACCTTGCACAACATCTGTGATTTTGCGAAGCTAATTTACCCAAAAACTGCCTTCCAACAGGCACCCAACACAATCTTGTGGCTCGCCCTCTAGCCACGTTAGTTGGAAATGGTGTATATGTTAATATTCACTTTGAATTCCTCGTACTATTGGGTAATTTCCTTGACCTATTCTTTGATTTTCTCAGTAATCTCTTGGATTTATGTACAATCATGCTCTAATGGATGCTTGATGATCTTTGCTTTAAAATCCTTTATGCCTACCTGAACTCCTTGGAGTACTGAAATTTCCTTTATCGAGAGATGCACACCAATCTCTTGAAATGAATCTAATTGTGTTGTGCACCTTTGTTGATGATCCATTTCCTTTACAACCCGCTGTTGCAACTCCTTTAGATCCTCTGCCTTAGTGACCTATACAACTGGGGACATCACTTTAAGTGACGTCTTTAATGTTTCCAACTGCCCCTTGACTTCCTGTAGCTTTGCGGTCAGCTGCTCCAACTGCACATCCTGAACTACACTACCCAAAAATTGTGTAGTTGCACCAGATACCTTCTTTGATTCCTGCTCCATATCCTCCAGCTGCATTGCTAAATCCTCAATGGTGCTTTTCCTCTCCGCAACTTTCTCCAGTGGTGTATATGGATGCATCGGGTCCTCTAGGTCTGCATTGTCATGTTGTAATTATGCAATAACAGCCCCAAGCTGCTCTACTTTTTGCACCACATACTTCTTCGTCCTTCTCTCAAATATGTGCTAACAAGCATCAGAAATGGTTTCCTCTAAGTGGACACCATTGTCCCAGAGTTGTGCCTTTTCTGCAACTAGTCAATCCTAATCCTTCTTGAGCTCCAGAATCTCGCTTTATTTCTCCTCTTTCATTCGCTCGTGTTCCCTCTAAAATGCCTCAATCTCTTTGCGTGCTTCTACCTCTTTCTCCTGCAACTTTAAGAATTGACTGCTGATAATTTTTTCCTTGTCTGCCAACTCCTGATTAGAGACCCTTTTCACATGCACCAATGTTTGTGTCGACGGTGCATTGATGTCTATAGAAATATCCTATAACTGTCACAGTGAAGTGTTGAGATCCTCATTATTGGTCTCTATCACATGTAGCGAAATTCACAAATTCCTAATCCGTGTCCCAATGCCGATCAAGCCAATCCTCTGCAAAGTAGGTGACTCCAGTGACTTAGACAAAATTGCATTAATTAATTATACAAGGTGAGTTTTTACCTCACCAAATCCGGTTGTTTCTTGCTTCTTCACTTGTTCTCCTGCTACATCAGTCATTGTGGTAACAACCTCGATAATATGATTCAACTACTCCTCAGTCACTGGTGTGGTGCTACTGGTTGCACCTGATCCTCCCTGTTCTTCATATGGGATTCCTCAAACTTCCGCTCTGCATCTGAATCAATGGGGGTCCATGTCGACGCTCCATTAGAATCGTGGTCACTTGATGGGTTAGGAACTATATCTATCACTGCATTAGTCGGTGGACCCGTTGATACTTCCTCGAGGCTGACAGGTTCGCACCATTCCAAGGGCCAATCTGCCATAATACTCTCTAGATCTACATCATAAAATTTATATGTTGAGGGAAGCCATTATTTATCTGGCTCTCTCCATGCCTACACATGAATGGCATGCGGCCCAATCGCAATTCGTATGACTCGGTAATACTTCGCCACAACTTCTTCTGTCAGTCGCGGAACCTTCACTACTACATCCTACAATGCCTCCCAATATATCTTGATATGAATTGCATAGTCCTTCAGTCGCTCTGTTTCCTTCACATACCAAAGGTTATGGTATCGTGCACCTTTACAAGCTTTTGTTGCATCTACATCCATCCCTTGATATTTTTTCGGATCCATCCAAGACACTAGTGCAATCAAAATGAGTAACTAGTTGTGTTCGAACAATTGCTACCCCTCCTAGATTGCGATTCCATCCTCTGTCAATTGGTTCATCAAAAATAGTGACCAGTTCATCTTCACCCCTTGTGTACATTTCTCCGTGCAAGTGATGACCCCCGAATTACATTGGTTGTGCTTATTCATCCTCACTATATTTCTATCTAGAATCTTCGCCACAATATGAACCACTAGCTCGTTTATACTGTCAATGTGGTATGCTTGTCCGTCGCGCTGCAGGTTGTATATTTTCTTTAGTTGTGCAGCCAACCTTTTGTCATTGTATTCCCCCTTAAAATATTGCGATGGGTCGGGCTCATCCTTGGGAAGCCCCGAGATCTCTTAAATAAGAGCCACCGTGACTGTGATCGGTCGTTCCAGCCATATAATCCCTCCATGGAATCATGCTAATAGTTTCCGCACGCATGTATTTTCCTCATTCAACTACCCAAAATGAGGCATGTTGATCAGTCCCAACAATATTGATGTCGCTAAACCTGGCATCCAACCATGTGGAATTCATGTTATTGGGTCACCTCCCTCCGATGTTCCAGGTAGATATGGTTCTTTAGTAATCTCAGGCGATGCAAAGCATGTCATGGTCCTCATATTTGATCTGCATCAGCGAGGGTATAATGTCCCCGGTACATATCATGCCCTATGGAATCCTTGGCATCTTGATCAAGTACTTCTGGTTCTTCATTGACTTTCTGGGCTCCGCATCCGGCTGATAGGGAGTCACATGCCCAGGGATATCCACAGTGGATACCCCTGGGTGAGATGATGTCTCCTCAACCCCTAATGTCGATGGACCCATTTATGTGAGTGCCTCCTCCTGTGCCCACGTAAACGTCCTACTCTACCATTTTTTTGAATTGGGGACTTCTGTCACTGCGCCCCCCTCTTCTTCTTTGGAACTGATGAAGAACCCACTAGCATACTTGCAATTTCTTCTTCGATGGGTACTTCGATGACTGGTGAATTTCTATCGCTCGCAATCTCAACTGTGAATTGCTCAAGTAGCATGCCACACAAGTGCCCCCCATTTCTCAATTGGGCACTCAAACTTACTCCACTTTGTGACTCAACCAATCACTACAACTCAACTCAACTCACCACAACATCTCTGCAACTTTCTCAACAAGTCACACTTACACAATGGTGAATCCCAACTGCGTTCGACCACTTCTTATAGCACTAGATCAATCTTCCACCCATTATGACTGAATCATTATGATCCCTTTTCATCATTATGACCAAATTATGAATTAATCACCTGAATTCACCGTCGATCCTGTCAATCCAATAGTCATATTTCTAATTAATACACGTCTCATCCGAGAGTGTCATTGGTTAACTACTTTAACTACCTAATTTATTGCTGATTTGACGTTGTCGCAACCCTGCAGCTATTGCGATATGAATCCCTACCAGTGATACTGACTCTTCTACTTGTGCATCCCCTTCCTCTAAGTGCATCATCCTCCTAAATACCATCATATCCTCATATTTTTTTTATTGCACAGTACCTCAAGCATCGCATGTCTCTGGGCCTGTCCTGTAGGGCTTCATCCTACTATCATTCACTAGCTTTGGCAACATCACGCCATCTAACTGTTGTAGTTGTACTGCACCTCCTGAAGTAATGGAATTAATGAGATATGGGCCTAGCTAACGCATCTGTAACTTACCTGGATGTTTGGAAAGATTTCTATCATACATAAGTACCAAGTCTCCTTGATGAAATTGTTTGTTCTTAATATGTCAATCATGCCACGCCTTTTATCGATCCTTCTCAACGAGCTGGTGAAAACCCGCAACAAATCGGTCTTCCTCAAGTTGCACCAACTAAGCCAGGCATTCTTCTAAAGTTGCTTCATCGTCCATTCTCATCGCTTTCGCTATGCACAAAATTGGAACAATATATTCCATAGTCATGAATTCCTCTTGCCCATACACCAATTTGAATGGTGTCTATCCTAACAATATATTGCAAGTGGTGCAATATTCCCACAAGACTATTGGAATTTTGAAATCCTAGTCATCACGGTTCGTGTTGCATACCTTTGTAAGTGCATGCTCCAACACCTTGTTGAATGCCTCCACTGTCCCATTTGCTTGTGGATGATATGGGGTACTCTTTTTGTGTTGTATCTGAATCTCCTCTATCAATGCAATGACTGTGCGATTAATGAAGTGACTCCCCTGGTCGCTCATCAATATCCTTGGGCATCCAAACCAAGTTACAATGTTTTCAAATAGAAACATCATTGTTCTCGCAGTGGTGCAATCTACAATAGGTGCATCCTCCTCCCATCTTGTCAAATAGTCTGTTTCTATAATTATGTACCACGCACTGGTTCTCTTCCTAGGTGGGTTGTTTGGTCCCACAAAGTCTACAACCCATTTATCAAATGGTTGCAAAGTTACCTGAGGTACCATTGGAATCTCATCCATCCTTGATGGTTTTCTAATTCTTTGATAGACATTGCAACTCCATGCATAATCTGTCTCATCATTATTGAGAGTCGGCCACCAAAGCCCTATGCAGAGCACCTTCCTGGTAGTAGTGGGACCTCCATAGTTTCCACCGACAACTCCCACATGTGCCTCTTCCGATATATTCCCTTGTTCATCTGGTAGGACACATCACCTTAAGATCTCATCAGGTCCTAGCTTATGGAGTTTTCCAGTGATCAACCAGAAATCTATGGCCTTAACAACCAACTACTTCTTCTGAGCTGTAGTAAGCTCCTCAGGTGTTGCTCCCATCGTAAAAAACTGAATTATTTGCTCATGATAATCATCAACCATCTCAACTCTGAATAGTTGCACATCTGAAAACCCATATTTAATGTTCATTGGTTCTTCACCTCTCTCAATTAGTGATAAATGATCTGGGCCTGCATTCAAGCGACCTGGCTTCACAATTATCTCAAAACCAAACTCCTGAAAGAGAAGTAGCCAATGTCATATCTTCCCCCCCAACATAGGCTTATTGACCAAGTATTTCAACGCTGAATGGTTTGTGAACATCTTGAAATGACCTCCATATAGGTAATGTCGGAACATCTATAGCACATATACCATCACCATACCTTGCCTTTCTATGGTAGTATTATTTTTTCCACAAACGACAGCTTTCAACTAGTGAAAGAAATTGGGTGATCAAGATCTCCTTTCCCTAGTTGTTCCAGCACCACACCTAATGAAATTGATGATGCATCCACATGGACATGAAACTCCTTATTCCAATTAGGGGAAACTATTATTGGTGTAGAAGACATCTTAGCCTTTAGTGTATCAAAACTTCCTTGACACTCCTGACTACATACAAATACCACATCATTCTCTAACAAACTCTCCATAGGATTTGTGATTGCAGCATAAACACAGATGAATTTGCGGTAGTATCCTATGTGTCCCAATGTCTCTCTCAGTTGCTTCACACTTTTAGGGGGTGGAAAGCTCAAAATCATATTAATATTTGTTGGGTCAACCAACAGTCCTTTCTTGCAAACAATGTGTCCCAACAACATCCCAAAAGGTGCGTAGAAAATACAATTCTTCGAGTTCAACATGATTTTTTGTTGTCAACATTGTTCCAACACCAGTCACAGGTTTTCTAGATGGTCCTTGATCAATCCATAAACCATATATTCGTCCATATAAATCGCTAGAAATTTCCAAATAAAATCCTTGAGTGCGGTGCCAACAATACGGTAAAATATCGCAGGTCCATTCTTCAGTCCAAATGGCATCACCATGTATTGAAAATATCCCCTTTCAGTAACAAAGATTGTCTTATAGCGATATTCTTTCATGATCTTAATTTGGTGATAGCCAGAAAATCCATCTGTGAATGAATAAATTTATTGACCGCCCACTCCTTCTAATACATCATCAGTGAATGGTGTTGGAAATGGATCATGCAAACACTCATCATTCAATTTTCTAAGGTCAACACAAATCTGAACCTCGCCTGAGATGTTCGAGGGAGAGCTGTCAGAACCAATTTTCTGCAGTACGAAGGAGGAAAGTGCATCTACCTATCAACTTAGCATAACATTATTCAACAGATCTAATTGGTCATATTATGCATTAACAAAGTCATGTCATCATTCAGTGGATCAATTTCAAAATACTTATATCGCAGTAGATACACTGAAGCATAAATAGATATAGAATTATATCATCATTCACAGCAAAGAAACAGTCACATCATCCATGGATATAGATTGCATTCATATTTGGATCGCAGAAAATAGGAAAACGGGAAAGTAGGAAAAGACAAAATGATTCTCCTCAATCTCTGTCATGTCATATTAACCTTCGCGTCAAAACACATATTCTCCTAAACAAGTCTCAGCTCACATACACATATACAAAAAGATAACAATGTGTAAGGAGCCAGCCCTAGAGGAACTCAATCAGACTTAACACTTGCAATTATACATCTACTTATAGGCTTGCTCCTTTACATTCATGGTCCACTTAACCAACTTCCTAACTACTTCTTAGTAGAATCTACAAAATAATGACCATAATCCACATAATGCAGTCCAAATCTAAAAAATATGACCAAAATATTGTAAATATTGTAAATCCAACTTGCACGCCGTTTTCCACCTTGCACAAAATCTTTGACCTTGCACAACATCTGTGATGCTACGCAGCTAATTTACCCAAAAAATGCCTTCCAATAGGCCCCCAACATAATATTTTGGCTCGCACTCTAGCCATGTCAGGTGGAAATGGTGTATCTACTAATGTTCACTTTGAAGTCCTTGTCCTATTGGGTAACTTCCTTGAGCAGTTATTTGATTTTCTCAGTAATCTCTTGGATTTCTGTACAATCATGCTCTAATGGATGCTTGATGATCTTTGTTTTAACATCCTTTATGCCTTCTTGAACTCCTTGGAGTACTAAAATTTCCTTAATAAAGATATGCGCACCGATCTCTTGAAATGAATCTAATTGTATTGTGCACCTTTGTTGACAATCCCTATCCCTTACAACCCGTTGCTGCAACTCCTTTAGCTCCTCTGCCTTAGTGACCTATACAATTGGGGGCATCACTTTAAGTGATGTCTTCAATGTTTCCAACTGCCCCTCAACTTCATGCAGCTTTGCGATCAGCTGCTCCAACTGCACATCATGAATTACACTACCCAAAAATTGTGTAGTTGCATCAATTACCTTCTTCACTTCCTGCTCTATATCCTCTAGTTGCGTTTCTAAATACTCAATGACGCTTTTCCTCTCCACAACTTTCTTTGGTGGTGTATCTGGACGTATCGAGTCCTCTAGGTCTACATTGTCACATTCTAATTATGTAATAAAGGCCCCAAGCAGCTCTACTTTTTGCACCACATACTTCTTCGTCCTGCTCTCAAATATGTGCTAACAAGCATCAGAAATGGTTGCCTCTAAGCGGACACTGTTGTCCTAGAGTTCTGCCTTTTCCGCAACTAGTCAATCTTGATCCTTCTTGAGCTCTAGAATCTCTCTTTATTTCTCCTATTTCATCCACTCTTGTTCCCTCTGAAATTCCTTAATCTCTTTGTGTGCTTCTACCTCTTTCTCCTACGACATTAAGAATTGACTGCTGATAATTTGTTCCCTATCTGCCAACTCCTGATTGGCGACCCTCTGCATGTGCATCAATGTTTGTGTTGACACTGCATTAATGTCTACAGAAATATCCTATAACTGTCGTAGTGAAGTGTTGAGATCCTCATTATTGGTCTCTATCACATGCAGTAGAATTAGCACATTCCTACTCCGCGTCCCAATGTTGATCGAGCCAATCCTCTGCAAAGTAGCCGACTCTAGTGCCTTAGACAAAACTACATCAATTAAAATACAAGGTGAGTTTCTACCTCACCAAATCCAGTTGTTGCTTGCTTCTTCATCTATTCTTCTGCTACATTAGTCATTGTGGTAACAACCTCGATAATACGGTTCAACTGCTCCTCAGTCACTGGTTCATTGCTACTGGTCGCACTCAATCCTACCTTTTCTTTGTACATAATTCCTCAAACTTCCACTCTGCATCTAAATCAATGGGGGTCCATGTCGATGCTCTGTTAGAATCATGGTCACTTGATGGGTTGGGCACTGTATCTACTGGTGCATTAGTTGGTGGACCCGTTGATACTTCCTTGAGGCTAACAAGTTCGTGCCATTCTGGGGGCCAATCTGCCATAATACTCTTTAGATCTGCATTAGAAACTTTATATGTCAAGGGAAGCCGTTATTTATCTGGGTATTTCCATGCCTGCACATGAATGGCATGCAGCCCATTCGAAAACTGGAGGACTCACTGATACTTTGCCACAACTTCTTCTGTCAGTCGCGGAACCTTCACTACTGCATCCTGCAACGCCTCCCAGTATATCTAGATATGAATTGCATAGTCCTTCAGTCGCTTTGTTTCCTTCACATACCAAAGTTTATGGTATCGTGCACCTTTACAATCTTTCGTTGCATCTAGGTCCATCCCTTGATATTCATCCGCCTCCATCCAAGACACCAGTGTAGTCAAAATGAGTAACTAGTTGTATGTGAACAATCGCTACCCCTCCTAGACTGCAAGTGCATCCTTCGTCAACTAGTTCATCAAAAATAGTGACCATTTCATCTACACTCCTTGTGCACATTTCTCCGTGCAAGCAATGAACCCCGAATTAAATTGGTTGGGTATGTTCATCCTAACTATATTGCTAGCCAGAATATTGTCCACAATACGAACCACTATCTCGTTTATACTGTCAATGCTATATGCTTGTATGTCATGATGTAGGTTGTATATTTTCTTCAGTTGTGCAACCAACCTTCTATCATTGTATTTCCCCTTAAAATATTACGATAGGTCGGGCTCGTCCTTGGGAAGCTCTGTGATCTCTGAAATAAGATCCATAGTGACTGTGACCGGTCGGTCCAGCCACATAATCCCTCCATGGAAGCATGCTAAGAGTTGCTTCATACATGCATTTTCCTCATTCACCCGCCCAGAATGAGGCATGTCTATCAGTCCCAACAATCCCGATATCACTAAACCTAGTGCCCAACCATGTGAAATTCATGTTATTGGGTCGCCTCCCTTCAGTGTTCCGAGTAGATATGGTTCTTTAGTAATCTCGGGCGATGCAAGCATGTCATGGTCCTCATATTTGATCTGCATCAGTGAGGGCATAATGTCCCTGGTACATATCACACCTTGTGGAATCCTTGGCATCTTGATTGGGTACTTCTGGTTCTTTTTCTCCTTTTTGGGATTTGCATTTGGCCAATAGGGAGGCACATACCCAGGGATATCCACAGTGGATACCTCTAAGTAAGATGATGTCTCCTCAACCGCTAATGTCAATGGACCCATTTGTGTGAGTGCCTCCTCCTGTACCCACGTAGACGTCCTACTCTGCCACTTTTTTTGAATTGGGGACTTTTATCGTTGTACCCCCCTCTTCTTCTTTGGAACTGATGACGAACCCACCAGCATACTTGCAATTTCTTCTTCGATGGGTACCTCGATGACTGTTGAATCTCTCTCACTTGCAATCTCAAGTGTGAATTGCTCACGTAGCATGCTGCACAAGTGCCCCCCAGTTCTCAATTGGGCACTCAACCTTACTCCACTCTATGACTCAACCAATCACTACAACTCAACTCAACTCACCGCAACAGCTCTGTAACTTTCTCAACAAGTCACACTTACACAATGGTGAATCCCGACCACGTTCAACCACTTCTTATAGCACCGAATCGATCTTCTGCCCATTATGACCGAATCATTACAATCCCTTTTCATCATGCTGACCAAATCATGCATTAATCGCTCGAATCCACTACTAATCCTATCAATCCAACAGTCGAAATACTAATTAATAAGCGTCTCATCTAAGAGTGTCATCAGTTAACTACTTTAACTACCTAATTTATTGATGATTTGACATTGTTGCGACCCTGCAACTGTTGCGATATGACTCCCTACCAGTGATACTGACTCTTCTACTTGCACATCCCCTTCCTCTAAGTGTTTCATCCTCCTAACTACCATCATGTCCTCATATTTTTTTTATTGCACAGTACCTCAAGCATCGCATGTCTCTGGGCCCATCCTATAAGGCTTCATCCTACTACCATTCACTAGCTTTGGCAGCATCGCGCCATCTAACTATTGTAGTTGTACTGCACCTCCTAAAGTAATGGAATCAATGAGATATGGGCCTAGCCAACACATCTGTAACTTACCTAGATGTTTGGAAAGCTTGCTGTCATACATCAGTACCAAGTCTCCTTGCTGAAATTGTTTGTTCTTAATATGTTGATCATGCCACACCTTTTGTTGATCCTTCTCAACGAGCTAGTGAAAATCTGCAACAAAGTGGTCTTACTCAAGTTGCACCAACTAAGCTAGGGGTTCTTCTAAAGCCACTTCATCGTCCATTCTCATTGCTTTAGCTATGTGAAAACTTGGAGCAATGTACTCCATTGTCATGACTTCCTCTAGCCCATACACCAATTTGAACGGTGTCTATCCTGATAATCTTTTGCAAGTGGTGCAATATTCCCTAAAGACTACTAGAATTTTCAAGTCCTAGTCATCACGGTTCACATTGCATACCTTTGTAAGTGCATGCTACAACACCTTGTTGAAATCCTCCACTATCTCATTTGCTTGTGGATGATATGGGGTACTCTTCTTATGTTGTATCTGAAGCTCCTCTATCAATGCATTGACTGTGCAAATGATGAAGTGACTCCCTTGGTCACTCATCAATATCCTTGGGAAACCAAACTGAGTTACAATGTTTTCAAACAGAAACCTCGTTTTTGTTGCAGTGGTGCAATATACACCTTGTGGAATCCTTGGCATCTTGATTGGGTACTTCTGGTTCTTTGTCGCCTTTTTGGGATTTGCATTCGGCCAATAGGGAGGAACATACCCAGGGATATCCACAGTGGATACCACTAGGCAAGGTGATGTCTCCTCAACTGCTAATGTCAATGGACCCGTTTGTCTGAGTGCCTCCTCTTGTACCCACGTAGACGTCCTAGTCTACCACTTTTTTTGAATTGGGGACTTTTGTCATTGTACCCCCCTCTTCTTATTTGGAACTGATGACGAACCCACCAGCATACTTGCAATTTCTTCTTCAATGGGTACCTCGATGACTGGTGAATCTCTCTCGCTTGCAATCTCAAGTGTGACTTGCTCATGTAGCATGCCGCACAAGTGCCCTCGAGTTCTCAATTGGGCACTCAACCTTACTCCACTCTGTGACTCAACCAATCACTACAACTCAACTCAACTCATCGCAATAGCTCTGTAACTTTCTCAACAAGTCACACTTACACAATGGTGAATCTTGACCACGTTCGACCACTTCTTATAGCACCGAATCGATCTTCTACCCATTATGACCGAATCATTACAATCCCTTTTCATCATGCCGACCAAATCATGCATTAATCGCCCAAATCCACTACCGATCCTGTCAATCCAACAGTCGAAATCCTAATTAATAAGCGTCTCATCTGAGAGTGTCATCAGTTAACTACTTTAATTACCTAATTTATTGATGATTTGATGTTGTTGCGACCCTGCAACTGTTGCGATATGACTCCCTACCAGTGATACTGACTCTTCTACTTGTGCATCCCCTTCCTCTAAGTGTGTCATCCTCCTAACTACCATCATGTCCTCATATTTTTTTTATTGCACAGTACCTCAAGCATCGCATGTCTCTGGGCCCATCCTATAAGGATTCATCCTACTACCATTCACTAGCTTTGGCAGCATCGCGCCATCTAACTGTTGTAGTTGTACTGCACCTCCTGAAGTAATGGAATTAATGAGATATGGGCCTAGCCAACGCATTTGTAACTTACCTAGATGTTTGGAAAGCTTGCTGTCATACATCAGTACCAAGTATCTTTGCTGAAATTGTTTGTTCTTAATATGTCGATCATGCCACACCTTTTGTTGATCCTTCTCAACGAGCTAGTGAAAATCTGCAACAAAGTGGTCTTACTCAAGTTGCACCAACTAAGCCAGGGGTTCTTCTAAAGCCACTTCATCGTCCATTCTCATCGCTTTAGCTATGTGAAAACTTGGAACAATGTGCTCCATTGTCATGACGTCATCTAGCCCATACACCAATTTGAACGGTGTCTATCCTGATAATATTTTGCAAGTGGTGCGATATTCCCTAAAGACTACTGGAATTTTCAAGTCCTAGTCATCACGGTTCGCATTGCATACCTTTGTAAGTGCATGCTACAACACCTTGTTGAATTTATCCACTGTCCCATTTGCTTGTGGATGATATGGGGTACTCTTCTTATGTTGTATCTGAAGCTCCTCTATCAATGCATTGACTGTGCAATTGATGAAGTGACTCCCCTGGTCACTCATCAATATCCTTGGGCAACCAAACTGAGTTACAATGTTTTCAAATAGAAACCTCATTGTTGTCGCAGTAGTACAATCTACAACAGGTGTGGCCTCCTCCCATCTTGTCAAATAGTCTGTTGCTATAATTATGTACTACACATTGGTTCTCTTCCCAGGTGGGTTGTTTGGTCCCACAAAGTCTACAACCCATTTATCAAATGGTTGCAATGTCACCTGAGGTACCATTGGGATCTCATCCATCCTTGATGGTTTTCTGATTCTTTGATAGATATTGAAACTCCACACATAATCTGTCACATAATTATTGAGAGTTGGCCACCAAAGACCTATACAGAGCACCTTCCTAGCAGTAGTGGGACCTCCATAGTTTTCACCGGAAACTCCCACATGTGCCTCTTCCAATATATGCTCTTGTTCATTTGGTAGGACACATCGCCTTAAGATCTCATCAGGTCCTAGCTTATAGATTTGTCCAGTGATCAACTGTAAATCTATGGCCTTAACAACCAACTGTTTCTTCTGACTTGTATTAAGTTGCTCAGGTGTTTCTCCCATCGTCAAAAACTGAATTATTTTCTCATGATAATCATCAACCATCTCAACTCTGAATAGTTTCACATCCAACAACCCATCTTTAATGTTCATTGGTTCTTCACCTCTCTCAATTCATGATAAATGATGTGGGCCTACATTTAAGTGACCTGGCTTCATAATTATCTCAAAATCAAACCCTTGAAAGAGAAGTAGCCAATGTCATATCGTCCCCCCCAACACAGGCTTATTGACCAAGTATTTCAAAGTGGAATGGTTTGTGAACATCTTGAAATTACCTCCCAATAGGTAATGTCGTAACATCTTTAGCACATATACCATCTCCATACCTTGCCTTTCTATGGTAGTATTATTTTTCTCCACATATGACAACTTTTGACTAGTGAAAGAAATTGGGTGATCAAGATCTCCTTTCCCTAGTTGTTCTAGCACCACACCCAACGCAATTGACAATGCATCCACATGGATATGAAACTCCTTATTCCAATCAGGGGAAACCACTATTGGTGCAGAAGACAACTTGGCCTTCAGTGTATCAAAACTTCCTTGACAATCCTGACTACATACAAATACCACATCCTTCTTTAACAACCTCTCCATAGGATTTGTGATTGCAGCACAACCATGGATGAATTTGCGGTAGTATCCTATGTGTCCCAGTGTTTCTCTCAATTGCTTCATACTTTTAGGGGGTGGAAATCTCAAAATCAAATCAATCTTTGTTGGGTCAACCAACAATCCTTTCTTGCAAACAATGTGTCCCAACAACATCCCAATAGGTGTGTAGAAAATGCACTTCTTCGAGTTCAACACGATCTGGTGTTGTCAACATCATTCCAACATTAGTCACAGGTTTTCTAGATGGTCCCTGATCAATCCATAAACCGTATAGTCGTCCATATAAACCACTATAAATTTCTAAATAAAATCCTTGAATGCAGCGCCAACAATTTAGGAAAATATCATAGGTGCATTCTTCAGTCCAAATGGCATCATCGTGTATTGAAAACATCCCCTTTCAATAACAAAGGTTGTCTTATGGCAATCTTCTTTCGTGATCTTAATTTGGTGATATCCATAAAATCCATCCATGAATGAATAAATTTCTTGACCACCCACTCCTTCTAATACCTTATTAGTGAATGGTGTCGGAAATGAATCATGCAAACACGCATCATTCAATTTTCTAAGGTCGACACAAATCCAAACCTCACTCGAGATGTTCGTCATGGCCATGGATCTTATCCATTCTAATTCCTCAAGCGGCTCAATTATCCCAGCATTCAAAATTTTGTTGAGATCAGCCTTGACCCTCTCCTTGTATCACAAATTCAAGCAATATAGTCACTGCCTTACCGGCTTTGCATATGTTTTCAATGGAATCTTCATCTCTCCTAAGTCTCCCAATATTCCTTTCATCTCATAAAACTTCGTAGGAAATAAATATTGGAATTCATGCAACAAGTCTGTGATCTTTGCCATGGTTTCTTCGTACCATTAGTACCCAACATTCGCAAACTTTGGGTTCTCCACTGTCCCAAGGTTGACCTTCCGAATTTTTAATGGCTGATTCATTGGATCCATCGGTACATTAGGTGGTGCGACATCCTGAATCCCTTCTATTTCTGGAATATTGATGTTCCATGGATCATCATTGTCCTCAGGTCCTCCTATCACATTATAGCATTCCATCATCGACTGCATCAAACATTTCTCATGTGGATCCACAGTATAGGAAACTGGAACTACCTTTAGAACAACGGTGTGGATGTGTTGCAGTGCATTATGAATAAGTAGATTAATGTCTGTGAAATTGAAGGTGTGGGTAAATAAAATCGTGAACTCCTCCCAAGTAGTGATCTCTCTATGTAAATTGGATGATACGTAACATGACCGCGACATTTCATCCAACATGTGGACAAAAGCATGGACCCACTCATCCTTTGGTTGTGATTCCCAAAAGGTCCGACACTCAATTAGATGACCACCATGGTCATTCCACCCATTTTACCTTTCGTTATGCTACTCTTCTGCATCACCAAATAAAACGGTCATCAATATTAGACACTATGACCACCCCTTAATTTAATTATTATGGGTATCCCACCAACGTGTTGAGTAGTATTCAACGCTTCATCAGATGCTAATATTTGTTGTGGTTCTGACACCCTATCCTCAAATTACACTAAAAACTCAAATAACTCAGGTAGTCCTTCATATACTGGAAATTCAACTGTCTCTATTGTGACTTGACACAACAACTGAGTAATCAGACCACACTTTCGGAGCGATACTTCATGCATCCAATTCTACCAATTCTCTAAAGCATCGTCGTAGTCGGAAGATGTAGAGCTAGAGTTGTACCAACCAAGTTCCCCATCGATACTTGGATGGACGTAATATTCTAAAATGTTATATGCATGATCCCATCCCCTTACAGCTTCATCCTTAACCATTTCAATGTATCTTCGCCCTTCAGTTGGATCCATCAGAGCTATGACTTTGATATCGCAATTCTCAAAGGTCATCACTCGCTTCTTAAAGTTAATCACCTCCAAGCTATCATTAGCCCATCCAATCCCCATCAACACAAGATAGGAGCTTCTACCATCAACAACATTAATAACATCAAAATCAACATAAGTCTTCATCCCTTCAACTTCCACAGCAAGTCACGGAACTTGTCCAATCGGTGTTACTCTAGCCTGGTTAGCTAGTCGCATCTGCATGAGGGACCAAACCAACTATGAGATTCCCATATTTTTCCATGTTTTCCTTGTTATAATATTGGCATATGAGCCTAGATCCAAGATGAATGAATCTACCTGATAGAACCCAATCATAATATTCATGCGCATCTCCTTTCCTGTATTTTTCTTATGTAAAGAGTTCACTCAAAAATCCTTCTGTCCCTTGGTCGGTCGATGTAATAGACTCTCAATATCAGCAAGAGCATTGGGATCTCTTTCTAGTAACAAGCAACTTTCAAAGAAGTTCTGCAAGGTACCATGCTGCCCTGGGACCAAATTTGAATCAAAATCAGTTGGCATTTCATAAATAGGAAACTTACCCAAATCTATTCTCATTGCATCTTGTGCTTCCAAGAATGTATATTTTTCAGCATCGACATCGAACTACACCTTCTTCTTTCCAACAAACCAGATTTGTTGAAATGGGCTATCTTCTCCCTTCATCGCACCTCTGTGAGTAACGACAGCAACATCAGCATCCTGCATCCTAGGTTCTGCCGATATCATCGCAACCATCGTCCCTTGGTTTTGGTTTAATGGTGGGTTCATGGGTTGATTCACATTTTGATTTGCAGGTTTATTCTAATTTTGAATTTGGTTCTGGTTTTGGTTCTTGTTCTGTAACTGTGGAACGTTTACTTCCTGCCACCTCAGGATCAACTATGGACAGTTCTCAACAGTGTGGTCAACAATGATACAATAAGTACAACGTGCTTGCAATTGTGGAAAATATATTTGACAATGTCTCATCACTCCACAATTATAACATTGCACTGGTTCGTGACCTCGTCCTCCTCCTCTACCAAAGGCTCCACCTCATTCTCCTCGGAATCCTCCTTGATGCTGATACTCTGGTTGATTGATTGTTGCTGTTGGAAATACTACTGCAATTGGACATACTGTGGTTGTTGTGGATCCATCTGCTTCTAATTGTATTGTGGTTGTGTCAAAAATTGTAGTTGGGATTTTGGTACAAACTGCATCTATGGTTGTGGGTGAGGTACACAGTGTAGTTGAGGTGGTGGTTGTACCACCTGTGGCTGTAGTTGCATTTGTTGTACTATCTAATGGTCCCCTCCCTTCATGTAGTACATGTCCATTGTCCTATTCTGAAGTAGATCATACGCACAACAATTCTTTTCTCCGTGCCCAACAGACCAAAAAAATGTGCAGTATAAGTTTGTCATATTTTTTATCATCTTCTGCATATATCCATAATATTCATGTTGATTGCCATAAACTAGGAAGATAAAACACCAGGACATACCACCACAACTTAATGTATTTGGCGCTCCTGACAACAGATAGTTTCAAAAATCTGGGAAATTATCCTTATGATGTCCCTCTGCATGACATCGATTACACCACACTTCCTCATGATGCTCTTTTCCTTTCTTTATTTCTTGCAACTGGAGAGTCATATTCTCCAGTTGCGTTTCAATCTAGTTCATACCGACTGCATTCTATCCAATAGGTGAAGCTTCTAACTTCATCGCAATCTCTAGATCCTTGCTAAGTGTTACAATATTTTGTTGCATCAAATGTAGTGTGATATGAGATAGTAACACCGTGATGAACCATTCCTTATGATGAATATCACTCATCTCAAAACCGACTCTTTCCATTAGTGTCTTAAATGGCTGATCGAAATCCTAGACAATCTCATTTAGATACTGCTTAATCTTCTTCAGTTCTGTGATATATTGTGCTTCAGACTTTGATTTCCTAAATTCTTCAATCAATCCTTTTGTGAATTCATCTAGAGTCTTCACTAGAGTCCCTGTAGAAACTTGTACAAATTTCATGAACCAATGCAATGCATGACCTCAAAGGGTCATCGCCAATTGACCTTTGTTGACATCATCATCTGTAGTTTTTTTGACAGCCCACACTACTTCACACAAGAACTAGTATTGCTCAGGATCCTCAGTCCCATTTCCATGGAATAGGGGTAACTTTGCATCATCGCCCACCATCCTGGGCCTTCTTCCTATAGTCACCGATTCGCTACTATTAGAGTGTTGTTGACATGTTGGACAAGGCAATGTCATACTCATGTTCCTTCTTGAGTGTGGCATAGTGCACGGAGGTGTGGGTATTTTTTTTTGGATTAGCCTTTCCTCGGGCTTGAGCGTAGCCTGGTCATCTCCTTCATCAATGTAGCGTCGCTTTGTTTCATGTGGTCTTCCTTCGCAGCCTGGTGTCTTGGTCATAGTAGGACTCTCTCCTATTCTTTGCCTCTTCTCTTACTGAAACCTTGCTCCTCCTCTCATAATATCACATCCTTCATCGCCTTCCCTCACAGTCCCATTGTAACTTCCATCGATCTACCCCATATCGTTCCATCCAACTCTCATCTTCCCAATACCCACAGCCTCTACACACCATAGTTCTACTCGGCAGAGTTCATATTCAACATGCCTTTTTCATAGATGAGCATATTAATAGACAATTGCAAAGACAATAGGAACCTACCTCTCAGTCCGTTGAAGAAATCCCTTTCTGTGTCACTGTAATATTTAACTGTGTCGACCACAAACTCAGTGATTTATCCCTCCAAGATACTATCAAGATAGAATTCAACAACCCTTGATGCCTTGTTGTCTACCTCATACAACTACTGGATCAGTTCTAGAGTCCAACTAGTTGGTTCACCTCCTTGTAAATTTTCTTTCGATATGTCAATCATGCCAACCACTCATACAAGATGATCAGAAACTTAGAGAAAAAGTACTCATGTGGACCGTCATGCATATACTCTTCCAGCCACTTATCCATCTTCAGTCTAGGGTTCTGATTCTCTTTCTCAACAAATTCCTATATATTTTTGTCAAACCAATCTTGGATTTTTGGTCTCTTCGGATGCAACAACATGTACTCCCTCCTCTTTGCACTATGGTCCCAGCAACAGAACCATTTGTTGAGACAAACTAGTTGACATGGGTTTTCTCTCTGTCGACACCAAAATCACTGCAATCTCCCTGAGCACGGGCCCAGATAGGTTTTAACCCATCTAGAAACACATGTAGAAAAGATGAAGTCTCACCCGAGATGTTTGAGGGAGAGCTGTCGAAACCAAGTTTCCGTAGTACGAAGGAGGACAGTGCATCTACCTATCAACTTACCACAACATTATCATAATAGATCTAATTGTTCATATTATGCATTAACAGAGTCATGTCATCATTCAGTGGATCAGTTTCAACATACTTAGACTGCAATAGATACATTGAATCATAAATAGGTCTAGCAGTATATCATCATTCATAGCAAAGAAACAACGCATCATCCATAGATATACATTGCATTCATATTTGTATCACAGAAAAAAAGAAAATAGGAAAGTAGGAAAACACACAATGATTCTGCTCAATCTCTGTCATGTCATATTAACCTTCTTAGCAAAACACATATTCTCATAAACAAGTCTCAACTCACATACACATATGCAAATAGATAACAATGTGTAAGGAGACATCCCTAGAACAAGTCAAGCAGACTTAACACCTGCAATTCTACATCTACTTATAGGTTTGCGCCTTTACATTCATGGTCCACTTAACCAACTTCCTAACTATGTTTTAATAGATTCTACAAAATAATGACCACAATCCACTTAATGCAGTCCAAATCTACAAAATATTATCAAAATACATAAAATATTGTAAATATGACTTGCGTGTCATTTTCTACCTTGCGTGGCATCTTTGACCTTGCACAACATCTGTGATGTTGCGTAGCTAACTTACCCCAAAAATTCCTTCCAACACAGAGGATACAATTTGTGAGGGGCTTCCAGCTTATATCTAGGAGTTTGCTTTCACTCATTACCCATAGGTTAATGCAGCATTTTCTTTCTAGGTAGTGCTTCTTATTGGATTTCTTCCATTTTGTTGTAGAATTGCTTGTTGTAACACGCTATTGTAGTTTAGCTTTAGAGCTTTCTTTTTGTCCTGTGAGCCACCATTTTTATGCTCTCCTTCTACACACTCAATTGCAGTTGGGTTTTTGAGCATGTGTTTGACACTCTTACACCTACATTCATTATAGATCACACCCCCACGTCATCGTTTCTCCACCACGTTACTCGCATAGGCTTAAGGGGCATACCCTGCAGTTTGGTTCCTTGAATCGTCATTGTCGAATCCATATTCGACATCACTCACCACCTTTATATCCATATAATTCCTCTGAGTCTGATTTGGGTTCCTATCAATCTGAACCTACCTTATTCACTGCCCCATCTAGCCCCATGGTTAGTGCACCTCCTAACCCCTTTCCAAGGAGTATAGTTGATAGTGGGCTTGTGTTTTTTCCACGGGTCATTCTAGGCATCCCTTCCAATAGACTGATAGGTCCTGGTCTTAGTGGGGCCTTTGCCACAACACACACTAATGTTGGTTCACTACCCACTAGTGGTGGACCCTCTCCAACCACCGCGGTTCCTACCATACCACCATTTATGCATGGGAGCAGTGTCCCTTCCATTTCCATTCTGACTATCCCTACCATCCCAGTGACCACTCCTATTGTCGAAAGTCAACCTTACCCACCCCCACTTACCCATGGAAACTACATTCCCGCTAGTGTTGACACCATTGATGGCACCTCCCAATCCACTCTTGATTCTAGTCTACCTTTCAAGGCTAGTCTCAGCCTTCCTGATTTGGCATGGTTGACCAATGACCCCATTCATCATAACCCTTTGTGGCCTCCTATTCCTACCGAAATCCCCTTAGATATCCTAAGTTTGGGGCGAAAGTAGGAGAATACCCCCAAACCATATGATGTCATTCCACTTATGGTGTTCATCTAACAACATAGTGGATGATTATGTTTGATTGTGGTTATTCTAGCACACACTCATAAGTGTTGCAGCCAAATGGTATATCGAACTACCTCATGCCACTCACCCAAAATTTTCCTCATTAGCCTTGATGTTTCTCCAGTATTTTCAGTTACCCATTCGATATGATGAGGGTGTGGAAATTCTATTATCCTGTAGACAAAACACGACTGCCCATGTCATGGATCATATCCAAGAATGACGATGTCATCGTATCTTGTGTAAGATCCAATTAGATGATATAACTTTCCTAGATTGGTTTCTTAAAACCTAATTTCCCCCCATCATCAAGGACGTTGCATCTAGGCTCCCACAAACCGAGGAGGAAGGCATATTAAAGGAACAATAGTTTGACCACATCTACTCCCAATCGGGTTATCTGTATACCATTATACCCAAAGATCCTCGTGCTGGCACCTCACATTGAGATACCCTGGGGGCATCCCATGTTGCTGATGGAGTCATCATCTCTATTACTCAGCATCCTCACTTTTACCCTACCTCTCCTTCGATGCCACCCCATTATGGTAACACCTCTAGTGTTTTCCAACCAGGTTAAACCCATGATTTTTCATGCGTAATAGCTTAGTCTGGAGCCACACCTTCCTATGCACCTCTCGCACCATATCCTCGTGTTCATGAATCAAGTCATTCAACACACTCATGTAGTGACCAAACAGTTTGATTTGTAGGCCCACCAACTACTCTTGCCTATTACCCACCACCTGTGCAACCTATTCCAGCTCTGACCCTGACTCCTCCTTCTCCTTTAGGACAGGTCTACGTACAACAGAACCTCCCTAATCAATCTGCCCCCAATAACCAACAAGGGAATGGAAGATGATAGCGAGGTAGGAATCGAGGTAACAACCAGCCTCAAGTAGGTGGCCAACAACCCAACCCTCCTAACAATAATGGATCCAAACCCCTACACAGAATCCCCAGTGTCCCTCTAAACCCGGCAAGAACCCACAGTTACGGACTAACCATTTGTGTGCCATTTGTAATATTTACAGCCATTATACACATCAGTGTCCTCATATGAACCACATCTACCATTTATCCCAAACTGATAATCAATGTGACCCCAATTGTCCTGCTTCGGCTCAGCCAAACCCAGCACCACTAGGTCCTCCACCTATGGTGCTCCAAATCCCCCTACCAAATGAAGGAATAGCCAGTGCTTTTTCCCACACACTCCCGCACCCTCTTATGTGGGTTAACCCATTGATCCTTGTGTCCATCACCTCATGAAATAATCATCTGATGTCAACCTACAGACTCGACAAAACTAGTATGGATCCACCACAGAAACTATTAATCCCTATGTGGCATCTACCTCCACCATTCCATATATGTATTTTCATTTTTCGATACCCCCCATGGACATGACTACCAAATTCCCACCGTTCCCTTTGCATCACATCGTGAACAATGCCACTGCCAGAGCTATGCTCAAATATAGTATAGTCGACGACTTGGCTCGTTATCCCTCAGCCGTGTCCACTTTAGAAGTTCTTGAAAATTTTCCTTCACAACGTAAAGTGTTGTTATTCGCATTAGGTGTTGTGGATCCCTATGAATCTAGGTTGATCACCTTCGACTTGGATTAAGGAGAACCCTAGATGCCATCATCCATTTCCTTCCAAGTTCCTGTCACGATTCAAAATTTGGTTATTCATCGATGCATCATTGATGAGGGGGAATCCACCTATGTTATGTCAACTGTTTGTTTGGCATAAACTTGGATCCCCAACCCTTAAACCTTCTTCCACCAATATTCGCGCATATGATGATCGTTCTACTCAACCCTAGGGCGTCCTCACGAATTTCCCTATTGTGTTAGCTAACAAAACAATGTTGATTTACATTGAGGTGTTCAATGTCCAACTCAATTACAACCTCCTCCTAGGATGTAGTTATATGTATGCAATGTGAGCATTTGCCTCTATTGTATTTCAACTCTTGTTGTTCCCCCATCATGGGAATATCATGACCATCGACCAACTTATGTAATATGATACAAAGGGACTGGACACACGGGAACACATCCTCCCTACTATCGACACTACCATAGACAACATGTCCATACATTCCATGTCTTCCATTGTCCCAAGATTATTTTCTAGCTCTCCTATGATGGAAACCTTTTTTCCTTACCACCTCCTCCTTCGCTGACTTATATATCATATTGATGCACTATCACATCTGGTATCATTCTGACCTTATCACAAAATCAGTTGCAACCTCAACTGCATACTTTGATGAATTATTAGGGATCATTCCCTATCCACACAATTCCCTTCCTCTTTCCATCGTCTTGCATCGTGAGTAAGCTTGTCATGGCTACTCTCAACTTGTATGGTTTTACTTTGGGTATTTATGTGTGGTACCTTGATCCACCTACCCCTCCCTCGACTCCCTAGATTTTGTTGACTCTCGTCCAACCTATTGAGATGATGTCACACCCACCTCCTGGTACAAAAATGATTGCTTCTATTTCTACTGTTGCTCCCCCTTCTTCCAAAAATACCGAGGGAAATATGCCCAAAGCGATGGTAGAACCACGTCCTCCTCCTACATGTGATTTATGTGATGTCTAAGGCCATGTGACACAAAATTTTCCCATTTTTTGTATCCTTCATACCTACATGCACAATTTAGTCGAGATTGACAATGCTCCAGTTTTCAACGTACCAACCATACCTACAGTGAAGAACAAGTCATTGTGAACCAACCATCCATGTGCATTTTGTGGCCTATATGGTCATTAGTCACACCATTTCCCAAAATTTCCTGAGTATTGGTCACTCCTTAGTGGCATTCGTACACACTCCCACAGGTCCAACATTACCATCCTTGAGGAGATCCACCCTTCGATTTCTTCCTCAGACACCAACAACACCATCTTCATGATCTCTAGCTCCATCATTCCTTCCCCATCCTCGACCATAGAAGATCCATCATATCTATCAACATGTTACTTTCACAATGAAGAAGAGATCCTTGAAGCTATTTTGACCCCTGATTATCTTTGGGATGATATGCACCATCGCTCATTTTTCATCCCCGATGAGCCTTCTTCTTCGTAGGACCATTATTCTGTCAGAGAGAAAGACTTCATCCATGGAAGTGTCGACTGGTTTAAAAACCCAATTCTAGCACTTGACACCTTTGAAGAAGGTAACTTGGCTATTAGTTACTAAAATAGTTCATGAATGCATAACATACAACATAGAAGAATATGAAGCGTTGAGGAACTGAAAGGTCAGACGTTTGGGGGGCAGCCCAAGCGGTCTACAGTTGTAGTTTAAATATTTGAAAGTAGAACTTGAACGGGGACTTTTTCCCTGGAAGAATTTGTAAACCATTTGATTGTAAGAGGAACTATTTCATTTTACAATCAAAGACTGCAACTTTTGCCTGCTAGAGAAAGTGAAATGTGGAATGTATCAATGTGATTTAGTGAACAATGTTGAAGGGGAACTATTTCATTTTCAGCTGTGTTTCATTAACTGTGAGTGTTTAACTTCCTAAAACTATGTTCTTGTTGAATGCTTTTCAGTATATTTTGTGATGTTTTCCACTATGAGTAATGAATGTTGTTCATAAAACAATTGGCTAACTGGTTGTTCAAAAAATCTGAAATTGTTCACGTGTCCTGAAAGAATTGTCTGCTATCTGTAACTTTTCATTATGCATGTACAAAACATATTACTCACCAATGAATGATAATCCTGATCCCTAGGGATAGTTTAGGTAGTTAGTTTATTTTCTCGTTATATGTGATTTAGATGCTAGTGAGTCTAAGATGAGAGGTAAGAACCCGTGCATCACGTTGTGATTGCTCCTTGCATCTTATCACCTTGCATGGTTAATTAGGCACTTGCATATCATATATTAAGTCAAAAAATACAAAATATACGGTGGACCGGGCCACAACCGGTAAAACCCTTTGTTTTGTTACTTTGACCTATGGTAGCCGGACCACAAACCGAACGGATTCCCCATACCAAACAGTCACGGGCTAGTTGGGAACGTTGACTGGGGAGAATCCCTTACTGTTGTTGCCTACGAATTTTCGGGCCTCAACAGTTTTGGTGCTAGAAGGAGGGCCGCCAGTGTATGGTTGGCCAAGGAAACCCGTTTTCCCGAGAATATTCCACCGGTAATAGTTCTGAGAGCAATGGGTTTCATAATCCAATTTCGGAAGAAAGAGAACATCTATATTCTTTTGGTAACGAAATTGTTAATGATCTGAGAAGACACACCAGGGCATATGTAAAGAATATTAAAGGATTGCCAATCATCCCTGAATTTCCCAGAAGAGAGTATAAAAAGAAAGATCGCCCTGTAGTGGAAGACTCAGTGTTGGTTGAAGACTGGGAAGAACTTGTAGAAACAGCCTTACATGAAGTTGTGCTACCTTTGAACCAAGAAGGCCCAGATACCACTCATAGTTCTCCTACTCACACTCTAGTTGGCTCACCTCCTCACTCTCCACCTAGACTCATGGCTGGCATAAACACTAATCCACCACCTGCATGGAGACCCAGATCACCATTAAACCTGACACCTCCATTACACGACCTACCTCAAGCCTTTGACAAGATGTTTCCCAAGTTTGACCCAAATGAGAAAATACTAGTAGATGATCATCTACAAAGTTTTTACTTGGAAATTGAAGGATTAAGGGCTAGGGAATATGAAGATGTGGTATGCATACTGTTCCCGCATACCCTTAAAGGAGCTGCAGCGTCATGGTACTTTGGATTTCCTGCTAACTATATCCCTGATTGGGATACCTTCGAAAGAATTTTCAGAAGTAAGTATGCAACTCAGAAAACTCATGCAGCTCTCATGAAAGGGTTGTGCACGTTGAAGAAAGAAAGAAAAGAAAAGGTGCACAGTTTCACACAACAGTTTGCAGCCTATCTTAAGAATTTTTCTGAAACAGATAAACCTTCAGACAAAGTTCTGATTGAATACTATACTTCAGCTTTAGGCCCTGATTTGTCCATGCTTGCCAAAGGTAGGGCCAAGCCTACTTTGACAGAAACCTATGAAGAGGCAGAGGTAGTGGAAGATGAAAGAGAAAGTATTGAATATTACCTAGAACAGTCAGGAGAGAAAGGTGCAGGAAGAAATGCCTTATTGTTTGCTAAGCCTAAGGAAGAAAAGTCACCAGATTTGGAAAATATGGCCAAAATGATGCAAAAGCTTTCCAACAAAATCATAGATATGGAGAAAGAAAAGGAAACACAAAAGTTTTATAAGCCATATTATAAGAAAAGAGAGGATAACCATCAGTCTCAACCTCCTCCGCACAATACTGCATCTATGAATTTAATAGAGGTAGGCATGGACAATTTTTGCACTTTCCACCAACAGCCACACTCTGAAAAGAATTGTCCTCAATGGATAAATTCGATGACATTGGTCATGAATCAGGTGCTGGATTCTAGACTAATAGAAGATGGAGATGAAGAGAGAAAAGAGAAGACTACGTCAACAAAGGAACAGGAAGAGGAAACCATGGCTTTGTGGGATTCTGTTTCATTATTTGATGCTGAAGAGGAAGAGAATCAGAGATACAAGGACATCATGGAAACCAACGTAGCAACAAGAAGCCAAGGGCCAATCAAAGAAAACAGTCTCATCCTACGAAAGATTAAAAGGCTGCAAAGAAATGTAAAGAGATTTCAAAATAAATCCTTGGCTGATAAGATTCCAGAATTCACTATTACCAGCCAATATCCAAATAAAAATGATATGTTGGCTAGGCCAAATGAAGGAAAGATGAATGCTGATAAACCTCACCCCATTGAGCAGCCGATGGATTATGACATAGTGGAGGATTTGAAGAAGGTAAAAGTGAATGTTCCACTATTCGAAATGTGTAAAGTGCCGCAGCAAAAAGAAAGACTGTTGAAAGCACTTGAAGCATCGGATGAGAAGTTTCCCGCTAACAATCAACCTCAGGAAGAAGAAGAAATTGGAGAAACCAGCATTGGAGGTAAGTCTAAAAGCAGACATCCACCTTTCCTCCTCACGTTTGAAATTTTCAATCATAATGTACATAATTGCTTGGTAGACTTAGGGGCATCGGTTAATGTTATGCCCATATCAATCTGTAAAAAGATAAATGGGTTGCCTAGGCCATCCACGTGGAGGGTGGTTCAATTGGACAGAACGGATGTAAAGGTAATTGGTGAGATGGAAGATGTCCTAGTCCGTCTGGCATCTAATGACAAAGTATGCCAAGTTATTAACATCGTGGTGGCTGATATACCAGATGCTTATGGTCTTGTCCCGAGCAGAGATTGGTCGGCCAAATTAAATGGATATTTCACCTCAGATTGGTCCCATCTTTGGTTGCCATACAAAGGGAGTCCAAACCAGATTAAGATTCTAAGATAACCTCACATGAAGTACAATGTTACTCAGCTGGAGGAGAATAATGTACCAGTGGATTCTATATTGGGAAACTATTTTATTCAGTTGGAACTAGGGAATTATTAAGTGGAAGAAGCTAGCAACACATCTGACACCCAGCCTGATCTCCTTCGATTCTCACAGGCTGAAAATATTGATTGTAATATAGTAAGCTTAGCAGTAGGAGTAGATTCACCTTCAGTAGTTAGTGATTTTTGGATTTTGTTTTTTGATGGCTCTAAGACATTAGAAGGGTCAGGGGCTGGCTGTATCCTGATCGATCCACAGAAGAATAAACATTTCCTTTCATGTAGATTAGAGTTTGATTGTACTAATAATACAGCTGAGTACGAAGCACTGGTGCAGGGACTAAAGAAGGCAATTGAATTAAAGGTAAGTAATCTAAAAGTTTTTGGGGATTCTGAAATTATTGTGAAATAAATTTGGAATCAGATACATTGTGTTTCTCCTCACTTAAAGGCTTACCAGAATGAGGTATGGGATTTTCTTAAATGTTTTAATGCGTTCAACATTATTTCAATTCCAAGAATTAAAAATGCAGCTGTTGATCTGTTGGCAACATCAGCTGTTAGACTCGTACCCACTAATAATCGATGTTCTGTCGAACTGCTTTTCAGGCCCTCAGTACTGGATATGATCACCAACTTGCGAGTGTTCGACGATGATCACCAAATCATAGAATGTTTGACAAATGACGAGGTGTTTAAAGGAGCGATCATAGACGATGAAGAGCATCAGGACGAGATGAAATATGACAATTTCATTCCTAAAGGTGTCAGAACGTAAGAAAAAATGTTTGATTTAAATTAAAAGTTCAGAATACCAGCCAATGTGAAGACCCACAGCTCATCTCTATAGTTAGAGCTAATAAATTTAGGTACTGAGACGAATCCCAAATTTGTGAATCTTGGCAAGTGTTGTTCACCAGCAGAAAGAGACAAATCCATCAGTCTATTTAAACAATATAAAGATGTTTTCACATGGACGTATGAAGATTTGAAAACATACGACACCAACATCATCAAAAATGTCATCCCCGTTAAAGAAGGCGTCAAGCCATATAAGCAACAGTTAAGGAAAATGCATCCAAAATTGGAACCGCTAATTCAGAGTGAAGTGAAGAAATTATTGGATGCTAGAATCATTTTTAAAGTCAGACACTCTGAGTGGGTATCAAATATGTTATCAGTAAGGAAAAAGTCTAGAGAGATCAGACTCTGCGTGGATTTCAGGAACTTAAACCATGCATCAGACAAGGATAACTATCTTGTTCCACCCATGGAGCAACTGCTACAAATGGTTTTAGGTTCTGAACTGTTTTCATTATTAGATGACTTCTTTGGCTATAATCAAGTATTAGTAGCCGAAGAATATAGATTGAAGACCACGTTCAGGACCAAATGGGGAACCTTTTCCTACAGAAGAATGCCCTTTGGGCTGATAAATGCTGGAGCAACATTTCAGAGAGCTATGGACATAGCTTTCTGTGGATTGATTGGCCAAAGTGTTTTAGTATACCTTGACAATATTACAATATTCTCGAAGAAAAGAGAAGAGCACTCATTTCACTTAAGGCAAATTTTCGAACGCTGTCGAAAATACGGCATCTCACTCAATCCTAAGAAGTGTGTGTTCGCTGTCACGGAGGGCAAGTTGCTGGGTCACATAGTTTCAAAGAAAGGAATCTCTATATATCCAGAAATAATTAAGGCTATTGAACAAATCCCCTTACCCCATAATAAAAATGGGATGCAATCATTTATGGGAACGATAAATTTCGTGCGAAGGTTTGTGCCTGATTTTGCTCAGATTGTCAAGCTGTTGCAGCAGATGGTAAAGAAAAATGCACTATTCAAGTGGACTGAAATTGAGAAGAGCGCATTCAGCAAAATCAAAACTGTTGTTGCACACGCACCCTCCCTGAAAAGCCCAAATTTTGACAAAGATTTTATCTTGTATACCTTCGCATCCGATGATTCACTAGCAGCTGTGCTCACCCAAAAGAAAGATGGGGCGGATGAATTTCCAATATCCTTTATGAGTACTGGTCTACAGGGGGCTGAATTGAATTACCCAGCTATTCATAAACAAGCTTATGCTGTATTCAAAGCAGTAAAGCAATTCAGGCCTTATATTTTAAAAAATAGAACCAAGGTGATCGTCCCCTACCCAGCTGTGAGGTCTCTTCTTATACATAAGGAGTTAGGAGAAAGAAGAGGCAACTGGGTAACAGCTCTTCAAGAGTACAACCTTGAATTCAAGCCAACATTGATAGTTAAAGGACAAGGGTTGTGCAAACAGATGACTGAAAATGAAAAAAATGAAGAACACGCCTGGGAAGATGAAGCCGAATTACATGTAATGGAGGTATGCCCTTTGTTTACAGCTCCCGAGTCTTGGTATAGAGACCTTGTGCATTACCTATAGGTAGGAATGTTTCCATAACATTGGAATTCCAAGCAAAGGAAGGTAGGAATGTTTCCACATATCAACTTGTTGAAGGGGTATTATTCAGAACGAATTATGACGGGGTTCTTCTCAGATGCTTAGAAAAGGAAGATGCGAAGAAAGTGATGGAAGAATTGCATGACGGTCCTGCTGGAGGACACTATTCAGGGGATACTACAGCCCACAAAATCCTTAGGGTAGGTTACTACTAGCCTATGCTCTTTAGAGATGCATACGCACATGTCAGGAAGTGTGATATTTGCCAAAGGTGTAGTGGGAGACAACCTAAAGCAGCAGCACCTCTAAAGCCTGTGATGATCATGGAACCATTCGAGCAATGGGGACTAGATATTATTGGAGAAATAAAACTGAACTCCTCTTTGCAGCACAAGTACATTCTGACTGCCACTAATTATTTCACTCACTGGGTCGAAGCCATCCCACTACGCAAGATAAATGAAGATGAGGTCATCAACTTCCTACAAGACCACATCATGACCAGGTTTGGAGTTCCAGTTTCGTTAGTTTTTGATAATTCTCAGTACTTTTCATCAATTAAATTGACTGCTTTTGCTCATGATAAAGGGATAAAATTGCATTATTCTTTTAATTACTATCCACAAGGAAATGGCCTGGCTGAATCCTCCAACAAAAATCTGATCAGAATTTTAAAGAAGACTATGGTAGAAAACCAGAGGAGTTGGCACTCAGCATTACCAAATGCCCTTTGGGCCGATAGAGTCACCCCCAAGTCTGTGATTAGAGTGTCTCCATATACCCTTGTCTATGGTAAAGAATCCATCCTTCCTCACAATATCTTGCTACCATCTTCCATACTAGCTCAAGAGTCTAGGGGTTCGGATGATGAAGTTTTGCAAATAACAATATATAATCTCCTGAAAGCAGAAAAGGCTAGATCTAAAGCCAGAGAACGCTTTAAGCAACAACAGGAGTTAGTTAAGAGATGGTTCGACAAGCATAAAGCTTGAACAAAAGACTTTGAAGTAGGAGACTTAGTCCTCAAATGGGATCACCCCCATGATGAGAAAGGAAAGCACACTAAATTCCAGCAGTTGTGGGTAGGCCCTAATCAGATAGCGGCAAAGCTTGGCCCTTCTACTTATAAGTTGCAATATCTGCAAGGATGGGAAGAGAACTTACCAGTAAATGGTTTGGTCCTCAAGCCGTATTTTTCCTGAGTTTGTTTGAATTCTTCTGTCTTGTATATAAATAATCTGTTTGGATGTCTTTTGAGTCATGTTTTACAGTTTGTTTTAGTTTGTTTTTCTTGATTCTAATAAAGGGAATGAACCTGCGGTTGCATAGAGAACATTAAAATGTTTGGGAATGACAAACATTTTTGGGTCTCAGACTGTGTGTTTTGTATAAAAGAATTTCTTCCAGTTTAGTCGTTTTCTCGAATAATTCTGTGTGCATTGAAGTCCTGCTTAACCCCTGTGAAATAAACCGGATTCGAAGAGTCTGGAGTACTATGTTGAGGCTCCATCCACGTCACACTTAAAATGTTCTAAGGAGCGACAGCAGAGGACCCATGGAAAGGAGCAGGGTGAATAGTATATTAAATATAAATGATCCCATGCCAAGAAACGAATGCCAAAAAGAAAATAAAGAGTCAAAAACTCCTATGAAAGCATCATAAATCAAAGCAGGTGTTGAATCATAAGTATTAAGTTACCGAAAGATCCTCTTCGTCCGTGAGCTGAAACTTGAAGTACCCCACTCACACAAAATGAGAATATGGGATAGAGGATCCTGAATTAAGATTTAGTATGAAAGGCATACAGGAGGACTCATATATAAAAGGGACAAAATTCCAGAAGCACAAAAGTGCTAGAGTGGCATGGGAATGAGGAACAAACAAATATTTATGTTTACCATATGCTACAATCCTATGGGGTCCAAGCTATCAGCCACCTGAAGACAAAGGTAATAATGAAACTCATCCTCTGGCCTCAACAGAGTCATCTGGACTTGAAAATCTTGGTTTCCACTCTCCTAAATTGGACTATTATCAATGATTGAGGGTACACACTTCCGACATTCGAGAAATACAGAGAGCTGGAAGAATTCAATAGATGCATTTGTTGTTAAACAGTCTGTCACTCAAAGATAAATCGCCCAGAGATCGAGGTTCACCAAGTAATCGCCAATTGTTGCAGCTGCAACTGTTTTTCCCCCAAATTTCTTAAATTTTGGGCCCCTCCTCATGATTTTGCATTGTTTTAATCGTTGGGTCCTTTGAGTTTTTGGTCGTGTTTTAATTTTTACAAAAGCTTAACTCTCAACCAAGGTTCGAATTTTGACTTTGTTTGGAATTTATGGTGAGTCGCAGATTCTAAGTTTGTTTTCGCTTGTTGATCGAACCAATTGTTCTTTACTATGGGCAGTCGTTGCGGAGGTATAACAATTTTCTGTCCATTGTTGAGTTTGATAAGCTGTCTGAAACACTTAAGTTATTTTTTGATCAGACGTATTACTATGTTAAATCGGCAGCTGATGGCCTTTTCCCATCCGCCGTTGCGGCTCCCAAATCGATTTGCCATCGGAAGTGTGAAAAGATCCGACTGCCGATGCGTGTTGACCTTTCTCGTCGCAGACCCTTGGTTTTTTCTCTTCCGCCATTGCGGCTGGGAAAGTAATTCATATTCCGATTTAAAATTCTTCCGATTTCTGACTAAATCCTTTCTTCTGCCCGCTTCTCGAATGTCTCTAGCTCTTGTCCCTTCCGCCGTTGCGTCTTTGAAATTCCTTCAGCTTCCGAAGTGTAAATCCATCCAACTTCTGACTAAATCCTTTTTCCGCCCGCGTTTCACTTATCCGCATCTTAGGTCTCTTCCGCTGTTGCGGCTGGGAAAGCCGTTTAGCCTCCGATGTTAATATCCCCCCGATTGCCGATTTTTCCCACCTGCGGATTGGTCTACCCCTCTGATGTTGGTATTTCGAGCCGCCGATGAGTTTCCCATTTGTCGCCGGTGGTAATGTTGTCAATCCTTGAGGTGGTCAAGGTATTGACGTCGGCGTTTGATAAAATTCTAATAATGGGAGATGCACCTGGCCGTTTTCTTGTGGATTAGTTGTTCAGGTGGTTAATTTTAATGTTTAAAATGCCATTCCAATGAATGATTCATTTTGGTTTATTTGCAGGTGAATTCAAGGGATTGGTCGGACCACCAAGGCACGAAGGTGTAGCTGGACATTGTAGCTCAGGTTGAACCGTGGTCAGAAGGACAGATGAAAGAAAAGACAACATGGATGGCGCCAAAGGCAACGACCCTAAAGAGCTATCAGTTACTAAAATAGGTCATGAATGCATAACATACAACATAGAAGAATATGAAGCGTTGAGGAACTGAAAGGTCAGACGTTTGGGGGGCAGCCCAAGCAGTCTACAGTTGTAGTTTAAATATTTGAAAGTAGAACTTGAACGGGGAATTTTTCCCTGGAATAATTTGTAAACCATTTTCTTGTAAGAGGAACTATTTCATTTTACAATCAAAGACTGCAACTTTTGCCTGCTAGAGAAAGCGAAATGTGGAATGTATCAATGTGATTTAGTGAACAATGTTGAAGGGGAACTATTTCATTTTCAGCTGTGTTTCATTAACTGTGAGAGTGTTTAACTTCCTGAACCTATGTTCTTGTTGAATGCTTTTTAGTATATTTTGTGATTTTTTCCACTGTGAGTAATGAATGTTGTTCATAAAACAATTGGCTAACTGGTTGTTCAAAAAATATGAAATTGTTCATGTGTCCTGAAAGAATTGTCAGCTATCTGTAACTTTTCATTATGCATGTACAAAATATATTACTCACCAATGAATGATAATCTTGCTCCCTAGGGATAGTTTAGGTAGTTAGTTTATTTTCTCGTTATATGTGATTTAGATGCTAGTGAGTCTAAGACGAGAGGTAAGAACCTGCGCATCACGTTGTGACTACTCCTTGCGTCTTATCACCCTACATGGTTAATTAGGCACTTGAATATCATATATTAAGTCAAAAAATACAAAATATACGGTGGACCGGGCCGCAACCAGTAAAATCCTTTGTTTTTTTACATTGACCTACGGTAGCCGGACCGCAAACCGGACGGATTCTTCATACCAAACAGTCACGGATTAGTTGGGAATGTTGACTGGGGAGAATCCCTTACTGTTGTTTCCTGCGAATTTTTGGGCCTCAACACATTCCTTTTGTATGGGGTGAGCATGCACAAGGAACTTTTGACGCATTGAAACAAGACATGACTTCTACTTCCTTGTTGTTTGCTCCCGACTTCACCAAGGATTTTATCCTCTATGTGCCAGCATCTGAAAATGCTATCGTTGGAGTATTGGTTCAAGAAGATGATGCTCGTGAAGAGCATGTGATTTATTATGTAAGTCATAAAATTTATGGACCACCTTTACGTTACTCCCATGAAGAAAAAATGGCCCTCGTCGTCGCCTTTTCGGTACAAAATATATGTCACTATATTCTCTTGAGTTAAACTTGAGTCATGGTTGATTCCAACCCCATGCATTATCTCTTGAGTCGTCGCCTTGTCCAAGGTCTAGCTGCCAAGTGGATTGTCATTCTAAAAGAGTATGACCTAGAATTTGTCGCACCAAAAAGCAATAAATCCTTGGCATTAGCTTCCATAATGGAAGACTTCCCTTTGTCGTCTACTTCACCACCTATCACAATCAATCTTCCTGCCGAATTCTTATTTTTCATATCTACAAAAGACCCATGGCATGGGGGAATTATTTTTTACTTGCGCACACAAAAATTAGGGCCCCACTTAAGCCATGAATACCCTCCTCACATCCGACACCAAGTTGCTCGATATATCCTTATTTGTGATTTCTTGTACCGTTGTAGTGTAGATACCATACTGCATCGTTGCCTTACCCACGATGAAGCTGAACAAGTCCTGAATGAATTTCATAGTGGAACATGTTGTGGTGTTGAGACTAGGGACAGTAACACATAATTCAGTCAGAATTATCCCTAAGTATGGAGAAGAGATAAAGGAGAAGAAGAAGGAGCTAGGACTAAGGCAGCAACATAAAGGAAAGAAGAGAAAGGAAGTTCTGACAGAGGAAGTGAAATGGAAGAAGAAGAAGAGTAGGAGGCACAAGAAGAGGAATATGCGCCATATGAGGAAGCCACAACAGAAGGAAGGAGTGTGACATTGGAAGGTATGAAATAATATCAGTAGCAGAAGGCATGAAAGTAGCATAAGGGCTAGAAAATGGCAGTAAGGCGTAATACTGAGAAAGAGACAGCCCTTAACGATCGTGGGTACGAGCTCATCTAGAGCAGGTGGAAACTGCATGCATGAAGGAATATCTGTAAGTCATGACCTTAGTTCCTCCCATTAGGTGTTACCAAAATAGGAAAGAAAACCTATTGGCTAGATATAGAAAGTTGGATGAGAAAGCGACAGAAAACGAGTCTGTATTGAGTCTGTATTTAGTATGTATCAAGTATGTATGCAATTTGTATAGAGTCTATAATGGGGCTATAAAAGAAGGAACCCAAGTTGTATGTGGGTTAGCCTCCCTATGGTCGGTCTTTACAGTTAGATTCTAAATCATTAGACTCTTGAGATGGACTTCAATTAGAGAAAGGAAGAATCTCATTAGTTGCAGAGTGTGAGCTTCTAATTGATGGCTATGTATTTTTTCTGTTAGTATTTTTGAGTGCATCAGAGTGAAGGATCTGCAGCCAAGTGCACAGAAGAGTAGGAAGGGTTGAGTTTATCTAGGATATGTGCAGATCATTAGTAAAGTAAAGTAGGAAGAGAATATAGAGAAGATCATATAGAATGAGAGGGAGGGAGAGTCTATGAAGGTAGAGAAGAATATAATGAGCAAATTCTACAGCTTAGTGCACAGATGAAAGGTGCTTCTATTTCCTCATGCTAGATGAAGAGGAACTTGTAGGTTTTTCCTGGATGGGTTTCCATGTTATATCTTGTGTATATGTGTGAATGTTGAATGTGTTTGACATACTTGTGTAAATTTTTCATTGAGTGAATGATTCTATATTTTCTTACAGATGAATGAATGTATATCAGTCACAATATATTGGTTTAATATGATTATGTTGCATGTCTATTGTTTATTTGATAAGTTGCATAAGAAAATTTGGGGTGTGACCTAGCTGTTGAAGCATAGTGAACATAAATAATCCACCCTCGTACCTCGTTGAGAGCCTTGGTAAAAGGCTAGGGTACTAGAAATTCCACACCCAACTGTGAAAACATGGTTATGGCAATTACCCATTCAAGAGAGATATCTTGGGTGCAACATCACCAATGTTGCAGGTGTTGTCAAATGAGCTCTGATCTACTAGGTCGATATATTGGGATTTGTTGTGCTAAGAAGAAGGTACTAAACCTAGGTCGATATCCTTGTAGAAGGGAGAAAAGATAAAAAATGGTTTTGTTTCTAGGACCCGAATCATTGTGGTGAGGGATATGTTGTGGCAACCAACTAAACCGTAGATCC
This sequence comes from Pseudotsuga menziesii, assembly GCA_001517045.1. Classification (NCBI taxonomy): domain Eukaryota; kingdom Viridiplantae; phylum Streptophyta; class Pinopsida; order Pinales; family Pinaceae; genus Pseudotsuga; species Pseudotsuga menziesii. The sequence goes on along the minus strand of LPNX010949083.1, from coordinate 201,277 downwards.
AATATTGGGTGGAATTCAAAGAGTTAGAAATTGTATGAAAAGAAAGAGAAGGATATCGCTGGAACCCAACTGAGTGGTTGGGATGATACATCTATAAAAACATTCACAATATTTTATTTTCTGATTTTCCCATTTTTTTGAATGAATGGTTGTCTAAATTGGCAACCCAACAAAGAAATTTTCAAGGCGGAGAATTGAAGGAGTGGACTCCTCAGTTAATTGAGCGACTAGAAGGAATAAGAAACCTTATGTCGAGGGTTGTATATTTTTGGATAGAAAGTATCCTATAGGGATATATTACTGAGTTTTTTGTTGACACAATAACCTCATACAGTGAGGTAGAGTTGAATTTTTTTCAAGGACCACGTAATAGATATCTGTCATATTTAAAGATGTGTATAAAAATGCTTGTATGTGAAAATGGTATTGTGCGAATGTAACAAGACTGTATATAAATGGAGTGGCTATGTCTCAGAAAAACCCTAAATTGAGATTTTTCCAAGAGATAGTGGAACTGAACTAGAGTTGGTATTTTTAAGAAGTAGAAGAAAATTTAGATCTGGTAAGTGAAGAAAGACTCTATTAGGAAGAGGGAGTTGCAGCATGAATAGAGAAGAAGAAGGTTATGAGATTGCGTCATACTTGGACGAAGGATCTTATGATGAAGAACAAGAATATCAGTTGATATCTAAAGGAGATGAAGAGTCAGAAGAGTCGACTGAAGCCCCAGAATGAGAACATGGTTACAACTCGCCTACAACACCGCATACATCGCCAGAGGTAAGATATAGAAATTTATATGCAAGGACATCTATAAATACAAGTAGTACTAACACTGTAAATAGTGGACAAGGAAGTCTGGCTAGCCAAAAAAAAATTCAACTGTACCAGCAGTAAATGCAATGGCTGGAGCTAACATTAAGTTACCAATATTCAATGGAAATGGGTTGGAGGACCCATAAAAACATTAGTTCCCTGTGAGAATTTGTGTGGATTTTGCGACAAATACAAGATGAGAATATTAAGAAAGCACATATGATCATGACTTTGCGAGGGCGTGTTCTTGACTGGTACATGAAATTTTCCATTGTTCTAGTAGGATTTGTCCATAAAAAACTCAAAGAGATTTGAGTGGGTGTGATAGATGAGTTCAGAAAACCAAAGTATGAATCATAGTGCATCACTGAAATCAAATAAACTATGCATCTACCAACATAATCTATCTAGGACTTTGGCTAGAGATTTAATACATTGATGGCCAAAGTGAGCTTCCAAATGTTGGATGTACAACACAAGGAATGGTTTATTACCTCCTTATTACCACATATCTGAACCCCATTGATGCAACAGAATATTGTGTTGTAGTCAGAATCTATGGAGATAGCAATGAAGTTAGAATTATCACCGATTGGGGAATTTGGAACGACAATGATGCAAATTTAGTTGTAGTTGGCCAACCTTATGGTGTAACTCCAGGAAATTAAGTGAGGAAAGGAATTTCAAGAAGAACTATGGTGCACAAGATGTAGAATAGACTAACACCATAAATACAATTTCCCTACGCTCGTGAACTACGTTGCAGCAGGAGCACTGAATCCGTTAAACGCCCAAGGAATTCCTTGGTGTAGAATATGACAAACTAGGGGCCACAAGTCTGAAGAATGTATGTACTTATAGAATATTGTAAGTGTATCACCTAGTCTGTATTGTAAATTTTGTATATCACTAGGTCATGATGAAAAGGACTGCAGAGCTTTTCAGCTACTGCAAAAAAAGATGATAGATACCAACTTAATGAAAAAGGATGAGCATATGCAAGTTGAACAAGTGTATCCTTAGTATCATCCTGCTCAATATCAACAACTGTAGTACCCTTAGTCACAATACCAACATAATCAGTATCCACAACAACACCAATATCCTTCGTAAAGGGGGGTGGAAACTTTAGAGGCCAATGACAACAACAAGGAGGAGGATTTAGTCGAAGAAGAGGCAAAGTCATATGTTATAACTGTGGGAAGCTAGGAAAATTTTCCCAAGATTTTCAAAGTCCTGCAAAAACTTGTACATACTGTAAAGAATTTGATCACATTGTTGAATAGTGTCTACAACTAATAGAAAAATGGTACGCTAGAGCTGACGTAAATCCAACCCGGTGTATAATTAGAATCCAAACCCCAATTATAACATTCAGATGATCTTTGTTGAACCAAGAGAACCTCACATTTCTATATTCATGAGAGGAGGTGTTGTGATAGGTGTAGACCAGAATACACAACAAGGATAACCATGGGTGAGATCCGTGACACAAAATAAAGCTCCGCTAGATATACAAAAGGAGAAAGAAGTATTCTTGGAGATGCAACCAGATTTTGTTGATTCTAATCAATGATCCACATCTATACATGTCAAGACCATCCCCAGACGATTTGAACAGCTAATAAGAAAGCCACCAATGAAAAAGGTTAGTAAGATTAAAGGATTTTTCAAAACTTGTTTATCACTAATCAATGATAAAGATGTTGTCGCATAACCAACAACACTAATAGAAGAAACTCCAGATGACCTGTGACCCGAAAAAAGAGTTAACCATATTCAGAAGAGACTAAAAATAGGCCAAGAACTGCGAATGACTGCGTAGATAGGAGACTATCATATGGATTATATCATACTATATTTGGGATGATATGTTAACATATTAACAAGACAAACATGGGAGAGAATGAATAAACCACGACTGGACTAGTCTCCCATTCAATTAAGGGTTGCAAACCAATTGGAGGTTCTACAAATTGGCAGAATAACTCAAGTGCTTGTAGAAGTCGAAGGCTTAAGAACATATGCTGACTTCGAAGTAATTGACATTGTTGATGACACAAATATATATCCTGCACTTATAGGAATTGATTGGGAAATAGACAACCAAACCATTATAAACTTCAAGAAAAGGATCTTATCATTTGAAGATTCTGAAATAAGGGTGGTTGTGCCAATTGATCTGCTCGAAGGGCAGAGATACTTTGAGCCAGTAAATAGTGAAGGTCAAGTCAATTATCTAGATTACTTTTATAATATCATGTCTTAAAAATAATATTATATTAATCCAACAACTGATGGAAAATTGAGTGGGCAAAGTGTAAGTTCGTGCACATCCGACTCAGGTGATGCCCTGGAAAATTTGTAGAACAAGATACATGAAGTCTCCATGAGACGATGTGCAAGAATAAGAAGAGTTGTCCGAAGGGTAGGAGTTGAAGAAAGCACACTGCTTACATATGAAGTATTACCAAACCTTGCATATTTTTTTGTGGAATTTGAAGAAAAAGTCACAGAATCGTAGTGATTGTTCTCTTTGGACTATGTGCTTGAAGCTATGCCCACTAGATGGTGGGGTACAAAAAAACAGTCTATCTCTGAATGTCCATAACATAGAATATTAATGGAGATCATATTTTGGGAAGAGATCAGTTACCTTGATCAAAAGTATATAGGACTAATAGATTGTGTGGAACATATTGAGCATTGTCACAAGAACTGGAAAGAATAGCCATGACAGAAGTGGGTTCATCGATTCATACACACTCTGGAAATGGTACCAAGAAATTGGTACACATCAGTGGAGTTGCGAAGAGGAACTGTTGAATGGGAAAGTATAGATGTAAGCTTCACCCAGACATTTGAGTTCACAAGTGAACACCCGGTAGTCGATTCTGCACTACAAATAATAAAGGAAAATATATTTGAAGAAATCCCAGTTGCAGCCACAAATTTACATCAGTGCACCATGATAGTACACAACTAGATGGAGTGTTACAATATTACAGGAGAACTAGATTAGGATGATCTTCCTGAGATAATTATACTTGAGTCAGAATAAATGTGTGCAGTGGAAGGAGTTGCTATGTCTAGTGACCAATTTTTAAGACCACTCAAGACCAAGAAAGTAAATATTGGGTCGGCTGAAAACCCAAAGTTTGCTAATATTGGAGATTAGTGGGACGATGAGATTGTGGGAAATATCATTGACTTACTACATGAATTTCAGGATTTTTTCCCTACAAAAGTTTCTAAAATGAAAGGCATAGTTGGGGACCTTGGTGAAATGAATATACCCTTGAGGCCCGATGAAAACCAGTCAAACAGTGGCCATACAAATTAAACCACGCTACAAAGAAAAATTTAAAGATGAACTTGATCAAATGCTACAGGCAGGTGTGATAGAACCAGTTGAAGAACCAGAATGGCTCAGTCCAGTTGTAGTGCAAGGAAAGAAAAATTCAGGGAAATTGAGAATTTGTGTTGACCTTAGGAAATTAAATGATGTATTCTTGCATGATCCATTTTCAACCCCATTCACAGATGAAGTATTGGATAATGTCGGAGGACAAGAAATGTATTCATTCACTGATGGATTCTCAGGATACCATCAGATAAGAATTGCAAAGGAGGACCGATACAAGAATACCTTTGCGACGGAGTGGGGATGATCACAATACACAGTAATACCCTTTGGACTCAAGAATGCACCTATAATATTTTCTATAATCACAGTTGTTGCATTTAAATATTTTATACACAAATTTATTGAAGTCTACTTTGACGATTGGACATTATTTGGTCTTATAAAAGATCACATAGAGAGTCTTAGAATGATACTAGAATGATGCCTCTAGTATCAAATTTCCCTAAATATGAGAAAGTGTATTTTTTGTGTGCCTTTTGGAGCTATATTAGGCCATGTGGTCTGTCGTGATGGAATTTTGGTTGATCCAGCAAAAATTGCCATCATCCTCGACTTACCACCACCTACCACGGTTAAACAATTAAGAGAAACATTAGTACATATGAGATAATACAGAAAGTTTATCAATGGATATGCAGAGCCGACTTCCACGATGAAGATATTGTTGATAAAAGACACTAAATTTCAACGGAAATATGAATGTCAAGAGAGTCTAGAAAATCTGAAAATAAAGATGGTTGTTGTTGAAATAATTGTATTACCAGACTGGAAAAAAGAATTTCATGTTTATGTAGATGCATCGTTTGTTGCACTCGGGGTGGTATTGACGCAACTAGGGGAAGGAGCGATTAATCACCCCATTGATTTTTCTATTAGGAAGTTTTCAACTATAGAGAAAAAATACACCACAACAAAGAGGGAAGGGCTAGTGATCATGTATGCACTGCAAAAATTTATACATTACTTGCTTGGTGGACATTTGAAAATGTACACTGACCATTATGCACTGAAATATTTGGTCAATAAGAAAGTGGTGGGGGGGGGGGAGATCTGTTGGTGGCTTCTCCTCTTCCAAAAATTTAATTTTGAGATAATTGTTAAACCAGGTCGGTTGAATTTGGGACCAGACCACCTATCAAGAATTGAAAGTGGAGAAGAACCTACTAGTCTGGAAGATAATCTTCTCGATGCACAACTATTTGAGATAACCGCCTTTGATGATCAATATATAGATATCATACACTTTCTGAGTACAGGTTTTGCACCAACTGAATTTACAATGGTGCAGAAGTCATAGTTAGTAACGCAAGTCGTAGATTTCTAGTTTATTGCTGTCTATTTGTATAAACTAGGCCCTGACGAGATACTCTGACGATGTGTTTTGGAGAACGAGCCCCTAATGATATTAAGAAAATAACTTGCTGGTGTCGTAGGAGGCCACTATGCAGGAAAAGAAACTGTGAGCATGATATTGCAAGTCGGGTTATGGTGGCCCACCATGCATGTAGATGCTCAGAATTATTGTCACAGCTATGAAATCTGTCAAAGAACGGGGAAGCCATCCCTAAGAGATGAAATTTCATTAGTGCCGCAAATAACATTATATGAATTTTATAAATGGGTTGTTCACTTCATAGGACCTATCACCCCAGCAGGAAAACACACTTGAGAAAGGTATATTATAATTGTGACTGATTACCTAACATATGGGCAGAACTTGCGCCAGTAAAGAACTGTACTGCTGCGACAACTGCGAAGTTTTTATTTGAAATTTTTTTCACAAGGTTCGATTTCCCAAATATTTTAATCAACGATCAAGGTACGCATTTTTCTTATCAACTGATCGAAGAACTAATTGATGAATTCTAGATACAACATAGAATACAAAATCCATATCACTCGCAAGAAAATGGAGTTGTCGAAGTGTTTAACAAGATTCTAGAAAATGCGCTAACAAAAGTATGCAATACGCAAAGGGATGACTAGGATCAAAATATTTATTCAGTACTATGGGCATATCACATAACATGCAAGAAGTTGACAGGTCAGACATCGTATAGGTTGGTATATGGAAAATAAGTTGTCGTGCCTATGGAATATATTGTACCAATTTTGAGAGTTTACGCACTCATGAAAATGACAAATGTTGATGCTATAGAAGAAATATTTCTTCAACTAATCCACTTGGAGGAATAATGCTTCATTAAAGGATTTCACCACTGATGTAGAAAATAAAAGGCAGAAGGTATGGCATGATAGACATATTCAGGGAAAGCATTTTGAATTTGGAGGTATTGTCCTTATGTAAGACAGTAAAGTTTTCAAGCATCCAGGAAAGTTGAAGACACATTGGTTAGGATCTGTTAAATTTTCATATGCTAAGCTAGATCATTAGTATTTCATTTCGAATTCATAACAAAAGAATATAAATAGGATCACTAAAATATAGAAAAGCACAACCATACAAAAGGAACACAAAGATTTATCCTAGGAAAACCCTAAAGGGAAAAAACCCCAGCAAAAGCTTCCTAAATATAGATGCCCCAAAAGGATAAAAGGTAAAACCAACAAGGAGATCAAATCCTGATCCTCCTCCTTCTCCAGCTACTCTTCTCTTCTCCACTAATTCACTACACAAGTGAGAGTGTATGTGTCTCAAATGAGGAGCACTACACCTCTATTTATATTCATCCGTTCACTTAAGTTAATTGANATGTAGGCTCGAGTTACACATGTAGGCTCAAGTAACCACACTGGGGTGCTGATGACCCACCTTTACAATTAGAGGGGACTACCTCGTGACTCTTATTAGGAACATCGGGGTACAATGTAATACAAGTGGTTCTCCCAGTAGGACCATCGGGGACCACAAAAAGATACATATAGAATATTCTTCAAAGTTAGGATATTTCAACACTCCCCCTTAACAATAAGGGTATTCTATAGAAACATCAACAACAACAAGAGTAGAGATAGGGGACATCATCAACATCAGTAGGGTAACACATCTATAAATCATTGGAATCTTTTCAACATCAAATAGTCTTCATCTTCAATCTTCAGTCTTCAACATCATTAATTCTTTGACTGCTTTGATCAGCAACATCTTCAACATTTTTATCTTTCAATCAGCAATGAAATCTTCAGCACTTGGACCTTTTGATTAGCAACATCTTCAGCACTTTGACTGTTTGATTAGCAACAACATCTTCAACATTTTGATCTTTTAATCAGCAATGACTTCTTCAACATTTGGACCTTTCGATCAGCAAAATCTTCAGTACTTTGACTGTTCGATCAGCAACAACATCTTCAGCATTTTGACCTTTCGATCAGCAACATCTTCAGCTCTTTGACTTTTCGATCATCAACAACATCTTCAGCATTTTGACCTTTCGATCAGAAACATCTTCAACACTTTGAATTTTTGATCAGCAACAACATCTTCAGCATCTTGACCTTTCGATCAGCAATATCATCATCAACACTTTGACCTTTCGATCAGCAGCAACATCATCATCATCATATTCTGATATGTTGATGAGAATCATCATCACATTCTGATCTTTTAATCAGAAACATCATCAACATACTATGATCTTTCGATCAGAAACATCATCACCATACTCTGATATTTCGATCAGAAACATCATCATCATACTTTGATCTTTCGATCAGAAACATCATCAACATACTCTGATCTTTCAATCAGAAACATCATCATCATACTCTGATCTTTCGATCAAAACATCATAATCATAGTGCATCATCATCATACTATGATCTTTTGATCAGTATGTCATCATCATCATACTCTGATCTTTCGATCAGTATGTCATCATCATCATACTATGATCTTTTGATCAGTATGTCATCATCATACTCTGATCTTTCGATCAGTACGTCATCATACTCTGATCTTTCGATCAATATGGCATCATCATCATCAGCTACAACCTGCAATCCACAACTCAAAGACAAAAATTCTTTGGATCAATTTTGGACTTAAAGTCCAGGGATGATACAATCCCACCACATTCTCGACAACCAAAGTTACCGGATTGATTATGGGAGAATCATTCCCTATCACTTTAGGACTAAGTCCAAGGACAATGCAATCCTACCACATTCTCGAGGGACGAAGCCACCAGATTTATTACGGGAGAATTAGTCCCTATCACTTTAGGACTATGTCCAAGGATGATGCAATCCTACCACATTCTCGAGGGCCGAAGCCACCGGATTGATTATGGGAGAATCAGTCCCTATCACTTTAGGACTATGTCTAAGGATGATGCAATCCTACCACATTCTCAAGGACTGAAGCCACCGGATTGATTACAGGATAATCAGTCCCTATCACTTTAGGAATATGTCCAAGGATGATGCAATCCTACCACATTCTCGAGGACCGAAGCCACCGGATTGATTATGGGAGAATTAGTCCCTATCACTTTAGGACGATGTCCAAGGATGATGCAATCCTACCGTCATTCTCGAGGACCAAGGTCACCGGATCTATTATGGACAGATTTTACGGGATGATACAATCCCTCTTCATTCTCTAAGACCGAGGTCTCTGGATCACTTTAGGGCAAGTGCCCAGGGATGATAGAATCCCACCACGTTCTCGAGGACTGAGGTCACCAGATCTATTATGGACAGATGTCCCGGGATGATACAATCCCTCTTCATTCTTGAGGACCAAGGGCTCTGGATCACTACAGGGAAAATGCCTAGGGATGATACAATCCCACTACAACATCACTACTCCCCCTTTCGAGGAAGGTCTTTCCGAACAACACCAAGCTTGTCTCAAAAGTGTTCGAACTCTACTCAAGGTAGAGGCTTCGTCAGTACATCATCAAGCCATCATCATCTACATCTTTAGTATGTGAATACTGAACTATCACCATCTGTATCTCCAGTATGTGAATACTGAACTATCACCATCTGTATCTCCAGTATGTGAATACTGAAAGCATCATCATCTCTATATTCAGTATACAAAATCACCAACATCTGTATCTACAGTATGTAAATACTGAAATATCATCTATATCTTCAGTATGGGAATACTGAAATCATCATCATCTATATCTTCAGTATGGGAATACTGAAATCATCATCATCTATATCTTCAGTATGGGAATATTGAAACATCATCATCTCTATATTCAGTATAGAAATACTGAATCACCAACATCTGCATCTACAGTATCATCATCTGCATCTTATCTTGTATGTAGAAATACCGGATTTCTATGTGTTACGTCGGAACACGAGGTTATTTTTCATCATAAATATGGTTATCACATAGAATCATTGTAGTATCCATATTTAGGTCAAAGAGACCTGATATCAGCTTCTGAAGCCATATGGCTTCACAACTTAGTAGAGCAATCTGCTATGTATTCTGCTTAAACTGTGCTAAGAGAAACACTGGACTATTTCCTGCTAAACCATGAACTCATAGCAGACCTGAAACAAAAGCATATACCTGATGTGATTTTCCTGTTTGAGATACTTCTAGCCTAATCTGCATCTATGTAGCCATACAATATATACTCATGGATACCATCATAGTATATACCAAAGTCTATAGTCCCTTTCAGATATCTCATCACATGTTTTGCAGCTACTAGGTGAACCCGTCTTGGTTGAACAAGATATTGAATTAAGGTGTTCATAGAAAAACAAATGTCTGGTCTGGTATTTGTTAAGTACATCAATGACCCAATGATCTGTCTATAGTAAGTCACATCCACTAACTCTGTTGAGCCATCAGCTAATAGCTTTAGGTTGGAGTCCATGGGTGTGGCCATGACTTTGCATTCCAACATATTGAATCTCTTCAATATCTCTACCACATACTTTCTCTGGTTGAGAAATATTCCTTCTGAACTTTTCCATACTTCCAAACCTAGGAAATAATGCATTAACCCAAGGTCTTTCTTCTCAAATTCTTCTTCTAGTTTCTTCTTGCTTTCCATGATCTATTTCTCATTCCCTGTCAAGAATAATTCATCCACATTTAGTAATAGAATGATAGGTTCATCTTCTACAACCTTGTAGGAAAGGTTAGGACTGAATTCACTCTTGGCAAATCCCATGCTCATCAGGAAACTATCTATTCTTCCATACCAAGCTCTAGGAGCTTGCTTCAGGCCATATAGGGCCTTCTTCAACTTGCATACTTGATTCCATTTGTCTTCAATTTCAAATCCTCATGACTATTTGATGTAAAAATTTTCCTCAATCATACCATTAAGGAAGGCTTGTCTTTACTTCGTCATGGAAGAAACTACCATGATAGTTTTGAAGGAAGTGTACCTTGCTTCCTGGAAGTGTCTCTTCAGAATTAATTCCCTCTTTCTAATAGAAACCTCTAGCCATAAGTCTTACCTTACTTCTATCAGCAACATATCTTATCTTGCAAATCCATTTGGAAGATACCACATTCTTGCTTTCTGGTTTGAGTACTATATGCCAAACATCATTCTAGTATCATAACATCTTCTATGAGTTTGTCTTCTCAGGTCATCAACATATCCTAGTCTTCTGCATTCAACCTTGAAGGTTGGAACCCACTTTACTCTTGGTAAAGTATCGATCCATCACGAAGCTATCCATCATGTCGTACCATGTCGAACTCAGATATAATTTTCTGTAGTCACTCCCCCTGAAGTGGAGTATCATCTTCCCTCTTCATTCTGTATAGGTGGTTCTATGCTTGATATATACTGGTCAATAGAGTATGTCATGTCATAGTCTATTCTGGTTTAGGCAAATCACAAACCTTGATTTGTACACTTGTTCTTGTAGATCCATATGGAAGATACTATGTACTTCCCTTTATGTCTCGAAATCATATCATATACATCATTCCCCATGATCAACTATTATTCTTTGATCATAGCTTCTTTCATAGCATTCTTTTCTTCATCTTGAGTTATCTCTTGTACCCATGGTGGTGTTCATCCTTCAAGGTGTATCTACCTCTCTCTGAAGCTCTTTCTTCCGTCATGGTGTCTCTAATCCTGGGAGCTTCAGATTCATGTTTATTGGAGTGAATATTGAATTGTCATCACTTGTTCTTCGGAACAAGTCTCATCCTTCTTTTCTTGTAGGAGGTTGTATAGGACCTTTCCTACAATTCAAATGCACCAGTTGCATGGTTAGAACTATTTCATAAAACATATGCATAATGACAAATTCTTATGCACCATGCAACTATTTAGTCAATACAACATTCATCCATATCTCACATAAACATTCTAGATTCCTTCCATCTCTACCATGACATCATTGAGATTGTGCACTAATCCAATATGTCAGCAAAGAGGTTTGATAAGTAGCAGTGGAGAGTTGTATAGCACCATGAGCTACTTACCCATCACATGCAGATTAGTAGTATACAGTCATTAATGCAAACAATCTATCATGAATAACACATCAACTGAATATAATCAAAACAATATCATGAAATGAAAATTGAATACTTATCTTTTATTTGTTTCCCGGGTAGACTCCATCTTGATCATTCTACTTTATCATCTTATTCATTCATGAAATCATCATTTCTTATCCAAATGATAATATGAATAAGAGGTTCTTCAAGAATTGAGTTCTTCGTATTCCTCATCACTTGAGGGATCTTCTTTGAATGGTGAGAGCTTGATCTTCAATTGCTCCCATCTTCTTCTTCTCTTCTTATGAGTCGAGCTGAAAGAAATTACTTCCTTCTAGAATACATTCTTTGCATGAATGAATCACATGATCCTGGGAGGCCATTCAAGGTGGCTATCACCACTTCTTCATTCTCCACTTCTTCTTCTACCGCTTCAAGTTGTTCTGCATTCTGGATCTTCACATTCTTCAACTGTTTTCTCAAAGCCATCTTCTGATTTAAGTTCTTATCTTCAAATAGCTTGATCAAGGAATCAAACATCTTTGGTGTCTTTAGGGAAGAAACTTGTGGTACAATTTGATCCATGATTGAATCAACAATGATCTTCTTGGCCTTGATCAATTTCTTCTTGTGTAAGGCTTTGAGCCTCATCTCCGTATGGAACTGGAACCTCTCTACTCATGTAGGTGTCCAATTCATTTTCTTCAGAGAGATCAAATACTTCCATTCTTTGAAGTTGTCAAATTTACCAAGCTTATCATCAAGCTGATGTGATAGATCACTTTGAAATGAGAAACCCTAATAGAAAAAGATTAGATCTTACCGATTTGAGGTGTCCGTCCTGCTTCCAGAGCTAGCTGATTTAGGGTTTGTCAGAGAAACCCTAATTTTTAAAACTTGGAATATTTAAGATATGATTGTATATAAATATATATCTCTTCAAATGGAGTTGTCTAATGTACTCCTTTTCTGAAAACAGTGGAGGGAAGCTCCCGGAACAGGAAGCCCTAGTTTTCCAATTTCTTCTGCAGAAATGCTTGTCAATGTTTCTGTGATATCTCCAAAATTACTGCTCCTATGTGTCTGAAATTTCACACTGAGTTAACCTCACATGTCCCTGATCCAAAACCAAAGGTTTCATCATAATTTTTTTCACCAACTGGGATTTATGATCCTTTTCCCACGGTGACCTATTACAGGGCTGTTCAGAACAGCAAAGTTGTATGGAATGCCACGTGTCATGGTTTCATCTTCTGAGTCTAATATTTGGATCATAGAAATTAAAGTCCATGATATTTCTGGAACATCTTTAGGAATTCCATTTGGATTTCTGTATCCCAAGATATAGCAATTTTCCCCAGGTGTCCTGTTTAGGGATGAATTATGGAAGAGGCTGGAACCCTAACTTGGAGGGATCATATCCCACAATATAGCGAATCTGAGGCTGAATTTTGGATATAGTGTACATAAGGATTGTATATTTGGCCTCTACAAGTTTCAACTCCTGATCCTTTTCCAATATCAGAATATAGCAAAAGTACCAAAACTTATTAGTTTTAGTATTTAGGGTTTTTCTAGCTCGGGGTCAAACTAGGGTTTGACTTTCCCGGAGTTTCACCCAACCAAATTTCTTGATCCAGGTCTCTAAAATTCGATTTTGATGAGGAGAAAAATCCTATGCTAGGCTCACTCAAGAAATTCCTCTTATGTAGAAAGCACTAATTTTCCACACGAAAATTGAAAATGCTCGGAATCAAATTCCGCTTCGACAGAAAGATCTTCCCTTCAATGGAGAGTCAATATAGCCTTCTTTTGCTGATCGATTGTGGATAGAGACCCAAAAAGTAAAAAGCCCTAGATTCTGTAGCTGCACAATTTCTTCTTTCAGGGTGGCTCTGATACCATGTTAAATTTTCATATGCTAAGCTAGATCATTAGTATTTCATTTCAAATTCATAACCAAAGCATATAAACAGGATCACTGAAAGATAGACAAGCACAACCATATAAAAGGAACACAAATATTTATCCTGGGAAAACCATAAAGGGAAAAAAACCCAGCAAAAGCTTCCTCAATATAGATGCCCCAAAAAGATAAAATGTAAAACCAACAAGGAGATCAAAGGCTGATCCTCCTCCTTCTCCAGCTACTCTTCTCTTCTCCACTAATGCGCTACACAAATGAGAGTGTATGTGTATCAAATGAGGAGCACTACACCTCTATTTATATTCATTTGTTCACTTAAGTTAACTGATTTGACATGTAGGCTCGAGTTAAATCATGTAAGCTCGAGTTACACATGTAGGCTCAAGTAACCACACTAGGGTGTTGATGACCCACCTTTACAATTAGAGGGGACTACCTCATGACTCTTATTAGTTCTTCTGATTAGGAGCATCGGGGTATAATGTAATACAAGTGGTTCTCCTGGTAGGACCATCGGGGACAACAAAAAGATACATATAGAATATTCTTCGAAGTTACAATATTTCAACAGGGTCATATCTCGTTAAGGAAATCACTGATGGAGGAGAAGTTAAGTTATAAAAATTAGATGGTACAGAAGTAAAAGGGCTCATCAATGGGAGCTGATTGAAGCCCTATTTTGATAACTGAGACTAGGTCACACACACAAAAAAAGAGGGGTTATATCGACTTGGCATTTGGCTGAGATTAGAAATCTTCGGTGAATGAAAGTGGCCTATGAAATAATAGAAACCATTCTGGGAAAGGAAAATTAAGTCACAGGGAGTGTGAACATAAGTATAGGAAAAGGAAATGAAAGTTGCAATGAGTGCACCAAAGAAAAAAAAACATCGATAGGAAATGATGTGACATTGGCACAATAAGCAAGAAAATTTATGACAAGACCAATTTTAGTCCTTCAAATCCATAGACACCGAGTGAATTTGATCGTACCCTTAGTCATAAGTATCATGAAATCACATCGAAAAGGGAGCGGCGTAGTTGGAAGCATTAACATACAAATGTGAAATGGTTACCCACATGATGGATCGTGTTGTCATGATACTACTCCATAATGGCACCTATGAATATTTGAAAACTTGAACACATGGATAAGTATTCTACTTTCCCTTGCATTCAATTTAACCCCCATAAAATTCCACAACGAACTGTTGTAAGAACACCTAGAGTTGAAGAAATACTGTGGGAGAAGTATGGTGACTGTGAGTTTTAGTGCTAGTGCCTTTGGGGGCTCTATGATTATTGTTGTTATACCTGCTATGGTTGAAGAAAATTCTGTCGGTTATGTTGCACCACAAGAAGTGAGGCGACTAGAATATGAGCTAAATCTAGTCCTCCTTGCACTAATGATACTGTTGGGAAAAATATTGTCTTAAATAGTTTACCTAATATTTAATTATCAACCGGGGTTAGTAGGCTTAGAGTTGCTACAAAATATATGCAAAGGTAGAGAGTGTTGTGGTAATACTCTTAATAAGATTGAAAGGTCTTAAGTTGAACTCCTAAGGATCTAGTTAAGTTAATGAAAACAAAGGTAACATCAAACTACTTATAAATGTCCGGATATGACAATAAATTATTCTATCTAGAGATTGATTTTTACTTGAGAGAATGACTACATTAAAAAGCATTTACAATGACCAAATATAAACTATACATGCACTAACTAAATCATCTTAATTCCACTTTCCTTGATTATTCTGAGGATAGGCATTTATTGTAATGGGAACTGGGGCAAGAGAGGTATCAAAATGGCTCTCAAAATAAGTGTAAAAGCTAAAGGGAATTAGTTCTAGTTTGATCTCTACAAAAATGTGTAAACTGGGAAATGTCCAGTTACAGGAAATAGTAAACATGATTGTTTATACATAAATAACTCCTAATTACAAAATATTATATGATGGTAGACATAGTTTATGGATAAACATAAAACATACAGAGATGATTTGCACTCTATCTTATAGATCCTTCTCATAATTGTATACTTTAACAGAACAAATTATAAACACCTAATATATTAATGCATGTAATTTAAAACTAAAGGAACAACTTGAATCAAAGACTCAATTACAGATCAATAAGATGAATTAAATTACATAATATCCTTCCTATGCATAAGGTAAAAGAAAGAGGAAGGAGAAATGATTTTTAACAAGAAGTGTTAAACAATCTTATCTAAAGGTATTTAAAAATAAAATATAAGCATTATCTAACCATTACTACTTAGATAGAACCAGAAAACTAGAAGGATAAACTTCAAAACAAATTAAAAACACACAGGACTAAATGAGCGACTGTATAACAGGTGGAAATGAAGGTCTGTATAAAAGGTGGAACATGCTTCCTGTATCATAGTCTATTTAAAGAAAATGTTAAAACTTTAAGGAAACAGTAAATTTAAATGCTTTATTGAAGAGCAGCTACCCCATGCATGCACTACTGTAATGTAAAACAGGAAGTAAACCTACTTTAATGACTGAATTCCATAGTATACAACCTAAAATAATTTCATAATTCAAAACAAACTAACATATTCTAAAGCAAATTCATGATAAAAACTGGAATAAGCAAAACTAGATTATAATTAATCAAAGAAATTTAATCTAGAAATTGAAAAGACTTTGTAGAGAAACTTGAAAGCTATCTTAAACGCAACCAGTTTCTATTTAATAAAAATAACCTACATGCTCAACATAATTTTGAATTGGAATGTATGCTACAAGAGCATGAACAATTATAGAAACAAAACTAAAAAACTCATAAACAAAATTATACTAATTGCAAAGGAAAATAACAAAACCTACATAAGGATATAAACACTCTGTTTGTCAGGGGGGCATACCAGCGAATAGAGTTATGCTTATTTTAATAGAACACAATCATATACACCATAATAATACTTTCATTAGGATAAAAGTAACGTTACAAGGTTTTTCAGATTGAACTAATAAAAAAAAGACAGAGACTCTGACTCCAGACTTCCAGAAGCTCTTTCCAAGTCACATGATAGCGTCTATATATATACATCGTTCAATGGAGGCAAGCAAGTTGACCCTTTAGTGGTCAACTTCTCTTCATGATAAAGCATTCATAATGTCAAATAAGTACATTAACAATTAACAGATGACTGTTCCTCTTTTGTCACAGATCAGGTTCCTTCAGGCACGCAATGTGGTTCATGACTTCAGTCCGAATCAAATCTTGCATCGAGGTGTCACATATAGATGCTAGATGGGCATTTATTCTAGAAGAAGAATAATGTTGAGATGCCAGATAGTGGTGATGACATTTTCTGGCTGTTTTCATGCTTTTAACACAAAGAAACATGCTACCAAAAATGCGTGGTCTATTTGATGATCTGGACAACAAGTTGGGCATGCTCTCCATATACTCAGTTGAACGTGTGTGTATTTTTTAGGTCACCAAAAGACCATATAACCAATAGAGAATAAGACACATGAATTAATATAGCAAATGCACTCCGTATTATGCTAATTTCAACCATTGAAACCATAAAGTGATGATAATAAATAGAATTGACATAAATCCTAATTTAGTCATACCTGAAGCTTGTAGAGGGAGCTGCATGGTGAAAAAGACACTAAAAAGTAGCAAAACATGTGTTAAACATGTGTTAATATGCGAAGTATTGAACCCAAAAATAGTGACAAAATGGGGACTAAAATTCTCCCAAACCAGAAGAATACTAGGTCCCACTGGTGCAAAGTAAAATATATCATGAGGAAGGAGGAAAAGCTGCATCAGCAACTGCCTCCAACTTCGATGGAACATATTGCTTGTACTTCAATTTCCTCACCCGTGCTTTCAGAATGGCATGCCTTGCTTGCCAATCCCTCTGTGATACACTAATGGTTTTGTGCAAATTCTCCATATTCTTAATTTGTAACCACAATTCTTTGTTTTCTTCATGAAGATCTGAAATTAACTTGGCATGTGATTCATTCTGCTTCATCGATTAAGTTAACTCGAAAGTTAACTGATATAATGTGGGTTGTGGTGACATAAATGGTTATGGGGACTGGTTAAAATCTTGGGGGGACTTATTTTTGTTGAAGGCAGGTCCAAATTGACAATAGGAAGGGGATCTTTAGATGCAGGAATGTCCATCTGATCGGTGTCCAAGAGCAATTCAATAGACAGGCTAGCTAGTGATAAAAGGGATGAGTTTGGGTCATTTTTCTCTACCTTGGCCTAATCATCCAGATGAACAGTCTACTCATCAAGCTAAATCACGGTCTAAGTACTGGGCCGAAGCCTGCACTGGACACTTTTAGCCTTCTGTCTTCTAGTACGAGATCAAGAAAAAGGAACAAATTCAACGAAACACAAGACTAGCAGGGGTTTCTTGCACGGGTGAATTAGTTTCTTAGACATCCTCATCAAGGATGACAACATTAGGGTTTTATCCAAATGAGGTTGGTCTTGACTCAGGGTGAAAATGACGAGACGGCTTATGAATATTGAGGTGGGGATTAAGTACTTTGAACACAAAGTTTTCCCAAGACTAGTTTCGTTCTTTAAGCTGATCTAGAATTAACATTTTGATTATACTATGGTGATACAAACTACTCTTCGGATGAAGGATATTCTTCCGGACCAAATTTAACATTTTCTCTAAGCTATTATAGAAAAAGAAAGGGAAATTCAAACATGTATTATCAACAAAGTGGGATAATAACCAAAGGTGACATGACTTGAAAACGCTAAATTTACCTTCATAGGTAACAAGGTCAATGATGACTTCCAACGACTTGATATACTCTGGCTTTATCCAGCTGTGATGGTAGCCTTTCACACCTGTAACATACCAAAAATCGGGCTTCAAAGCGAAATTGTGCGATGCTCATGGAACGAACCAATTTTTATGCCATCGTTCACCCTCTCAGGGGAGGTTAGTAGTGCAGGAAATCGACTCTTCAGTGACTTGAAAAGAAAGGTGACCTACTCTGGTCATCTTCCCATCAAATCCCATTGCAAACAGTAATGAGATCTCTTCATCATAACCTTGCAGTGAATGGAGAAATGGGTTCCAGCCGGCTCAAAAAAACACTTCCCTACACTCCCTAAACTCTGTCATTTGAAACAAATCCTGATAACTTTCAGACTCGAATCGGTTCGGGATGATGGAAATAGCGAAAGGAATACAAGGTTTTCAGGAAAGGTGACAAAAAATTCTCTACAGTAATAACGGTTAGTGATGGCGATGGAATAGAAGAATGTTCACATAGTGCTAGTTTTAAAGCGTGCCGCATTCAACCTACCAAACGATCATGCAACCAGCTTGGCATGCCTAAACGATCGTGCCATTATGGTGAATGTTTGGAGAGTGTGCCATCTAAAGTGCATGATTGAACGAGTTTCTAATTTTTAGTTGGTTCAACCATGTCCAAAGCAAGCTTTGGGCAGGTTGAACATGTAACTTAATGCAAGTGTATAACCAAACCCATAATCATAACCTTAGTTCAACGAGGAGGGCGACTTATCTGATAGCTTATGCATGCGAACATAAAAGGAGAATAATGAAGATGGCAGGGTCATGATAACCAAAAGGTATTCGAAGGTCATATCATATCCATTAGGGGTGAAATAAGATCATATTAGATTTAATTCATACAATCATTAATCGACATTAGTCATAATATCATATAGATGCGACCCTAATGGTATGACTTGGATTTTTACCCAATGAAATTAAGCCAACACTTAATCAGAAGTATGAAAATGTCATAAATTTTTTTATCTCACCCATCATTCGGCCTTTTATTCACACTAACATTCAACCCTTCATATGATCCTTCATACTATTTCATATGAAATAATTATTTTAACGTTCTTGCTTATTCATCCTCAATTTTAAGGTCAATTTCGCTATCTGCATTATCCTACAAACACTTTATTATTTGGCAATGAGTCTTTTATAATAAAAAAATGAAGACAAAAAATCAACTTATCCTCCCCCAAACCAAAGATATGGCATGTCCTCAAGCCATACAAGAAAACTATGTAATTTGCAAAAGAATTAAGAAAGTTCAGTCATGCTGTTATAAGTTTGTAAAAGAGAAAAAGACTAACGAATAAAGTGAAAGGATTTAGATAGATATATTTTAAAAAATAGCAGTGCTCAAATGTGGTAGAGATGTAAATTGATCATTGATCATATGATGAAAATATAAGTGAATAATACCATAGGAAAAACGAGTCACCTTTGCCTTGTTGTAAGGATATATTGTCATTTCAAAAATTCTTTGAACTCACCTTCGAATTTGTTGAAATTTTCAGCTATGGGTGCCATTTCTAGGATTATCATATCCTAAATATTGATGGAAATAAGACGGTTCGATCCAAGGTCATCTTATGGTTATTCTGTAATGACATCATAAACAATAAGCCTATGTAGATATGTTTTGATATATATTATTGTTCTTTGAAATCATGTGCCTAGTGGTACATTAACCAGATCTCTTTACCTGATATTGCCCCACTGCCAGCAGGCCTGTTCAGTACCTCGGTGGGTTTATCTTGGTACCATGCAAGCATAGCCCCACTACCAGTGAACATGTTCAGTACCTTGATTGTTTTACTTGCATTTATCAAATTTCCTTATAAGTTATTACTTAGCATTAACCAGCTACCAACAAGAATGTTTAGTACCCCAGCGGGTTTGCCTTGTATAAAGATTCTGAATATAGGAATTCGATTGGTACTAGAGAGTGCTAATCCCTACTAAACACATGAGTTAATTTTTTTTCACAAAATGGCTTTAACTATATATCATGTCAAAAGAGAATAACTTAAAGGTGTCCCTGAGCCTTTCAGACTATTTTATTTATAAAAGGTAATGTTCCCCACAAGCAGCAATTTCACTTACCCTCTAGTGCCCTCAGAGATAGTTAAGAGTCAATTTTTGATAACAAGTGTAGATGATCTAGTAGTCTCTAGGTATGAAAATTCTAAAAAACATGATAATTAAAATAATTCTTTTGAGCAACTGTTCAAAATAATAATAAATGTATTTATCTGAATCAAAACACTTATCATAACAAAATCATAGGATAATGGGTTTGAAAGTGATATACAAGAAAAGCTTCAAAGTCCTATTAGAGCTCTTTACCTCATAATCTGTTCAAAGAAATAAATGCTTCTTCAAAGCCATGTATTAGATGATTCATTTTATTCTTGAAAATATACAAAAGAGTCCTCTAGAAAGAAGTGATTAGAAATGACTCTTTATTTATTCAACGAGATATACACATTTTTACATATATATAAGTAATGGTAACTCACGATATTTTTAAAGATCAGGAGGAGGAAGAGTTTTTGGAAAGGGAAGTTCAATGATTACCTCTATTTTAGTAGGATCCTTCTGGATCCCTTCAGGTAAAATATGATTCCCTATGCAAATATGACATACAGAGGTTTTATTTAAAGAGAAGTCCTGTTGGATAGTTTAACTTCACATTTTGGATAGAGATTTCTCTTTGTTGCTCATTTTTCTTCCTCTTTCTTTATATAAGTCTAGTTTCTAAAGTCAGTATACCTAAAAGGTTTCTTTCGAGGTGTGAATGGAGCGTCCCATCATTCTTTTTCAGAAGAGATATTCCTCTGATAAGCCATTCTCTTTATTAGGTCGTATAGAAAGAGTAGATGCTACTGTAAATGTTTCAATTTGTGGGGTTTCTATGTCAAAGAGAGCTTTCACCTAGACAAAATCAGTGAAGTCCAACTTCTCCAAAAAGTTGTTTTCATCTAAAATTTTTGTGACTTAGTGGAAGGTTTAATAGTTACTTCTTGTGAACTTTGTCAAGAATGAGGCCCTCAATACCTCCTTCCAGGATGTCTTCTATGATTTCCTTTCATAGAATCTCTTTATGTTTCTATAAAAACTACTTCTTATAGGTATTTATTTTATTTATTTATTTTTCAATGCCTATTCAGTGAGTTGAGGCTTTATGTTTCCTATAAATTTTTTATAAAAACTTAACAAAATTTTGATATCCTATATTACTATTATTACTGGATTTGGGGGTGCCTATTATAACATATGCACGGGTTCTTAGCTCTCATCTTACCGCTCCCCCGTTACCATCCCATATCTACCTTACAAAACAAATCCCTGGAAACGACGCCAAAAATGTTGGGAAAAATATTGTCTTAAATAATTCACCTGATATTTCATTATCAACCGGGATTAGTAGGCTTAGAGTTGATACAAAATAGATGCGAAGGTAGAGAGTGTTGTGGCAATACTCTTAATAAGATTGAAAGGTCTTAAGTTGAACTCCTAAGGATCTAGTTAAGTTAATGAACACAAAGGTAACATCAAACTATTTATAAATGTCTGTATATGACAATAAATTATTCTATCTAGAGAGACTGATTTTTACTTGAGAGAATGACCACATTAAAAAGCATTTATAATGACCAAATAGAAACTATACATGCACTAACTAAATCATCTTAATTCCACTCTCCTTCATTATTATGAGGATAGGCATTTACTTTAATGGGAACTGGGGTAGGATAGGTAGACATAGTTTATGGACAAACAGAAAAATTACAAAGATGATTTGAGTTCTATCTTATAGATCCTTTTCATAATTGTATAATTTAAAAGAACAAATTATAAACACCTAATTTGTTAATACATGTAATTTAAAACTAAAGGAACAACTTGAATCAAATACTCAATTACATATCAATAAGATGAGTTAAATTTACATAATATCATTCATATGCATAAGGTAAAAGAAAGAAGAAGGAGAAATTGTTTTTAACAAGAAGTCTTAAAAAATCTTATCTAAAGGTCTTTAAAAGGAAAATATAAACATTATCTAACCATTACTACTCAGATAGAACCAGAAAACTAGAAGGATAATCTTCAAAACAAATTAAAAACACACAGGACTGAATGAGCGACTGTATAACAGGTGGAAATGAAGGTCTGTATAAAAGGTGGAACAGGTTGTCTATAGGTAGTCTATTTAAAGAAAATGTTAAAACTTTAAGGAAACAATAAATTTAAATGCTTTATTGAAGAGCAGCTACCCCATGCATGCACTATTGTAATGTAAAACATGAAGTAAACCTACTTTAATGACTGAACTACATAGTAATACAACCTAAAGTAATTTCATAATTCAAAGCAAACTAACATATTCTTAAGCATATTCATGATAAAAACTGGAATAAGAAGAACTAGATTATAATTGATCAAAGAAATTTAATCTAGAAATCTAAAAGACTTTGCAGAAAAACATGAAAGCTATCTTAAATGAAACCGGTTGTTATTTAATAAAAAGAACCTACATGCTCAACATAATTTTGAATTGGAATGTATGCTACAGGAACATGAACAATTATAGAAACAAAACTAAAAAACTCATAAATAGAATTATACTAATTGCAAAGGAAAATAACAAAACCTACATAAGGATATAAAGACTATTTGTCGGGGGGGGAAGCAAACAGAGTTATGCTTCTTCTAATCAAACACAATCATATACAACACGATAAGACTTTAATTAGGATAAAAAGTAGCGTTACAAGGTTTTTCATATTGAACTGATAAAATAAAATACATAGACTCACACTCCATATGTCCAGAAGCTCTCTCCAAGTAGCATGACAACGTTTATATATATACATCATTCATTGGAGGTGAGCAAGTCAACCCTTTAGTGGTCGACTGCTCTTCATGATAAAGCAGCCATAATTTCAAATAAGTACATTAACAATTAACATATGATTGTTCCTCTTTTCTCATAGATTGGGTTCCTTCAGGTGCGCAATGTGGTTCATGACTTCAGTTCAAATCAAAGCCTGCGTTGAGGTGTCACGCAGAGATGCTAGATGGGCACTTTTTCTAGAAGAAGAATACCGATGAGATGTCACCATGTGGTGATGAACGTTTCTGGCTGTTTTCATGCTTTTAACACAAAGAAACATGCTACCAATAATGCGTGGTCTGTTTGATGATCTGGACAGCAAGCTGGGCACGCTCTCCATATACTCAGTTGAACGTATGTCTATTTTTTAGGTCACCAAAAATATCATATAACCAATAGAGAATAAGACACATGAATTAATATAGCAAATGCACTCCGTATTATGCCAATTTTGACCATTGAAACAATAAAATGATGATAATAAATAGAATTGACATAAATCCTAATTTAGGCATACCTGAATCTTGTAGAGGGAGCTGCATGGTGCAAAAGACACTAAAAAGTAGCAAAACATGTGTTAATATGCGAAGTATTGAACTCAAAAATAGTGACAAAATGGGGACCAACAAATACGAACCAACTTACCAAGGTTGGAAATGAAGAAGTGTTCTAGTTCCTGTAAGAGAAACACTCTCTCAACATTCCTGAGAAAGAATGCAGAAGCAGCAGATAAAATCCAAGGGCTAAGGGACATGCCGCCAAAGCTGCCAGATTAAACCATGGAAATAGTTGCCACAGTGCATAGTATCCATTGCTAGAACCTGCCAGTATGAACTAGTGTTCATATAGAGGAAAATAGAAACAAAGGCCGCCATCATCACCATCATCTTTGCAAAACGCTGAAAACACAAAAGGTGATGACTATTTCAAGAAAAAGTAGAACTGGAAGACTCCAATGAAGGAAGGTAAGGCATTGATAGGATGGAAGACCTCACCAGCAGTGAATCCAAGGAAAACACTGAGCATATACTGGAGTATGAAACTACTCTGATCTCCAAGGTTTATACTAATGTTGCAAACTCATTCAAGGATGACACTCAAGAAGATTCCGAAGGGAGGAAGGAAAAACCTGGAATGAGCTTAAGATGAAGCTAGAAATGAAAACAAGGAAGATCGGTAATACTGATAAGTCTCCCATCTCATTCATCCTACTACTTTGAAACAATAACTGCATCCGATAATTAGAAAGAATGATAGTAGTAACTGATTCTAGAAAGAATGATAGTAGTAACAACTATTAGAAAGACTCACAGTAGTAGCATAAACAAAAGGAACATACACAAAATCGTGTACATCAGGAGGTGCATGATGTAGCGGCATCAGTGGAGAAAGTCATGCTGGAACATTTCAGTTTCGACCTGGTGGAGCAAATGCAGAAGACAAAGGAAGGAGAGTGCATAGAAGCAGAGAGAGTGGTGAAAATTGTGGAATATTTTCAGAAAAAAATCGGCGGAAGTAAAAACATGGAGGAATAGCTTTTAGTGGCTTAGGAAGAGCCATAGGTGAGTGTTGGGGGGGTTTTGGGCCTAGGGACAGTAAGGAAGAATTCAATCAGAATTCTACCTAAGTATAGAGAAGATATAAAGGAGAAGAAGAAGGAGCTACGACAAAGGTAGAAACATAAAGGCAAGAAGAGAAAGGAAGCTACGACATAGGAATTGAAAGAGGAAGAAGAAAAATAGGAGGATCCAGAAGAGGAATTCACAATATAATCAAGGAGTGTTACATGGGAAGGTATGGTAGAATATCAGTAGCAGAAGGCATGCAAGTAGCATAACGGCTGGAAAATGAAAGTAAGACGTAATGCTAAGAAAGTGACAGGCCTTAATTATTGTGGGTACAAGCTCGGATAGATCCGATGGAAACCACACGTGTGAAGGAATCTCTGTAAGTCAGGTCATTAGTGCATCCCGTTAGGTGTTACCGGAATAGGAAAGATATCATGTTTGTTGGATATAGAAAGTTAGCTAAGAAAACGAGAGACAACGAGTATGTATTGAGTCTGAAACAAGTATGTATTGAGTCAGTATCAAGTATGTATGGAATTTGTATCGAGTCTATAATGGGGCTATAAAAGAAGGAACCCAATATGTATGCAGGTTAGCCTCCCTATGGTTAGTCTTTACAGTTAGATTTGAATCATTAGAATCTCGAGCTGGACTTCAATTAGAGAAAGGAAGACTCTCATTAGATGAAGAGTGTGATATCCTGATTGTTGGCTATGTATTTTATTTGTTAGTATTGTTGAGTGCATCAGACTGAAGGATCTGCAATTGAGTTCCTAGAAGAGTAGGAAGGGTTGAGTTGATCCAAGCTTTGTGCAGATCATTAGTAAAGTAAAGTAGGAAGAGAATAGAGAGAAAATAAGAGAGCATGAGAGGGAGGGAGAGTCTGAGAAGGTAGAGAAGAATATCTTGAGCAGAGTCTATAACTTAGTGCACAGAAGAAAGGTTCATATATTTCCTCATGCCATATGAAGAGCACCTTGTGGTTTTTTTCCCAGATGGGTTTCCACATTATATCTTGTGTATATGTGTGAATGTTAAATGTGTTTTACATACTTGTGTAAATTTTTCATTGAGAGAGTGATTCTATTTTTGGTTACGGATGAATGGATGTATATCAGTCACATTATATTGGTTGAATATGATTATGTTGAATGTCTATTGTTTATTTAATAAGTTGCATAAGAAAATATGGGATGCAACCTAGATGTTGAAGCATAGTGAACATAAATAATCCACACCTAGACCTTGTTAAGAGCCTTAGTAAAAGGAAAATGTACAAGAAATCCCCCACCCAACTGCGGAAATTTTGTTCTGGTAGTTACCCATTAAAGAGAGATATCTCGGGTGAGACAACATCTATGCCGCAGGTGTTGTCGACTGAACTTTGCTCTGTCAGGATGATATCTTGGGATTTGTGGTGCTGAGAAGAATGGACTGAACCTAGTTTAGGATCCCTAGATAAGGGATAAAATACAACAAGTGGCCACCTCTCTAGTTTGGATACCACTCAAAAGATACTCCACATCGATTATTTCTATCCCACCATATTCGTCGATTGCGTCCATGCAATCAAACACTGCCACAATTCTCGAATCTTTGCTCCAAAATAAATCACCCCTCCCACACTGCTACATCTTGTCGTCATAGTCATTCCCTTCTACAAATGGGTGACTGAATTCATGACCTGTATGCATCCTTCGGTCGGTGGCCATAAATACATCATTGTGGTCATTGTCTACTTCACTAAATGGGCTGAGGCCATGTCTACTTTCAATTGTAAGGCTAATATTGCGGCACTTTTATTTTTTAACCACGTCATCACTTGTTTCAATATCCCCCAATAGTTAGTCTTAGAACCTAGTTCTCATTTTGGGGACGATTTTGGGGCAGAGCTCTCCACCATGTTGAAGTTTAAACATTAGAATTACTTCGCTTATTACCCTCAGAGAAATGGCCAAGTTGAGGTTGTCAACAAGATCCTCAAGACCATGCTCCAACAAATGGTGGAAAAACACAAATCCAAGTAGCACCAATTGCTCTTTTATGCCTCCTGGGCCTATCAAATATCAATGAAAATTGCCACCGATTTTACCCCATTTCACCTAGTCCATGGTGTGGAATCGATTCTTCCCATTGAATTCCATATTTCGTCGCTCAGCCTTGTCATCGAACTTCTACCTGATACTTCATTGTTAGAACAATCCCTACTTACGCTTGAACATACCAATGAATACCATCATGCTTCTCTCCAAATGATCGAAGCAGCCAATACTCGGTCAAAGTACCTCTATGAATCCCATGTCCACCCACGCACCTTCAGTTAGGGGTACCTAGTCCTCATATATGACCAAGCTAATGATAATATTGGGAAAGGGAAGTTCGAATCCATGTGGTATGGCCCTTATGCATGGTTGCTTCCTTTCACGTTTGTTAAAGTATTTTAAAGGGCATCTATGTGGCCTTGTTTATCTCCTTTTTTAAACTACATAGACTATAAAAAGAAAAGGACCACCCTAAAACCTTCCAGCTAGTCCCATTTCCCTTTGTATTACTTTATTCTTTGTCAGACATTGAGACCATAACTTATGAATAAATATCATTATGGGTTGTATTTAATCTCTCTTTCGGCCCTCTCATAAATAAAATATCATCAAGAAATATTGCTTTCATTCATGCTCATAAAAGTATTTGAATGACCATCCAATCAGTATAGGTTTAACCTTTTCGGCCTGATTGGACTACCAACGGAAAAGAATTATCTCTGCCCCTTTTGGCTGGGAGAGATCTCCTTTGCACACTTTTATCCCTTTCCAAACTTAGGAGACTACTATACAAAAAAGAGAACCACTGGAGTCTTCTTTCTAATTTTAGACTCTCTAAAAATGAAAACACCATCGAGCATTACCATCTCAGGCTCAACAAAAGTACACGAGATAGTGCCATATCGAGCATACTTATATTCCTTATTCGTGCTCCTTAGACTATGAATAAGGGCCAAACAGTGTATCTAGTTTCCCACACATATTACATATGGTCTCACATTATGGAATATTCCCCCCATTGGGTCGCTTTTATTTAGAGTACTTTGCGATGAGTCTCCCTTGGAACCTTTGGATATCACTATTCCACTTACTCCCCCAAGTATTTCCCATTGTAGTTATCTCCCTATTTTCACAGCCATGATCCCTTCCCCATGAGTCAGTTCCATTTGTTTCCAGGTCATCCATGTTGTCCTACTTTAAACAAAGGAATTTTGAATCCCCCATACTCCCCTGCCCCTGTTCTCCATTCAGTTTCTCAATCCCCTGAGTGTTTCACATTTTTGGTTATCCCCCTCATGTTTTTATCAAGGAAACATCATTGCCTTGTTATTTGTAGGTCTCCCTCTATTGACGTCAACAAATCTATTTCAGAGGATAGACCCAAAGGACCCTGTATCCTGATTTCATCCATCTCATTGATGAGTTCCTTTGACCACTTTGAAGGAGTCCTTAGTGCCTTTTGATTTGGTTGTGTCTCACGTGATCCACTTCAGCTACATCATCACACCATTGAGATTCATATAGGGTATTGGTTCCTTCATTATTTGGTCGAAGACCCAGTTTTCACCTGAATCTAGCACATTTGTGAGTCAATTTTGGAACCCATACAATTTCATGTACCTTGTTAATTTTATTCTACATTGGTGACAGAATTCAAAATCCCTGCAGTGTCATTCTTTCGTGTATCTCCAATACTTGAGGCTGCTTATTGTACCACAGAGATCCTGACTCTCATTCATTGAGTCCATTCAGTTATGTACACTCCTAGATTCAATGGAGCATCATTTGTTATGATAATGCATTCCATTAGAATGACATTGTTCATATGTACCATTTATTCATAGTAGTCTATGTATTCAGCCTCAATGGAATTGGCGACAGCATTCAAAATCCCCGCAGTGTCATTCTTTCATGTATCTCCAGTACCTAATGCCACTTATTGTACCATAGAGATCCTGACTCTTAGTGATTGAGTCCATTCATTTATGTACACTCCCGGATTCAGCAGAGCATCAGTTGTTATGATATTGCATTCCATGAGAATGACATTGTTCATATGTACCATTTATTCATATCAGTCTATGTATTCAGCCTCCCATTGAGGCCACCATTATGTATCACCAGTTGTATATGTATTGATCGGATCCCATGGTTTAATCCTTGATCCCCATTTTTATTTTTGAGACAATGATACGAGCATGGGTATTCTTGCCTCATCCATCTACATGTATGTGATTATATGTACCACATCCATTTTTTAGAAGAAATACAAACCAAAATCCACTATAGTTCAAACAAGGAAACTCCACTCCTCTGCGGTCCTCTTCAGTCTCTCCACCATTGTCACCATTTTCTTATGATCCTATGATGTCTATATTCCATACGATGAGCTATTTCCCTCACACATCAAGGGGAAATATGTTAACACAAAAAAATGTTCACGTAGCTCTCCATGGTCTAAACGATAGTCATACATCATATTCCCACCATTATTTCCTCCATTATGACATTCAAAACTAAAATTACACTAAATATGGTCCAAAACATTATTATTCCTTCCCCATAAATGAATGGAAGTTGAGCATTTATTGTGATTTATCCCCACTCTCTCCAAAAAGGACCAGAAAACCCTAAAAATGAGAATGGGTCAACAACCATAGATAAATACCATGGACAATAATGTTAGCACTGTGTTTGAATTTTTGAATTATGGACTTGAAAGGTTTGAAAATGAACCTATCTGATGAAATTTTGTGGAAGTGCCTTTCAATTTATCTAGTTATCAAGTTCTTTCATCAGGAGCCATTGGATGGAGAGTGGATTTTCATCTACGGGGATAGATCCTTCTGTAGATTGGAACATGCAGCGATGAAATAATAGTAAAGTGTGTTAAGCCTTGATGATTCAGATTCATGACGAGGAAGACCAACAGTGGAAAGAGATTCCATGGAGTGGAGATGCGAGGAAGGATGTACTTTTGAGATTTGCGATGTCCAATAAATGGCTGCGATGTTGGAGGGTCGAGATCAATGCAAAGAAAGATCAATGGTCCTAAATGATTCCGTTCGATAAACATGTGTAGAGGGAGAAACTTTTCCAAGTCATGGAATGTGTTAAAAGGAGAAAGGATCATATGACTGAGATAAAGGAATATATAGATATGCATTCGTAGTCAATTCCGTGATCTAAACTAGCACGGATAAAGTTGATATTTCGAATCGCAAAAAGTGGTAGGGGATACAAGTATCAAAGGTGAGGTCGGGGTTAATCGATGGACGTGGTAAATTCTATGGTATAAAGGTTCCCAATCGATTTAATGAGGGAATATTGACAAAG
Source organism: Pseudotsuga menziesii (assembly GCA_001517045.1). Classification (NCBI taxonomy): domain Eukaryota; kingdom Viridiplantae; phylum Streptophyta; class Pinopsida; order Pinales; family Pinaceae; genus Pseudotsuga; species Pseudotsuga menziesii. The sequence continues at coordinate 171,004 of LPNX010949083.1, read as the reverse complement.
TGTTAAGGTATTCAAATTCGAATGGTCCTGATGAAGGTAGTTAGCGATTAATGGTTGATGTTGATTCCCCCAAATCAAGCTGCACATATTGATAGTGTTGAAACTTCGGCATGGCGATATTGCATATCAAAGGCTTAGATTGAAAAGAGAAATATATCTATGGTACAAATTGTGTGGAGGCACATGAGGCTTATGCAACATAAAAAAATATAAAAGTATCTTCGTGGAGTTGAAAAAGGTTTGTCTTTTCCAGAGCTTTGAAATTAACGAACACCCTGACTGCGTACACAGTGCCAATATGGAAAAACCAGAGAACTATGCTAAGTGACAAGGTAGGCACCATAATACTTCTTCAGTACTATTGAAAATGGATAAAATGGAGGAGATAGAGGTAGTAGAGGTGGGGGATAATGAGGAATTAGGGGTTATTGATCAGAAGGATGAAGAAATTTTTGCAGATGAAAATGCTGAAATCTTTGATACTGCTCTATTAAACGAAACAATTGGAACTACTAAAAGTAAACTAAAAGTTATTAAGGACCAAGGTAGCGATACCTGTGGTGTTTTTAGGTCCTTTTTCCATTTTTTCTATATTAACTAGACCCCCCATTTCCCCGAGTTTGTTGAATGGTGTGAAGACATTTTTTCTGTCACTGAAGGAGTCATCATGAATAAATCCAAGTCCAAAATCCTTTACCATGTTCAGGCTCCTATCATTTGTAAATCCCTCCATGTCCCAGATGAATTTGTCCACACATCCCAAGAATACAAAGAAGAGAGTATTATACAATTCTTTAGAGAGTCCACCATTGAAAATAAGAAAGCTTTCATGAATTCTTGTTCAAAACTTGATGCTGAAGTTATTAGTCTATATTACCCTATTGACCTAAGTTTGTTTAATGAAGAAACCTAGTGGTGCATAACCTTATCCATTCAGTTTCTAGGGTTAGATAATAATAGTGAGTCACATAGTCTTTGTTAAATTTGTTTTTTGTCTTGAGTACTTTCTAGATGGAGGCTGACCTTTTAGGTCAGTCTTTTCAATCCTGCTAACTTAAATTTGATGAGTTTCTAACTGAGAACATTCGTTCTCAGTTAACTAACTTCCACGATACTAGAGTGTTCAAATTTCAATCTTTTTTTTTTTAAATGTTCTTGTCGTACGATGAAGATAATTTACAGGCACCTGGGTTAGTGATCACTGATGACATGACCAAGAATTACTATGAATTCATGAAATTTTTTATGGAAGAGGTATATGAAATTTTCTTTCAACAAAAATTGCCCAGAATGTTTCCTGAGATGAAGGAAATGCTGCAGCTATCTCCTAGTAAGATCATAGGATATTGGCTCCCAACAGAATTTGAAATAGTTATAATACTATATGGTTTTGTGCATCAACCATATTTCCTTCTAACATTTTTTTACAGTCAGGATTTTTTCCTTAGAATTGATTAGGAAAAGGCTTACTGTTGAAGAAGAGCACATCCTGAGCTTTAGGAAGAGTTCAAGTATTAATTTTCCCTGGGAGATAGGACCATACATTATCAAAAGTAGAACTACCCTACCACAGGTTGATAGTCTGCTCAAAAGCATGGGATTTTATTTGGGAAAGGCCATAAATTATGACCTGCACCAAATAATTTCCATTAGGAGACATGCGAACAAGAATAAACCTTTTGAGCACATATAAATAGTTGGACTTAGAGAAGCAACAAATTGGGAAGATTAGCTTAACTATACTACAAAGGATATCAGCATGGAACAAGACTCTATCTCATCCCTTCCTGGAAACAATTCTTACCAAATGAACCTGTCTAACATAGTTACAATGGTAGGAAATGTCTCATCGTTGATAAGTTTTTTAGGAAGTGCAAAGAAAAGAGGACATTTATATGTCATGCATACTGACAAAATAGATACTACTAGCACACCAAAAAAGCAAAAGGTTGAACCAAAAAAGAAAATGGTGCAGGTGAAGAAAAGTAGTGTGAAAGGGCGGGTGAAGAAGAGCAATGTAAAGGGAAAACAAAGACAAGAAGAATCCAAAGCAGTTGGGTTAGAGATTTAGGAGTAAGTATTTGATGGAAAAAATCCAAGAAAGTATGCATCTAAAGAATATTGGCTATACACTTACAGAGAGGTATCTCAAATGCTATCAATTTTCTAAGTACCTTATCAGAAGATTAAACCAATTGGTGTGGTATCCAAAGGAAGAGTTGCTGTTATTTCTAGGGCTAGAAATGTGGTTGGAAAACATAAGATGTTGGATACTTTACTGGACAAGATTGATATTATATATCATAAAGTCAAAGAGGTGATTGAGTTATTTAAACCATTGGTAAACAGGGGGATTGGTTTCTTCTGGGAAGAAAAAGGACCATTACTATCTCAAAAGGAGTATTTGGAGCAATTAGTTATTTGCAGGTCAGACAACAATAGGTTCAGAGATATGCAACAAGCCCTATTTGGAAAGACCATATTTGATAAATTGGCTAGAGAATTTGAATTACTATTTTATTTTAAAGCCACCTATGCTACAGTACTTAATTTCACATACAGAGAAAATATGGAGCTCATAGTACTAGCACATGACATGGTTGTTGCAAATTTTCCTGGTCCTGATCAATGGAGATCAATTCAACAATATGGATTGAATAAGTTCATATTGTAGCCATGAATATAGAAAGGAGGGTAGCGAAAAAGGGTTTTCTTCAAACCATGCCTAGTCGCGATAGCCTCTCTCCTATTTCATACAACTGTCATCGACTGAGATATGTAGAAAAGGATTTTTAGCCTATTTTTCCAATAGTCCGCATTTTATTTATGTGTTATGTAAAATCGTGGTGTATATGCCATGTTCAAGTTTGTTAGAAGTTTGTTCTTCAGTTTGTAGCTAATTTTGATTCTAAGGTCGTTCTAGGAGGTTCGAGACATTATAAATTTACCTCCTGTAGAGGGAGAAAGGGTTGGAACCAGAGCAATTTTGGAGTTGTATGTTTTCAAGTGTTTCTCAATAAAATTGTAGAGCCGAAGTTGGTGTTTTTCGAGAGTTTCATGTGTTATTCTATGTTACAGTCTATATTTTCCTTTCCCATGTGAATGTTCTTCCAATTTATCTGTTCATTGTGTTTTCTTTCACTTCTGGAATGAGGATATAGCAGTTCTAGAATTCATGTTAGCATGCTATAGCTTTTCTTTTTAGATGTCGAAAAAACCTTTCTTCTAAAATTAACTTAGAATTCATTTCATAATGCTCTGTGTTGATGGTATGTTCATATTCTTAATTTTCCACCAGATAATTATAATTTGACTGTGACTGAGTATCTATGTTGCCTCTGTGTTAAAATTCACATGCATAAAGTTTTGTTATCTATATTTCACATCTAGACTCCATAGCCCAATGGTCCCGTGTCCCGTTTCAACTAATCTTACAAACTATACACATTTTCACTTGTATATATCTGGCCTTGTTAATATTTTGTGAGAGATCCCTCTCTGAAGAGAAGAAAGAGAGTCTTCCCTTCAAAAGTGGTTCTGTTGTTACCTGGGAATAAGCCTTCACAGCCTTTGGTAAATTTCCAGTGCTAACAAACTGGCACCGTTGCCGAGTAACGAAAGTGCATATCATCCCTGGGAAGAATGACAAGGATTGCAAAGTTTCAATAAAGGTATTTCTATGGGAAAATAGGAGTTTCTACATTCACAAGAAGGTTGTACATTTTCCATGGCGACTTCACATTCATTTGAATAGTATTACGGGAGACATCCTGGATTTCAGGAAAGTACATACGAGAGGTAATCCTAATACCGAAACTTTGCAAAGTGTGGAAAATCTAGAAATAATACTTAGAAATAGAAATAAAGAAAAAGTAAATATTCCTCAATTTGATATGTCGTCATCTCAAGGTTTACATAGCATACCAAAGTTTGAATGGGAAACTAGTGTTGAAAGGTTACTGTCAAAATCAAAGTCTGATTCTGACCTAAAGAAAGTTGATACTAACCTTAGTAGGTTGGAATCGTATCTTCTTTACGCTTTGTAGTTGAACCTTGAGACCTCAACGAAATCTAAAAAAGCTGCCCCTATTTTTTAGAACTTTCAGTTTCCTATCTCCTAGCCTATTCAGAATCCTCCAGTTGTTCAGCTTGTACCACTTGCTCCAAACCCACCTATACCAATGGCTACAACTAGATCTATTCCATTGGCTCTACCTATAGTACCGCATGACCTTCCTTTGAACTATGCCCAAATAGTTTCATTGTATGATGAAGAAGGGAATGTTTCTGCAAGGTACCACATGGGTAAGTTTGATGATTTCATAGATTTAGAGGAAGTAGATCATGAGGATGTCAAGATAAGGCTGTTTGCACAGATTTTGTCTAGGGAAGCCAAGAAATGGTATAAATATTTACCTTCTAGGTCTATTCTAAACTTTTCATACTTCCAAACTGCGTTTTTGGAAAGTTGGGATGATAAGCAGAGTCCATTACAAGTCCTGTCCTAGTAGAATAATCTTAAGAAGGGAGGTTTTGAGTCAGTCCATGATTTTTCTAATAGGTTCATAAGGGTCTATAATTCAATACCTACTGATATTAATCCTTCACCTGGTGCAGCCAAACTTCATTATGCCAAGCCTTTGATAATGATTTTTCATTATTGTTGAGCTAAATAAAATCAGCTACTCTTCCTGCTATGTTTACAGCTGCATTAGAAGTAGGAGACAATATGATGGCATGTGGGAAGATAAAACAAAGGGGAGATGTTGATAGGAGGAAAGGAAGAGAAGAATTTCCCTCCACTTCTATTGTTTCTTTGTCTAATGATGTAAAATTTGAAATGATGCTTAAAGCAATGGAAAAGTTAATGGACAGGCTAACTGTGGAGTCTAGACCTGTGAATCAAGAACATAATGAACCTCAAATCAGAAAACCTAATTTTAGAAGGCCTATTCCTCCCCCCTCCCACAGAATAGACAAAGAGACATGAGGAATCCAAGGAACCAAGAATATCAGCTGATAATACCACTGTTCCCTAAAACTTATGTGGATTATAATGATGTTACAGAGTCTATTGAATACAATATTCATCATTTTGGTGATTTAGATTCTGAAATCTATTTGACTAAGGAGGAACATAATATGTTTGCATAAGAAGATGATAATAATTTGGAGGGGGAGTTCGAACAATATCACAAAGGGTATATGCATGCTGTAGATGATGTTAGAAAGATCAAATTGAGGAGTATAGATGTTTCTATAAGTAAAGGAATATTAAATCCAAATCAGCCTTCCAACAATCAGATAAATACAGAAAAAGGAAATTAAAAACAAAAGGAACTTGTTGTACATAAAGAAGTTGAAGATAGAACTCAGAAAATAAAAGAACCAAAACAAACAACGCCTATGGATGTAGTTAAAATTTCTTCCATGTTTAATATACAAAGTGAACTTGCTAAGCTGAATATTTCAATTCCTTTTAACATGCTGATCAAAAATCAGGAATACAGAAACCAATAACAAAAATGATCAGTAATCGGGGAGAAACTCACCCAGACATTTTGGAACTGACAGATGACAATCCTACTATTGTCTTGGGGTCTAAGATTGATAGTGTGGATAGTGAGGATGAATAATTGACACCTTTTTATATGAGTTTAAATGTGCATGACATGGTGTTGCATAATGCTATGCTAGATTCAGGTGCTTCACATAATTTAATTCCTAAGGCAGTGGTAGAAAGTTTGGGGTTGGAGATTACAAGGCCTTATAAGGATCTGTATTCTTTTGATTCTAAAAGGGTTAAATGTTTGGGTTTGATAAAGGACATGGTAGTGTCCTTGAAAAAGTTACCATCTAAAATTGTGGTCATGGATGTTGTTGTGGCTGATATCCCTCCAACATTTGGTATTTTCTTGTCAAGGTATTAGACTTCAAAGTTAAAGGGAAGTTTGCAAATGAATATGTCGTATGCTACAATTCCCATTCGAAATGAAAACAAGAGATTGTATAGTGAAAAAAGATCACCTTATGTTGTAAGTAGCCAAGATCAACCAGAAATTCATCATGTTTATGTTATTGATACAAACTTAGGGTCATCTATTTTATTCAATGATGTGTCTCATGATTCAAAAGTTGGTGTGCCAAATAAACGTAAAAAGGATAAAAAGGAAATAGGTGAACAAGGAGCTTTGGAAAGGAAACAAAAGGAAGAAGGAGTGTGGAGGATGTATTTTCATGGGTTTGTGGCTAAAGTACGTGCTGGCGCTGGTGTATATAATCTCTCCCATCAGAGATTTTAAAGATTATTCTTACAAGTTGGTCTTTGAATGTACTAATAATGTAGCAGAATATGAGGCTTTGTTACTAGGTTTGCATGCATTGAAGGATTTGGGAGCTGAAAGAGTCCAAAATTTTAGAGATTCAAAACTTGTGATAAATCGGGTGAATGACAACTATCATACTAAGCATCCCAGAATGAGAGCTTACACGAATGAAGTATGGGATATGTTCGGGAATTATTTCACTGAACACATTCTTCAAGTGATCCCTAGAAATGAGAATACAGTGGCAGATTCTCTGGAAACTACTATTGGAAAATTTGAAACTCCTATTGCAGGTAAAAGAAAATACAAGGTTGACATTATGAGAAGGCCTTCCATACCAGTCAATACTAAATACTAGCAGGTTTTTGAAGATGATATGAAAATTAAAAGGTTTTTAGAACTGTCTGGTGAATTTTTGAATACCTGCATAGTTGATGAAAGTGATGAATTTGAGAATTTCCTAAATGTTGATGGAAATGAAGAAGGGATTCTTGAAGCAGAGAAGTTGAAAATCTCTTTAGGAGGAAAAGATATAGTCCAATTAAAAAGTAACCACATCCCGAGAGGTCTGATTCCCTTAGAGAAATGTTTTGAACAAAACAATGTTGCCATGGATCCTAAGGTCAAACCTACTGAAAACGTTGTTGAAGATAAGAATATTGGTACCGAGGATGATCCTAGAATTGTAAGGTTATCCAAGAAATTGCCTGCCAAAGAAAAGGATGAATATATGAAACTGATGAAGAAATACATAGTTGTGTTTGCATGGAGTTATGATGGCCTCAAAGAATATGACACTTCCATTATACAACATACTATTCCGATCAATCCTAGAGAAAAACCATTTAGGCAGAAGCTCAGAACAATTAACCTAATGTTATTGCCTATCATTGAGAAGGAGATCAAAAAATTGTTTGATGCAAAAATAATTGTAACCCTGAGATTTTTGAAATGGGTTGATAATTTGGTGCCTGTTAGAAAGAAAAATGGAGAAATAAGACTGTGTGTGGATTTCATAAATTCAAATAGAGTCTCCTTGAAGGAGAATTATCCATTGCCAAAAATGGATCAGATTTTGCAAAAAGTGGTGGGTTTCGAGAGATTTTATACTATGGATGGGTTTTCAGGTTATAATAAGATAAAGGTGCTTCCTGAATATTAGGAGAATACTACTTTCACCACACCAAGGGGTACCTTCATGTATGAAAAGATTCCTTTTGGATTAGTGAATGCGGGAAGCACTTTCCAGTGTGCCATGGATATTTCTTTTGCATATGAAAGAGACAGATTTGTGGTGATTTACATGGATGATATTACTGTGTATTCTAGGTCTAACAGGAAGTATATCAGACATTTTGAAAGGGTTTTCCTTAAATGCAGAAAGTATGGCATTTCATTAAATCCAAGGAAGTCAAATTTTGCTCTAGAAGAAGGAAAACTTTTGGGCATATTATTTCCAAAGAAGGTATAAGGATTAATCCAAACAAGGTCAGTGCCATTTTGAAGGTAGAAGAGCCAATAAGTAAGAAGGAAGTACAGTATTTCATTGGACAGGTAAATTTCTTGAGAAGATTTATTCCTAGTTTTGCTGAGATCTTGATGAACATCACTAATATGATGAGAAAATATCATGAAATAAAATGGATAGTGGAAGCTAAGAAATATTTCAAGGATATAAAACATGCCATTTCAGAAGTTCATGTGTTGGTAAGTCCAGATTTTAATAAATATTTCCTAGTATTCTCATATGCTTCAAGGCATACTGTGGCAACTGTTTTGTTACAGAAGAATGATCAAGGTGAAGAACATCCTATAGAATTTTTCAGTAATATATTAAGAGATGGAGAATTAAAATATGATATAATGGAAAAACAAGCATATGCTTTGCTTTAAAGGATTTCAGAATTTACATTCTCCATTCCCATGTAATTGCATATGTTCCCAGTAGTGTGATGAAGAGTATACTTACACAGCCAGATCCGGAGGGGAGAAGAGCCAAATGGATTGCAGTGCTTCTGGAATATGACATAGAAATTAAGCCCACAAAGTTGATTAAAGGACAAATATTGGATAAAATGATTACTGACTCTCATTTTGATTCTCTACAGCTAAATTTTTTTCCCAGTCAATCAAATCAGTTGGACGCAGAAGTGCGGGTGATTCCTGATTTTTCTATCTCTCCTTGGTATGCTCATATTGTTTATGTGTTGCAGAATTTACAATCTCCTATGGGGTTAAGAAAAACTAGAGCAAGATTTGTGAAGCTGAAGGCTACAAAATTCTGTATTATAAATCAACATCTTTATTGGAAAGATCCAGGTGGAGTATTACTGAACTGTCTTTTGGAAAATGAAGCTCAGCAAATAGCAAAGGAGTTACATGATGGAGAATGCGGGGGACATCATTCTTGGAAGGTGACTGCAAATAAAATTCTGAGAGTAGGATTTTATTGGCTTTCATTGTTTTTAGATGTGTATAAAGAAACCACCAAATGTCATCAATGCCAAATTTTCTATGGAAATAGGAAAGTGGTTTCACTCCCTCTCAACCCTATATCAGTAGAAGCACCTTTCCAGTAGTGGGGATGGGATTTCATTGGGGAAATAAATCCAAACTCCTCAGGACAACATAATTGTATTTTAACATCAATTGATTATTTTACAAAATAGATTGAAGCAATGCCCACTAGAAGAGCTACAAAAATAGTATTAATGGATTTCTTGGACAATAATATTTTAGCAAGATTTTGGTTGTCCTAAAAGAATTGTAACAGATAATGAACTGACTTTGAAGTCCAAGAAGATGATTAGTTTCTGCCATAAGTATCATATAATTCTAAATCATTCTATTTCCTATTATACACAGGGTAATGGACTGGCAAAATCCTCTAAAAAAGGTTTGGTGAGGATAATTAAGAAGTTGTTGGAAGAGAATAAAAGAGCATGGCATACAAAGTTGAAATATGCTTTATGGGATGAAAGAATCAACACAAAGAGGGCTATTGGGATGTCACCATTCCAATTGATGTATGGAGCTGAGGTGATTTTTCTAGCATCATGAGGAGAACTAGTAATGAAATTGTTACAGGACCAACATGATGAGCCTAATCATATACAAAGAAAAATAAATCAGATTATTGAACTAAATAAACTAAGGGATAAAGCCTATGATAAGGTACAGATACATCAGGAGAAGATGAAGATTACATTTGACAGAAAAATAAAAGAGGACATTTTCCAGATTAATGACCTGGGATGCCCCACATGAAGACAAAGGAAAACATGGTAAATTTGATCATTTGTGGGTAGGCCCATAGCTTGTTGCAGCACACTAGGGTAACAATTCTTTTATTCTACACTATCAGGGTGGGTCACAGTATGAAGGTGCATTAGAGGAAATTTCAACTCAAAATGGGCCTCCTACGAAAAATAATAAAATAATAGTTAAAATAATAAAATAATATTTATTAATTTTGGAGGAAGAAAAGAAAAAAACTAGTTTTTTTGTTCGTATTTTCAACATATCTCCCTGTGATTTTACTCAAATTTTGATCGAGAGATATCGTCGGATGTGAAATTAAATTTTGTACCCAATGAGTACCCACTCAGCATACTTTTAACAGACCCGTCTACCCCAAAAACAAGAAATACCTGAAAAAACATGTTGATGATGTCATCATCACATTTTTTTAGGTATTTCTTGTTTTTGGGGTAGATAGGTCCGTGAAAAGTATGCTGAGTGGGTACTTGTTGGATGTAGAATTTAATTTTGCATTCAATGAGCTCTCTTGATTGAAATTTGAGTAAAAACATAGGGAGATATGTCGAAAATACGAACAAAAAAAATAGTTTTTTTTATGATACCTATCCCCAAATTTATATTAAAATTTTGTTTAAGACCTATACAATATTTCAAATTTAAAGCAATTTCATTGGCTAACACATGATGACATGGAATTTGAATTATGGTTAAAAGGCCCATTTTGAGTTGAAATTATCTTTAATTCCTCAGTGGATGGGAGATTTCTGAAACATTACTTGGAATAAGGGGAAGGGAGATTTTCATGTATCATAGTGTAAATATTTTGTTTGAAATCAGTACATATGGTGATCCAGAATATTTGAAGCCCGTAGAGAAGGCCCTAAGATCGGAAGGGGTAGCCGTATTTTTAGTTTCATTTTCAGAAAAAACAAAATAAAAAACGTTGACAATGGATTTGGCAACTGGCATACGGGGTTCTTTGCTACCTAGTTGCGAGGATAGCATCCCTAGTGGAGCCGGATATTAGCACTGTGTTTGAATTTTTCAATTATGGAATTGAAAGGTTTGAAAATGAACCTATCTTATGAAATTTTGTGGAAGCACCTTTCAGGTTATCTGGTTAGCAATTTATTTCATCAGGATTTGTCGAATGGAGAGTGGATTTTGATCTATGGGCATATATATTTCTGTAGATTGAAACATGTAGCGATGGAATTAGAGTAAAGTGTGTTAAGCCTCGACTGTTCAGATTCATGATGAGGAATACCAACAAAGGAAAGAGATTTTGTGGAGTGGAGATGTGAGGAAGGATGTACTTTTGAGATCCAAGATGTATGTTAAATGGGTGTGATGTTGGAGGGTCAAGATCAATGCAAAGCAGTATCGATGGCCCTAAATGATTCCACTCGATAAACATGTGTAGAGGGAGAAAATTTTCCAAATCATGGAATTTTTTAAAAGGAGAAAGGATCAGACAATTGAGATAAAGCTGGAGATAGAACTATTGTCGTAGTCAATTCTGTGATCTGAACTAGCACTAATAAAGTTGAGATTTCAAATCGCGAAAAGTGGTAGGGGCTACAAGGATCAATGTTCATGACACGAGGTCGGGGTGGATCGACGGATGTGGTAAATTCTGTGATTTGAAGGTGCCCAATCGATTGAATGAGGGAATATTGACAAAGTGTTAAGGCCTTGAAAGTTGAATGGTCCCGATGAAGGTAGTTTAGCGATTAACAGTTGATGTTGATTCCCCCAAATAAAGTTGCACATATTGATAGTGTTGAAACTTCGATATGAGGATCTTGCATATCAAAGGCTTAGATTGCAAAGATAAATATATCTATGGTACAGATTGTATGGATGCGCATGAGGGTTATGCAACATAAAAAACTATAAAAAGTATCTATGTGGAGTTGAAAAATGTTTGTCTTTTCTAGAGCTTTGAAATTGATGAACACCCTGAATGCGTACAGAGTGCCAGCATGGAAAAACCAGAGAATTGTGCTAAGTGACAAGGTAGGCACCCTAATAATTCCTTAGTATTGTTCAAAATAGATAAAATGGAGGAGATAGAGGTAGTAGAGGTGGGGGATAATGAGGAATTAGGGGTTATTGGTCGGAAGGATGAAGAAATTTTCGTAGATGAAAATGTCGAAATCATTGATACTGTTCTATTTAACGAAATAATTGAAATTTCTAAAAGTAAATTGAAAGTTCTTAAGGACCAAGGTAGCTATACCTATGGAGTTTTTAGGTCATTTTTCCATTTTTTATCCATTAACCAGACCCCCCATTTCCCCATGTTTGTTGAATGGTGTGCAGATATTTTTTCTGCCACTGAAGGAGTCATCATGAATAAATCCAAGTCCAAAATCCTTTTCCCTGTTCAGGATCCTATCATTCGTAAATCCCTCCATGTCCTAGATGAATTTGTCCACACATCCCAAGAATACAAAGTAGAGAGTATTCTACAATTATTTAGAGAGTCCACAGTCAAAAACAAGGAAGCTTTCCTGAAGTCTTGTTCAAAACCTTATGCTAAAGTTATAAGTCTATCTTACCCTATTGACCTAAGTCTGTTTAAAGAAGAAACCCACTGGTGCATAACCTTATCCAATCAATTTCTAGGGTTAGATAATAATAGTGATGTCATAGAATCTTTGTTAAGTTTGTTGTTTGGCTTGAGTACTTTCCAGATGGAGGCTGACCTTCTAGGTCAGTATTTTCAATCTTGTTTCCTTAAATTTGATGAGTTTATAGATGAGAACATTCATTCTTAGTTAGCTAAATTCCATGATACCAGAGTGTTCAGATTTCAATCCTTTTTATTGAGAATGTTCTTGTCTTACAATGAAGATAATTTACAAACACCTGGGTTAGTGATCATTGATGACATGACCATGAATTACTATGAATTCATGAAATTTTTGATGGCAGAGGTATATGACATTTTCTTTCAAGAAATATTTCCCAAAGTGTTTTCTAAGATGAAGGAAATGCTGCAACTATCTCCTAATAAGATGATAGGAGATTGGTTCCTGACATAATTTGAAACAATTATAAGACTATATGGTTTTGTGCATCATCCATATGCCCTTCCATCTTTCTTGACAGTCATTATTTTTTCCTTGGAATTTATTAGGAAAACGCTTACCATTGAACAAGAGCACATTCTGAGCTTTAGGAGGAGTTCAGGTATTAGTTTTCTCTGGGAGATAGAACCATACAATGTCAAAAGCAAAACTTTCCTACCACTGGTTGATAGTCTACTCAAAAGCATGGGATTTTCTTTGGGACAGGCCATAAATTATGACCCACACCAGGTAATTTCCAGAAGGAAACAGGCTATCAAGAATAAACCTTTTGAGAACATAGGAATAGCTGGACTTAGAGAAGCAACAAATTGGGAAGATTATCCTAACTACACTACAAAGGATATCAACATGGAATAAGACTCTGTCTCATCCCTTCCTGGAAACAATTCTTCCCAAATGAACCTATCTAACATAGTTGCAATGGTTGGAAATGTCTCATCATTGATAAGTTTTTTAGGAAGTGCAAAGAAAAGAGGACATTCATATGTCATGGATATTGATGAAATAGATACTGTTAGCACACCAAAAAAGTAAAAGGTTGAACTAGAAAGAAAAATGGTGCAGGTGAAGAAAAACAGTATGAAAGGGAAGGTGAAGAAGAGCAATGTGAAGGGAAAATAAAGACAAGAAGAATCCAAAGAAGCTGGGTTAGAGCTTCATTAGTATGTATTTGATAGACAAACTCCAAGCAAGTATGCATATAAAGAATATTGGATGAACACTTATAGATAGAAGGCTGATAAAACTTTTGATGAGACAGTGAAGCTATATGAGGAAATAAGACAGTTACCCAAGCCAGATGTAGAATTGAAAACTGTAAGGGATCATGCTACAGATACCCTGAGTCTGGCCATGACAGTGGGTAACAAAGTGTCATAGGTTAAGGTAAACCTAGAAAATATTCCCACTACGGATATCATACACCTTAACAGAGAAACCAATGATATCTTAAATACCAGATTGTTGAAGGCTACATTATAGATGTCCAATTTTGAGTCAAGTAAAATAAAAACTCAATACCTATTGAGGAAATTAAGAGTTGAGAACAGGGCGCTTAGAATCAAATTTAAAAAGTTGCAAGATGAATCGGTGAAGGTGAATGGAAAAGCAGATAAGGGAGCATTGGATCAAAATTTGCTCGATGAGAAAGAAATGGAAATTCAGGTGCTTAAAAAGAAGTTGAAAATTCCTTCTACTCATCTCATTCATACCTCTGAGTTGATTGAGTTTGAGAAGGAAAAAGAAGAATTAAACACTTGAGTTGATTGATTGTAAATCCAAGCTATTGAAGCTTGAGGGAAAGGAAAAAATAGTGGGAAGTAGATGCCAAACTTTTGATAGAGAGTGAAAAAGATCTAAAAGTTAAGTTGGTAATAAAGGAAAAAGAGTTTCAGGAAAAGTGTAAAGAAGTTTAAAATATATCTGCAAATGTTTCTAGATAAATAGATGCAAATTCTCTATCTAAGGTAATGTCCCAGATAGGCCTGAAGGATACTGAGCTTAGAAAGTTGAAACAACAAATTAAGGAATTAGAAGAGAAAAATGCAAAAGAGGAACAAGAAAGGAAGAAGGTCGATGAGAAATGTTAGGAATTGATAAACCATAATGCCAAATTAAACAAGAAAGTGGTTGGAGAGATGGCCTTGCAGGGGGGCAGGCATATGATCCGGGATAAAAAAAATTCAAAAGCTAACAAGTTTAGACCTTATTCAGATTTCATTACAGATCAAGAGGATGCTTTGAAAATGGCCAGGAAAAATGTTTTGATAGTAAATTAAGAATTGCATAAGAGACCAATGGAGGTAGCTCAAATGCTATCAATTTTCTAAGCACCTTATTAGAACAAACCAGCAGGTGTGGTATCCAAAGCAGAGTTGTTCTTATAACTAGGGCTAGAAAAGTGGTTGGAAAACATAGGATGTTGGATACTGTATAGGCCAAGATTGATATTATAGATCACAAAGTCAAAGAGGTGATTGAGTTATTTAAACCATTGGTAAACATGGGGATTACTTTCTTATGGGAAGAAAAAGGTCCATTACTGTCTTAGAAGGACTATTTGGAGCAATTAGTTATTTGCAGGTTAGACAACAACAGGTTCATAGATATGCAACAAGACCTATCTGGAAAGACCATCATTGATAAATTGGATGGAGAATTTGAATTACTATCTCATTTTAAAACCACCTGTGCTATAGTACCTAATTTATCATACACATAAAATATGGAGCTTAGAGTACTACCACACGACATGGTTGTTGCAAATTTGCCTAGTCCTGATCAATGGAGATCAATTCAATAGTATGGATTGAATAAGTTTAGGCTATAGCCATGAAGATAGCAAGGAGGGTAGCGTAAAAGGATTTTCTTTAAAGCATTCCTAGTCACGAAAGCCTCTCTCCTATTTCATACAGCTATCATCGGCTGAGATATGTAGAAAAAGGATTTTTAGCCTATTTTTCCAGTAGTCCGCATTTTATTTATGTCTTATGTAAATCATGGTGTATATGCCATGTTCAAGTTTGTTAGAAGTTTGTTCTTCAGTTTTTAACTAATTTTGATTCTAAGGTCGGTCTAGGAGGTCTGAGACATTATAAATTTCCCTCCTGCAGAGGGAGAAAGGGTTGGAACCCAAGCAATTTTGGATTTGTATGTTTTCAAGTGATTCTTAATAAAATTGTAGAGCTGAAGTTGGTGTTTTTCTATATATTCATGTGTTATTCTATGTTACAGTTACTATTTTCCTTTCCCATGTGAATGTTCTTCCATTTTATCTGTTCATTATGTTTTCTTTCACTTTTGGAATGAGGGTATAACAGTTCTAGAATTCATGTTAGCATGTTGTATTTGTTCTTTTCATATGTCCACAAAACCTTTCTTCTAAAATTAATACATAATTCATTTCATAATGATCTGTGTTAATGGTATGTTCATGTTCATTTTACACCAGACAATTATAATTTGACTATGAATGAGTAGCTATCTGTAGAAGGAGAAAGTCATCAAGTCGACTTGAACGAAGAACGACTTAGTCGATCAACTGACTAAGTCAATGGGCCGACTTAGTCGATCAGCCGACTAAGTCGGTCGACCGACTAAACTAGAAGATTAGGTCGGCTAACTAAAAGTCGTGTCGGTTCACCGAAACGACAAGTAGTTATTTTGTAACTGTTTGTAAATTGTATATATTAGGTTGTTGAGCCAAACGAGAACTCAGTTCATTTCTCTGCCTTGTATGAACTCATTGGAATAATATAATCTGTTTATCTTACCTATTCTTGTCTCTTGTCTCTGCTTTATATTTATGTATGTTTTAGTATGTATTATTGGTAACCTTATGTGATCTGTGAGATTACAACACTATCTTTCCTCTGTGTTAAAATTCCCATGCATAAAGTTCTATTATCTATATTTCACATCTTGACTCCATAGACCAATGGTCCTGTGTCTTGTTTCAACCAATCTTACAAACTATACACATTTTTGTTAAATTTTCATATTCTTAGCTAATACATCGATATTTCATTTCATTTTCATAACAAAATCATATAAACAGGATCACTGAAAGAAACAGTATCACAAGAACAACACAGATTTATCTTGGGAAAACCCTAAAGGGAAAAACCTAGCAAAAGCTTCCTCAATATAGATGCCCCAAAAAGGTAAAAGATAAAACCAGCAAGGAGGTCAAAGCCTAATCCTCCTCCTTCTCCATCTACTTCTCTCCTCCACAAGTGCGCTACTCAAGTGAGTGTGTGTGTGTGTTCCAAATGAGGAGCACTACACCTCTATTTATATTCATCCGTTCACTTAAGTTAACTCATTTGACATGTAGGATCAAGTTAAATCATGTAGGCTCGAGTTACACATGTAGGCTCAATTAACCACACTGGGGTGCTGTTGACCCACCTTTACAATTAGAGGGGACTACCTCATGACTCTTATTAGTTCTTCTGATTAGGAGCATCGAGGTACAATGTAGTACAAGTGGTTCTCCTGGTAGGACCATCAGGGACCAAAAAAAGATACATATAGAATATTCTTCGAAGTTACAATATTTCAACACTCCCCCTTAACGAGAAGGGTATTCTACATCAACAACAATAAGAGTAGAGATAGGAGACATCATCAACATCAACAGGGTAACACATCTATAAATCATTGGAATCTTTTCAACATCGTGTGGTCTTCATCTTCAATCTTCAGTCTTCATTATCATTAATTCTTTGACTGCTTCGATGAGAAACATCTCCAGCATTTTGATCTTTCAATTAATAACGACATCTTCAGCACTTGGAGCTTTCGATCAGCAACATCTTCAGCACTTTGACTATTCGATCATCAACAACACCTTCAGCATTTCGACCTTTTGATCAGCAACATCTTCAGCACTTTGAATTTTCGATCAGAAACAACATCTTTAGCATTTTTTCCTTTCGATCAGCAACATCTTCAGCACTTTAACTTTTCGATCAGCAACAACATCTTTAGCGCCTTGACCTTTCGATCAGCAGCAACATCTTCATCATCATATTCTGATCTGTCAATCATAATCATCATCACATTCTGATCTTTCGATTAGAAACATCATCATCATATTCTAATCTTTCGATCAGAAACATCATCAACATACTCTGATCTTTCGATCAGAAACATCATAATCATAGTGAGTCATCATCATAATCTGATCTTTAGATCAGTACGTCATCATCATCATACTCTGATCTGTCGATTAGTATGTCATCATCATCATACTCTGATCTTTCGATCAATATGTCATCATCATCATATTCTGATCTTTTGATCAGTACATCATCATCATACTCTGATCTCTCGATCAGTACGTCATCATCATCATACTCTGATCTTTCGATCAGTATTCATCATCATCATACTCTGATCTTTCAATCAGTATGTCATCATCATCATATTCTGATCTTTCGATCAGTACGTCATCATCATACTCTGATCTCTTGATCAGTACATCATCATCATCATACTCTGATCTTTCGATCAGTACGGCATCATCATCATCAACAACAACCTGCAAACCACAACTCAAAGACAAAAAGTATTTGGATCACTTTTGGACTTAAAGTCCAAGGATGATATAATCCCACCACATTTTCGACAACCGAAGTTACCAGATTGATTACGGGAGAATTAGTCCCTATCAATTTAGGACAAAGTCCAAGGACAATGCAGTCCTACCACATTCTCAAGGACTGAAGCGACCGAATTGATTACGAGAGAATCAGTCCCTATCACTTTAGGACTATGTCCAAGGAAGATGCAATCCTACCACATTGTCGAGGACTGAAGCCATCAGATTGATTACGGGAGAATCGGTCCCTATCACTTTAGGACTATGTCGAAGGACGATGAAATCCTACCACATTCTTGAGGACCGAAGCCACTAGATTGATTACTGGGGAATCATTGCCTATCACTTTAGGACTATGTCCAAGGATGATGCAATCCTACCACATTCTCGAGGACCAAAGTCACCGGATCTATTATGGACAGATGTCCCAAGATGATACAATCCCTCTTCATTCTTGAAGACTGAGGTCTTCGGATCACTTTGGGGCAAGTTCCCAAGGATGATACAATCCCATCACGTTCTCGATGACCGAGGTCACCGGATATATTGTGGACAAATTTCCCAAGATGATACATTCCCTCTTCATTCTCGAGGATCGAGGTCTTTGGATCACTTTAGGGAAAATGCCCAAGGATGATACAATCCCACTGCAACATAACTACTCCCCCTTTCGAGGAAGGTCTTTCCGAACAACACCAAGCTTGTCTCAAAAGTGTTCGAACTCTACTCGAGGCAGAGGCTTCATCAATACATCATCATCCAAACCATCATCATCTACATCTTTAGTATGTGAATACTAAACTATCACCATCTGTATATCCAGTATGTGAATACTGAAATATCATCTATATCTTCAATATGGGAATACTGAAATCATCATCAGCTATATCTTCAGTATGGGAATACTGAAATCATCATCATCTATATATTCAGTATAGAAATACTGAATCATCATCATCTTCATCTACATTATCATCATCTGCATCTTATCGTGTATGTAGAAATACCGGATTTCTATGTGTTACGTCGGAACAAAGGGTTCTTTGTCATCACAACTATGGTTATCACATAGAATCATTGTAGTATCCATCTTCAGGTCAAAGAGACCTGATATCAGCTTCTGAATCCATATGGCTTCACAACTTAGTAGAGCAATCTGCTATGTATTTTTCTTCAACCGTGCTAAGAGAAACACTGGACTGTTTCCTACTAAACCATGAACTCATAGCAGACCTCAAACAAAAGCATCTACCTGATGTGCTTTTCCTATCTGAGATACTC
>LPNX010949083.1:12123-151879 GCA_001517045.1 Pseudotsuga menziesii | reverse complement strand
GAAATAATGCATTAACCCAAGGTCTTTCATCTCAAATTCTTCTGCTAGTTTCTTCTTGCTTTCCATGATCTATTTCTCATTCCTTGTCAAGAATAAGTCATCGACATATAGTAATAGAATGACAGGTTCATCTTCTACAACCTTGTAGGAAAGGTTAGGATCAACTTTACTCTTGTCAAATCCCATGCTCATCAGGAAGTTATCTATTCTTCCATACCAAGCTCTGGGAGCTTGCTTCAGGCCATAGAGGGCCTTCTTCATCTTGCATACTTGATTCCATCTATATTCAACTTCAAATCCTCATGACTATTTGATGTAAAAATATTCCTCAATCATACCATTAAGGAAGGCTTGTCTTTACTTCATCATGGAAGAAACTACCATGATATTTTTGAAGGAAGTGTACCTTTCTTTCTGGAGTAAGTGTCTCTTCAGAATTAAAACTCTAGCCACAAGTCTTACCTTACATCTATCAAAAACATATCTTATCTTGCAAATCCATTTGGAATATACCACATTCTTGCTTTCTGGTTTGAGTACTATATCCCAAACATCATTCTAGTATCATAACATCTTCTATGAGTTTGTCTTCTCAGGTCATCAACATATCCTAGTCTTCTGCATTCAACCTTGAAGGTTGGAACCCACTTTACTCTTGTTAAAGTCTCAATCCATCACAAAGCTATCCATCATGTCATACCAGGTCAAATTCAGATATAATTTTCTGTAGTCACTCCCCCTGAAGTGGAGTATCATCTTCCCTCTTCATTCTGTACAGGTGGTTCTATGCTTGATATATACTGGTCAATAGAGTATGCCATGTCATAGTCTATTCTTTCTGAGGAAAATCACAAACCTTGCTTTGTACACTTGTTCTTGTATATCCATATGGAAGATACTACGTACTTCCCTTTATGTCTTGAAATCATATCATATACATCATTCCCCATGATCAACTGTTATTCTTTGATCGTAGCTTCTTTCATAGCATTCTTAACTTCATCTTGAGTTATCTCTTGTACCCATGGTGGTCTTCATCCTTCAAGGTGGATCTACCACTCTCTGAAGCTCTTTCTTCCGTCATGGTGTCTTTGAACCTGGGAGCTTCAGATTCATGTTTATTGGAGTGAATCTTGAATTGTCATCACTTGTTCTTCGGAACAAGTCTCATCCTTCTTTTCTTGTAGGAGGTTGTAGAGGACCTTTCCTACAATTCAAATGCACCAGTTGCATGGTTAGAACTATTTCATAAAATGACAAATTCTTATGCATCATGCAACTGTTTAGACAATACAACATTCATCCATATTTCACATAAACTTTCTAGATGCCTTCCATCTCTACCATGACATCATTGAGATTGTGCACTAATCCAATATGTCAGCAAAGAGGTCTGATAAGAAGCAATGGAGAGTTGTATAGCACCATGAGCTACTTACCCATCACATGCATATTAGTATTATACAATCATTAATGCAAACAATCTATCATGCATAACGCATCAACTGAATATAACCAAATGTATAACAAAACAATATCATGAAATGACAATTGAATACTTATTTTTTATTTGTTTCGTGGGTAGACTCCATCTTGATCATTCTACTTTATCATCTTCTTCATTCATGAAATCATCATTTCTTATCCAAATGATAAGATGAATAAGAGGTTCTTCAAGAATTGAGTTCTTCATATTCCTCATCGCTTGAGGGATCTTCTTTGAATAGTGAGAGCTTGATCTTCAATTGATCCCATCTTCTTCTTCTCTTCTTATGAGTCGAGCTGAAATCAATTACTTCCTTCTATCATACATTCTTTGCATGAATGAATCCCATGATCCTGGGAGGCCATTCAAGGTGGCTATCACCACTTCTGCATTCTCCAATTCTTCTTCTACCGCTTCAAGTTGTTCTGCATTCTGGATCTTCACATTCTTCAACTGTTTTCTCAAAGCCATATTCTGATTTAAGTTCTTATCTTCAAATAGCTTGATCAAGGAATCAAACATGTTTGGTGTCTTTATGGAAGACACTTTTGGTACAAGTTGATCCGTGATTGAATCAACAATGATCTTCTTGTCCTTGATCAAGTTATTCTTGTGTAAGGCTTTGAGCCTCATCTCCATATGGAACTGGAACCTCTCTACTTATGTAGGTGTCCAATTCATTTTAGAGAGATCAAATACTTCCAGTCTTGGAAGTTTTCAACTTTACCAAGCTTAAAATCAAGCTGATGTGATAGATCATTTTGAAATGAGAACCTCAAATGCAAATAGCAAAAGATTAGATCTTACCGATTTGAGGTGTCCGTCCTGCTTCCAGAGCTAGCTGATTTAGGGTTTGTCAGAGAAAACCTAATTTTAAAAACTTGGAATCTTTAAGATTTTATTGTATATAAATATATATCTCTTCAAATGGATCTATCTAATGTACTCCTTTTCTGAAAACAGTGGAGGGAAGCTCCCGGAACAGGAATCCCTAGTTTTCCAATTTCTTCTGCAGAAATTCTTGTCATTGTTTATGTGATATATCTGAAATTACTATTCCTATGTGTCTAGAATTTATCACTGAGGTAACCTCACATTTCCCTGATCCAACACCATAGGTTTCATCAGAATTTGTTTCACCAATTGGGATTTATGATCCTTTTCCCACGGTGACCTGTTGCAGGACTGTTCAGAACAATGAAGTTGTACGGACTTCCACGTGTCATTGTTTCATCTTCTAGTTCTGAAATTTGGACCACAGAAATTAAAGTCCATGATATTTCTGGAACATCTTCAGGAATTCAATTTGGACCTCTGTAGCCCAAGCTATATCAATTGTCCCCAGGTGTCCTGTTTAGGGATGAATTCTGGAAGAGGCTGGAACCCTAACTTGGAGGGATCATATCTCCCAAAATATAGAGAATATGAGGCCTAATTTTGGAAAAAATGTACATCAGTAGTTTATATTATACCTATGAAATTTTCATCTCGTGAACCTTCTCCAATCTCAGGATATAGCGAATTTACCAAAACTTAGTAGTTTTAGTATTTAGGGTTTTTCTAGCTTGGGGTCAAACTAGGGTTTGACTTTCCCGGAGTTTCACTCAACCAAAAATCTTGATCCAGGTCTCTAAAATTCTATTTTTATGAGGATATAAATCCTATTCTAGGCTCACTCAAAAAAATACTCTTCAGCAAGAAGCCCTAATTTCTTCTGGGGAGAGAGGGAGAGTTATTTTGCCTTGTGAAAGCTGTCCTATTCAGGGTGGCTCTGATACCATGTTAAATTTTTATATGCTTAGATAATAAATCAGTATTTCATTTCATTTTCATAACAAAATCATATAAACAATATCACTAAAAGAAACAGTATCACAAGAACAACATAGATTTATCCTGGGAAAACCCTAAAGGGAAAAACCCTGCAAAAGCTTCCTCAATATAGATGCCCCAAAAAGGTAAAAGATAAAACAAAAAAGGAGATCAAAGACTGATCCTCCTCCTTCTCCAGCTACTTCTCTCCTCCACAAGTGTGATACTCAAGTGAGTGTGTGTGTGTGTTCCAAATGAGAAGCACTACACCTCTATTTATATTCATCCGTTCACTTAAGTTAACTCATTTGACATGTATGCNATGTAGGCTTGAGTTACACATGTAGGCTCAAGTAACCACACTGGGGTGCTGATGACCCACCTTTACAATTAGAGGGGACTACCTCATGACTCTTATTATTTCTTTCAATTAGGAGCATCGGGGTACGATGTAATACAAGTGGTTCTCCTGGTAGGACCATCGGGGACCACAAAAAGATACATATATAATATTCTTTGAAGTTACAATATTTCAACAATTTTCACTTGTATATATCTGGCCTTGTTAATATTTTGTGAGGAATCCCTCTCGGAAGAGAAGAAATCCATTCCAATCTTCCCTTCGAAAGTGTTTTTTTTGTTACCTAGGAATAAGCCTTCACAACCTTTGGTAAATTTCCAGTGCTAACAAATAAAATACCATGGGTAAAAAAACCTTGGACCATCCTATAAATACATTGGGAAGGTCTCCCCAAAAGCACTTTTAGTCACACGTTTTTGCCATTCCAGGAACATTCCTACTCTTTTTGTCATTCATTCGTTCTCTCTTAAAACTTTTGCCATTATCCTCATATTTTTCCATACCATTTCCCATGGTGTATGCTGAGCTTGCTCCATACCCATTTGGATCCATTCCCCTTATTGGACAACCACTAGTAGAGTAGACTAGAGACCCAAACTTTTGAATTGTGGGACCACTTCTCGGATGGCTACAGTGGCCCAAATTCAAAGGAAAAGTAATTTTTGTTCTTGTTTTGCATTAGATAGTATTATAAATCTGGAAAAGAAAATATTGTTATGATTTCCATCATTTATTGTTGTTAGTCAAAGTTGAGTAATCCTTTGCACCAATATTGAACTCTACCCTATGATCTGGACGATCTAAGGTAGATGCTTTTACACATAGTAGGGGAGAATCCCCACTACACCAACTTGATGCTCTATTGTTTAAATTGAATATGGCCACTCTAGAATTCATGTTCCTAAAGTGATTAGGGACTTGGAAATATTTCCTCATCCCAAGAATCCAAGCCTCTACTTCTTATCAAAATTGTGCATCACCATCAAATGTAGAGGATTTTTCTTTAGAAATTCCCCATGTGAGTTGTTTCTAAAAGAAATATTTCTCTTATTCCCATACAAAGAAGAGTTTGAATTGTTGATTGTGTCCTAAGAGGCCTATGACCTACTAGTAGAGATATTTTTATGGTGTACATGTCCTATCTATCAAAGTTTTTCTTGTACTGTAAGACCCCATGTGAGAATGAATCCTAGAGCTATTCCCACTCCTACCATCATTGTTTAACTTATTTCTATGATTCATTCTCGTTGGCATGTTTTCCAAGTGGCTTTGAATCATAGTTGCATTTAACTAGTTCTATTATTTTTGAGCTTTAATTAGCCTTTCTCTGTAGCTTTATATCCCCACTCTTAGATGCAAAGGAGACACTTGATTCCTATTACCATAACCATCTATATTTTCATTATCAACATGCATATTTTTTCCCATGGCATATGTCTCACATTCATAAGGGTCTTCTACATCATTCATGATTACAATATTCTTAGATCAACCAAGGCCAAGGCTTTTCTAATTCAAATATATTGAACTCTAGCCTCTATTGTTCCTTAATATGGCACTTTATATACATAATTTTTTATATAATTACACTTGTTAGATACATTATATCCTCAAACTAGTAGAGAATTTATTTTTCACGCATTCTAGAAAGAACCGATAAATATAAGATCTTTTTCTATTCAATTCTGGAAATATCTACATCATCCCATTTATTATATTTCCAATGAATATGATCATGCTTATTTTTGAGCTTGGAGGTTAAATTTATAGCTTCCCCATGAATTTGTCCCTAAAATAAGTATTTCTCTTATTCCCGTGAGAATAAGAGTTTCAATTGTTGATCGATTCCTAATATGCCTATGACCCATTAATATAGAGTTTTGATGGTGTACATGTCCTATCTATCAAGGTTTTTGTTCTACTGTAATCCTATTGTGAGAATGAATCCTGGAGATATTCCCACTCCTTCCATCACTGGTTGACTTATTTCCATAATGCATTCTCCTTGGCATGTTTTCTAGGTGGCTTTGTATCACATTTGCAATCAACTAGTTCTATTCTTTTTGAGCTTTAGTGAGCCTTTCTCTGTAGCTTTATATCCCCACTCTTATATTTGCTAGTCTCTACAATATACAAAGGAGACACTTGATTTATATTCTCATAGTTATATGTAGTTGCATTACCAACATGCATACTTTCTCCCATGGCATATGTCTCAAATTCATAAGGGTCTTATACATCATTCATGATTACATTCTTCTTAGATCAACCGAGACCAAGGTTTTTCTAATTCAAATATATTGAACTCTGGTCTCTAGGTGTCCTTAATATGGAACTATATCTACATAATTTTTATTAAACTACACTTGTTAGATACATTATATCCTCAAACTAGTAGATAATTTATTTTTCATGCATTCTGGAAAGAACCGATATTGACAAATTTTTTGTCAAATAGAGAATATAAGATATTTTTCTATTCAATTCTAGAAATATCTGCATCCTCCCGTTTATTATATTTCCAATGACTATGACCATTCTTATCTTTTATCTTGGAGCTTAAATTTATAGCTTCCCCATGTGGTTTTTCCTTAAAAAACATCTCTCTTATTCCCATAACAAGAAGAGATTGAATTGATGATTGAGTCCCAAGAGGCATATGACCCACTAGTAGTGATTTTTAGTGGTGTACATGTCCTATATTTTGACATTTTATTGTACTATAATACCTCTTATGAGAATTAATCCTGGATATATTGCCACTCCTACCATCACTAGTTGACTCATGTCCATGATGCATTCTATTTAGCATGTTTTCCGTGTGGATTTGAATCAAAGTTTCATTCAACTAGTTCTATTCTTCTTGAGCTTTAATGAGCCTTAATCTATATATTTATAGACCCACTCTTAGATTTTTCATAGTATCCACAATATCCTAAGGAGACACTTTATTCCTATGCCCATAACCATTTTTATTTGCATTACCAACATGCAGTTTTTCTCCCACGGCATATGTCTCACATTCATAAGGGTCTTCTACATCATTCATGATTACAGTCTTCTTAGCTCAACCAAGACCAAGGATTTTCTAAGTCAAATATATTAAACTCTATCCTATATTTTCCTTAATATGGAACTATATCTACATAATTTTTTTATATAATTACACTTGTTAGATACATTTTATCCTCAAACTAGTAGAGAATTTATTTTTCATGCATTTTGGAAGGAACCGATATTAACATTTTTTTGTCAAATCTAGAATGCAAGATCTTTTTTATTCAATTATGGAAATATATACATATTCCCATTTATTGTATTTTCAATTACAATGACCATGTTTAGTTTTTAGCTCAGAGGTTAAATTTATAGCTTCCCAAACTTACCACCTTTTCCAAACCCCTAGAGTTTTGTGTAGGTGCATTTAGGCTTAGATACCAACTTTTTCGATATGAAGAAGAAAAAATAGTGATAACCAAGAATATTTTGTATCATGCATTGATAATACTTATGATAGTGAGTACTCTGCAATTTTGAGATCATTTATCTGGTGATCTAGACAATTTCTATCAATTTCTAGAAATGGTTATTTTGTCCTTTTCGTATTTTCTCCAAACTTAGAACTTTTTGTAAAAGTTATTGTCTTTCAAGAAAAGCATAATTGAAAATTTTTTACTTCAACAAAGTTACTCATATTATTGAGAAGATAAAACTTGAGTAAATATTTTTTTGTACTTTAGAAATTTTGGTTCACCTTTCCGTCCTCTAAGATTTCCAAAATCGCCAAAATGTCTCCCAAAATAATGGATTTTGGCCTATTTCCGCAACTCCAATCCAAACCATTTAGTCAATTTGGACAAATTATTCATAATTTTTCTTCATGCCTTATCATAATAATATGTACTACGCAAATTTGATCACCAATAAATATTTTGGAAAACTATGTAATCATGATCTTTAAAAACCACTGATCATCAATATTTGGAAATATGGAAATGAAACTAATCATACTTTTCTTTGGAACTTTCATAATCCTCGGCACCATGGAATTAACCCCAAAATTTCATTCAATTATGTCCTAATTTTCTTCTATTATAACCAATACAAAAAAATGGCTCAAAATGTGGGGATGATGATGTGTTTCAACCTAGATCCTATGTTTCATCCACTAGTTTAGCCATGTCACTCCCTTCAACCCATTTCCTCCATGTCACGGTGGCCCTTCCCCCGATGGGTTCATGGACTACCATGAAGATCATGTATTTTATTCATAGTGATATCCTTTGTGGCACCGCCAAACTTACAATTAAAAAGAGGAATCACGCGATATCTTGTAGATCATTGATCTAATCTAGCACTCAAATCCCAGTCATTCATGGAAGCATATCCTTCCATACCTTCTCTTTACCATGTTCCTCATGGTGAGATCTAGGTCATATATATCATAATTGATGGCATCTGAACCATTTGTGTTTCTTCACTTTTTCAAGAGCCAGACAAAATGGTATAGTGAGATTAATTATGGGTCATTGATCTAAATAGCTCAATAAAATATGGGTCGTTTGCATTATATTCACCTCTATGGGGATCCATTTAACATACAAATGTGATGCAATTTAGGTTGTATATCTCATCACCAAACAAGATATTAATCATTCATGCTACCCCATTTTCTTTCTTCTCCCACCAAAATCCTTTAGTGCAATGCAATCTGGATCATATATCCAAACAGGCTAATTTAGTCTAGACCATTTGCGGTATTTATCATAATTTTTAACCCCAATACTGTGAGTACTTAACAATTGTTGATCTATATCAACAAATATAATCATCACAATTTCCAACAAACTTATAGTTCCAAATCTGTTATTCAATTCACACCATTGAATCTAATAGACTAACTCTCAACTATGGATAATCCTTTGACCCCCAAAATAACTGGCCCCTCAATTGAAAATTTTAACTTCTATCCCTTAATAGGACTAGCATTTTTACTGCTTGCAATAAATTTCCCAATTGGCTTTCTTAGAATTAGTTTTTTACATTATGTTCATAACCAACAACACACATCTCATGGGCTTTTCTAGTGTCATATATGCAATTCAAAACCATGAATTCCTCAAGGACATTTTACCAAACACTTTGTATGTAAACTCACATTATTCTTGTATAGTATGATTCTGACCCATATAATGCCAATGTTGTAACCAAGATATCTTATACCAAAATGTAACATCCCATCCAACATTCCACCCACATGATGGGTAGCTATAATAATAGCTTTGAAATTCCATCCAACATAGGCCATTATTCAAAATCACAACTAATTAAGCCTCCCATGAGTTCTAGAATTTATGAAACACATGTGAAAGAGCATAAATTTAAAATTCAATAGGAAAACAACTATATTCGCACAAAATATGCATAGTATAATGATTTTCATAACATAAAACAAACATATGTTTTGCATATTCATAAACAATGATTTAAAAAACACATACATTTAAATGAAGAATATACAATAAATGGCTATGTAAGATCGATTTTTCACCCAACCATGGGTGCATGTTGAAGATATATCCCACAAGTAGGGATATGAAGAAATTGGGGAAAAGGAAACAACTAGAGGATTCATAGACAATATTCTCATACCATAGCATTACAATCATTTCATTCAAACATTATATACATGGAAAAATCTTCCACTACTCCACACAACACAAGGAAGGCCTACTCTTACTCTACTCAACAATCTATCATAGCAACTTTCCATTAATGTAATCTTTAGTGTGTGCAAAAAGAGTCCAACCTATTATATTCTTTCTAAGAGTTGTTTGCAAGATCAATACTTCGTTTCTCAAGCATCCAAATAGAAAAAAAATGTACAGTGGGTGAAGGTTTCTAAACTTTCCCAGGCTCTTAAGTCACCTACAAACATTATTCTTTTTTCTAAGGTCTGCAACCACCCTCTTCATACTCTTAAGTTTGGTTTTTTTTTAGTATAGTACTTGTTGGAAACTAAGAGAACAATATGAACTATATAAATATCCCACAATCCTACATGGATTGAGTGCTAGATTCAATGGTAAGGATAGAATTGTTGAAAAGAGAAATGACATTACTTTCGACCATATAATGTAGGGATATTTCAATTCCCATAACAAGTATACTTGGCCCATGCTTCAATAACTACATGATAGGACTTTCACACCAACCTATTACATGCATTAAATGATTGGTTTTAATAATTCAAAGGAGGTAAATGGATTAGTTAAGGCACGTGGTAGAAAAGAGATAAGTTCTAAGGTTGGCACTTCTCAAAATAATATTTGATGTCCTCTTCTCATCTAATGTAAACATAACCCCTCTAGTGCTTTATACACAGACATTTCATATCATTATGCTATATTCCAACATAAATTTACATAAATTTAAGTCATCATGGAAATCCTAACATGTATCCCGTATATGGATATCTACATCATACATGCCTAGTGATTCACTAGTTGGGCCTTGGCCTTGAGCCTCACATTAGGAATCCTTACTAGCATATTTACATCATTTTACATAATCTAATTTAATACATGCCAATGGTGAAAATTAAGGTATTATACCTTTGAAGCTCCTTTTTTATAGTATCTTGTGTAAGAAACATCTTCTCCAATGCCATCCAAGGAGATATTTTTTCCTTGATAAGTGCCTTCACCTTACATATCCGTTTCTACTATGCTATTTTGTTCCCTAGTGTTGATAGGATGAAATGACCCTAGCCAACAGTAGTGATTTACCCCAATGAAAAGTCTCAATTAGACCTAAAACCATTTGAAATAGGGAACCCATCCCTATTATATTCTGACAACCATTAATGACTTTTTAGGTTTATTAGTTACAACCCAGTCCACCATTTATGATTTTATAACTAAAGAAATGAAGCCAATCTAAGAATATAATGTATGTGTTTGGACATTACTAATAAGAACTATGAAGTAAGCACAAAAACAAATAGGATCTCGTTATAATTTCATGAATTAATTGACTAAAAATAAAGATGGGAATATGAGTAAATAGATACAAACTCATAAGAGCCCAACACCAAAATAATAATTTATAGTCATATGCTCACATATTCAAACAAACACTTTTGAAAACAATAAATAAGAATTATACAGTTACACATAAGTATAGTCCACAGTGTTCACATGTTCTTATACAACCCAAAATTCGCATCAAATGCAACGAAACAGTCCACAACGTGTGCACACGATAATCAAATTTCTCTAGAAAATTGCGTGGCAAAGTGCTAGCTTGTCCACATTCAAAATCTCAGCATTAGTACATGAAAACTCATCAAGGAAAAATCTTCTCTCGAGTGAAATTTCCCTCTCCTCTTTAAGGTAGAAAGATCCTCTCCTCTTTATAAAGAATGATGGATGACTCTTAGCCTCCCAAATCACTCTAACCTTTGGTTATCCTTTCTCGCCTTTTCAAATTTCTTACTAATTTGTCCTTTTCTCTAATCATACTTTATTGAATTTGAATTTTACATTAAAAAAAATTGATTTTATGAGGTTAATTCAAATGAGTTTGTTACTTTTGTCATTTGAATATCCAATGCATTTTTTAAAAATGAGATTTTTTTCCATACATAGATGCTAACCCTGAAATTTTCCAAGGGCCACCAGAATCGATCCTAGGGCTGACAGAAAGCATTCATCATGTCCAATAATTACACCATCCCCATCGGTACTAATAATGAGATACATGCTTGTTTTATTTTGGAAGAGTGAAGAGTGTTGGAGGAGCTAGTCAGCTAAGCCGACTAGACTCTCTAGTCGACTAATTGTAGATTAGGTCGACCTCATAGGTTCTGTTGGTTGCTTGAAATGGCAGGTAGTTTCTGTAACTATTTTTAAACATATATATAGGTTGTAGAGTCGGATAGCTACTTGATTCAGTTTATTGTATGAACCCACATCTGTACTTGAGTGATATAATTTGTTATTTTGTCTACCATTCTTGTCTCTTGTACTTTTATTGTTATAGGATTCTATAAGTGTGTCACTGGTAACTATTGGGTGTTATAACATATAGATTAATTCACCTAATATTTAATTTTCGACCGGGGTTGGTAGGCTTAGAGTTGATACAAAATATATGTGAAGGTAGAGGGTGTCATGTAAATATTTTAACAAACAAAATATAGAAATATCTTTCAAAATGAAAAACTGAGTCAAAGTTCTAAGAATTCAATTATTAAAGTAATTAAACCAAAACAAGATACTAAACTAGATAATCAATATTTTATTTCATAGGAAACTAACTTTAAATTGGAAAAAGATACTGTCAACAACTAATCTTTAAATGGGAAACTAGGATGCAAGGAAGACCTAATTCATAAATAAGTAGAAAACTTAATAAAAAATTAAACAAGTAGAAAACTTAATAAAGAAAACTTAATAAGAAAGAAACAAGTAGAAAAATTAATAGAAATATCTTTGAATTATGTCCTACAAGTCTCTTCCATTAATCACACAATGAAAAAGGAACAACCTAAAAACATACTAAGGATAACACATATAATACTGATTTTTACATGCAAATGGATAAATTAATCCAAAGGCATGAACACAAAACAATACGACAATAAAAAGAAATCAGAAACAAACTCAAGAAACAAAACATAAAATAACTCAAAACATATTTAAGGTGAAAAGAAGTAAGGTAACTTTTAATAAATAGCTTAAAATAATTCAAATTAACTTTAATATAAAATAAAACTATCATTTAACTATTACAGTCAAAGCATACTTCAAAAATTAAATAAATAGAACTTAAAGCAATCGCAAAATACATTAAAAACACTAAAAACAAAATAGTGGGCTGAATGACAGATTGAAATGTGGGTCTGAAAGGGGTGACTGAATGACAGTTTAAACAGGGTGTCTGAATGATAGTCTACCCAATTAAAATGACATAAATTAACCTAAATGATGTAATGTTCAGCTGAATTCGTGCACATGTGAATTCTAATGCAAATAGATAGTAAATAAACCTATTTATTAATCACATTTAACAATTAAATGAACTTAAAAAGATTCATAAAAGAAATCATTATATATTAATAAACAAACTGAAATTCAAATTGCATAAACTTGGAATGGAAAGGAAATAATCAGAACTGAAATTCTATTCTATCTAATTGCAAATACTGAACAGTAAAATAGAAATGAAATGACTGAAAGCAAATGGAAAGCAAACTATGCACGCAATCTAGTTATTTAATTCTGGAAATAAAATGCATTACATGAAGAAAATGAAATAATAAAACTAACTGGAAACAAAACTAATTACAACAGAAAATATGAAAGAAATAAACAAGAAAAGGGAAGAAACCTCTGGTTGATGAGGGGCCCTCTTAGCAATTAGGCATGAGGCCTGACTAACTTCTACTCAAACGCAATCATCAACAGCAAAGCATATGGCTTCTATTAATGAATATGGAACATAAATAAAATTTGCTCAAGAAAAACAAATCAAATCATGAACTGATAACACTGCGAGCTAACTGAGTGTAATGTCCCCTTTTTGGAATTTTATTAAAATGGCCAATTTTCCAATTTTTTCACAATTTTGGCTCTTTACTAGTTTTGATGTCTAGACCTCCAAATTGACCCAAATGCTTCCAAATTTTATATGAAGGTACATGACTGATAATATAAGTTAACTATAATTCCCATGTCTATTTTGTGACCTCTCAATTACTTCTGCAAACTTGTTTAATGTTCTGTTCAAAGTAAGAGTCTTTACTAGCAAATTGGGGCTCTAATTCCCCCTGGGTAATTATCGGAAATGGATTCACAAATGATCCAAAAGTCACTTGAATTTATAAAAAAAGGTTGGGTATGTGTAAGGGACCTTTTTAAAGTCTCATATGCATCATGTTCCAGTTTATACAGGCTGTTATGAATCTTTCCAAAACAACTCCCAAGTCACAATTTCGACCCTTCGGGAAAATGCACCAAATCTTCTCCCAATGCAATAAAAATGAGTAAAATGGATTAAAATGCTTAATTAATGAAAATTATAATTGAAATACACATTAATTTCATTCAATACATCATACATTTATCTAAGATACATTCCTCTATTCGAAATAATAAGCATTACCATGACATATATCAAAATGGAGTGGAAATGGTCATTGTTTTCTCATTAAACGTCATCTTGACATACAACTCTTGGGAATTTAGAATCAAAACTTTATAATAATGAATGATATATAATATTGAACTTATTACAATCATAAATGGATAATTAAAGGCTCTCCCAATTGGAAATCATCAGCATTACAATGGTTCACAACAAGATTGTCAGGAAATGACATTATTTCTTCATTGTTCAACATTTTTACATGAATTACTTTGGGTATTTAAACCTAAGAGTCTTCCAAACATGAAATATAGAGAATATACATCATAAAATAATATAATTATCATTATAATATTCCCAAAAGATATCAATAGCTCACCCAAAGCGCAATCCCTCCATTGGCATGAATATGGTGTGAAAACTAGAAATAGTTGAGAGAGAGTGCTGCAATAGAATAATCCACATGATTTAATATAGATTAAACCTGAAAATAAGACTCCATTAAATATCCATGAAATACCTGAGTTTCCTTTCCAAACACCAACTAGGATGGGAATCTTTCACCCTCGAAATTGGCTTAAGCAAGAAAACTAATCATCCACTAGCTCTCACAATTCACAAATGAGAAAAAGATTATTCTCATGGCTGATCCATATATTTTATAAAAATTATTGGTATTATAAGGTTAAAAATACATCCATAAACCAAATCCATTCGAATTGGTGTGGCTTCTCATGCTATTCCATGTGGCCTCTCTCTTCACCTTCCCTCTTCTCCCAAATTTGAGTAGGAGTCTCTTGGCCTTCTCCAACTCCCAAATTCGACCTCTAAGATGTTCTATTCAGTCCTGACATGTTAGTATGTTGGTATGTCAGCCTTCAGATATGAATTGTGTCATAAATTTCATATCATCTCCATCATTGGTGTCATAGAGGTCATAAATGTAAGGGGAATCTACCCAAGTGTCCATGAAAATCCCATTTGGCTCTTCCTCTCCCATGTAAGTTACAATTCATACAAAATTAGACCTATGAAGTATATAGACAAGTATATTAGGCTTATAATCCATCCAAAAACATTAGGATTCCCATATATTCGAATTTGCAAGAGAAAGATACCATTTAACATAGGAATTCTAGCTAGTGAGGGCCCCATAGTCTCCATGTGTCTTCATGCTCCATTGCCACTTACGTTTACTCTTGTATTTATTTAATAAGCTACATTATTAAATATTTATCCCCTTCTAATGTCTAAAAATCATTAATTATCCCCCTTATTCCAAATATCAAAGCTTCCACCCCTAACTTAGGAAACTAGTGATTTTCCTTCTTGGCAATTATTTGACTTTTAGCATCCATTTGACAAATTTCATGAATATGGAAAATGTGATTTGGCCATTGTGACCCAATGAAAAATTTGGGACATTGCACTGTGCTCTCACGTAGAGGCTGGTATATAAAGTTGTTTACATAGATGAGCAAGTAGACCCTTTAGTGGTCGACTGCTCTCTAAATTTAGTCAATCCATAAAGGCGTCTAACTGATAAAACTCCAACGCACAGCATATTCCTCCTTCAATGTGCATCGACTCTCTTCATTGGATAGTGTAACACACACGCTCCCTCTTCAGCGTAGTTGGTTCTCTTCAACGTGGTTGATGTGGCGCACAACTCCTTCTTTAGCGCAACAGGTGGAGTGGTGTTGGATAGAGGATAACACACGGAGGAAAGTCTTATAGAATGCAGGCTAATACATCAACCCAACACATGGACTATTGGTGAGGTGTCAACGAAGGAGGCTACAGGCAGGCGGATCATCTAGAATGTGAGCTTCATTACCCGGATGTGTTGACAGTAAACAGTTCACAGGGTCGTTTTAGTGCCTGAAATCAATTCTCAGTAGCACACAGTCTGGTTAGCAATCTGGACGAAAAGATAAACAACGAGCTAGACTGTGAGCTGGATATGATGGGTGCAGATCTAGGATGAACGAAATGTCTATTTACTGGTGCGCTTTAGGATTGTGGTCTGTAGTAACACATTTTAACACCTGGAAAAATACCAATGAGTATTGCACAACGAGTTGGATGATGAGTTGGATGTGTTGTGCGAATGGCAAGTTGAATGCATGCTTGTTGTTAATTCATCCAAAAATATTATATAACCCACAAACAAATATACAAATCAATTATTATATCAAATTCACTTCAATAATGTTAATTTTAATCAATAAAATCATAAAATGATAATAATGAATGAATTTTATATAAACCTTAAATTCATACATACCTGGGGTTAAATGGTGATCTGCATGGCAGAAAATATAGAAAAAGATAACAAAACATATGTTTAATTTAGTAATTTAACTGCCAAAAATGATAACAAATCTAGGATCAACATTCCCCCAAACTGGAGAAATGTCAGGTCCCACTGAGCAAAGAGAAAAATAAGAGATCACACTGTCATAATGGATTTTGAGATGTGATCCCACAATGGGCATATGCATAAATGAATAAGTTCATAAGGTTTGAAATTAATTCAACCATGTCCAAATTAAAACTTTGTACAGGTTGAACATATGACACGAAAGGTATAAATCAATTTTCTATAAGATTGATCAATAATAAAATCGGTCATTTGATAGTTTACAAGCATGATTGGGTAAGAGGATAGGGTTTCCAATAGTGAAATGATAAAAAAAAATTAAGGTCAAAGCATCCATATGGAGGTAAAAAAAACTATTTTCCAAAATACAAAATTTGGTTAGAAAATTTTAATCATAAGTGTTATGATATCACTATGTTTTATTCATATCGTCATTTGGTATTTCATTTGGACCTTCATTCGATCCTTCATATAGTTCTCCATATATATTTTTCTATGAAAATATGCTTCATGCTATAACCAAGTTCCACTGCTTATATTATCCTGAAAACACTTATCATTGGTTAGGGATAAATAGATTTGACATAAATAATGAAAAATAAAAACAATCTATTTTTTCCTAATTCTCCCCCAAACCAAAGATATGGCGTGTCCTCAAGCCATACAAGAGAGAAGAATTAATTGTTCCATATAATGAAAGAAACTATTTCTACCATGTTGTTATTATTTTGTAAAAAAAAAAACTAAATAGTAAATGGAAATGATTCAGATATGTATATTCATGAAAAATATAACAGTGATTAGAAAGACCACTTGTATGAAGATAATATAACCAAAAAGATGCCATAGGAAAAGCTAGTCATCCATGCCTTATTTTAAAGATATCATGTCATCACAAAATATGGAATTTTACCTCGGAGTGTGTGAGATTTACAGCTATGGGTCCCACTTCTAAGATAATGACATCCTAGGTATATGTTTAATTAGATGGCCAACGTCAATCCCAACTTACAGCCATTCTCAAATTACATTATAAACAATTGGCAGTGACATGTTTATTCATAAATTCTAAAAAAAATTCTTTATATTATCATTTTTTTACGAACTATGTGCATAGTAGTGCATTAACTAGATCTCTTTTACCTGGTATATTTGCCCCGCTGCTAGCAGGCCTGTTCAGTATCCTAACGGGTTTACTTGCATTTATCGAGCTTCCTTGTTTTTATATATATATATATATTGTGTACTTAGAATTGACCCGCTGCCAGGAGGCCTATTCAGTACCCCGACGGGTTTGCCTCGTATAATGACATGAAATATATGGAAGTCGATTTGTACTAGAGCGTGTTATGTCCTGCTAAACACATTATTCAATTCTGTAAAATAAAATTATAAGTAATTTCATAATGGTCTTAACCATAGATCATGTCAAAAGAGAATAACTTAAAGCTGTTCTTTAACCTTACAGTCCTTCTTCTTCATAAAAGAAAAGTAGTGTACCCCATAGACAAAAAATTCACTTACTCCCGAGTTATCACTAAAATACTTTGAAATACAAGTTTTGATAACACGTATATAATGAACTATTAATCCCTAGGTGTAAGATAAGATTGTGAAAAATATAATAACGAAAGTGGGCTTTCCAAGCAATTGTTAAAAAACCAAATTAGAAAGATACATGTCTGAATCAAAATACCAAAAACCATATGAATCATAGGAGAGCTCGTTAAGAGTGATATACAAAGGATTGTATTTTTTTAATTTTCACTATAAGCTACAAATTCCAAAAGTACCCCAAGAAAGGTTAAGATACCTGATGAGTGTTTTAACATACTTCCCTTTTCCAAGTAATACTCCATGAGCTGCTTATAGAGATAAAGTACTTGTAATCAATTGCAAAACCACTCATTAGATGATTCGATTTATTCATGAAAACATATATAACATAAAAAAGAAAAATAGTCCCTTGTAAATAATCTGTTATAAATTACTCTTATTTATTTAGAAAAGCAAACACATATTTACATATATACAAGTGATAATAACACCAAAATACATTTTTTAAGGATCGGGAGGAGGAGGAATAACTTCCCCTTCAATCAATTCCATTTCATTCTACTGCAAAACATTATGTATGAAATCCTGTTTAGATATTGGTTGGTGATAAAGTCTAAGTCTATGTCCATTTACTACAAAGGAAATTTGTGAGCCATCAATTGTCTTAATTTTTACTGATCCATTGTCAAAAGTTGTAACTACTTCATATGGGCCCATCCAACGGGTAGTTAACTTTCCTTTGAAATTTTTAAATTGTGAGTTGAATAATAATGCCCAATATCCAGTATTAAATTGCTTTTTCTTAATAAATTTATCATGCCATGTCTTTCGTTGATTCTGTATTAGCATGGTTCTTTGGAGTGCATCTTCTCTAATCTCATCTAGCTCATTAATCTGCAATATTCTTTGTTTCTGTGCTTCATCCAAATTCATGCCTAATTGTGTTGCCATATGAAAGGTTTTAAATTGAAACTCAATAGGTAAAAGGACTTTTTTACCATACACCAATTCGTAGGGGGTATGTATGGTAGCATTTCTCCATTTTATCCTATAGGCCCATAAAGCCTCTGGAAGTCTATCTACCCAATCCTTATGATGTAAGTGAATGGTTTTAGTTAAAATGGCTTCTAAAACTTTGTTGGCTGATTCTACCTAACCATTATCCTAAGGGTGATAAGGTGAAGACTTGCAATGTTGAATGCCATATTTCATAGTAAGTTCTTTCATTAATTTAGAATTAAATTGAGTACCTTGATATGTGACAATTTCTCTAGGCACACGAAACTTGTCAAATATTTCTTCATATATAAATTCTACCACTAATTTCTTTGTGGCCCTAAACAAAGCTTTATCTTCTACCCATTTGGTGACATAGTCCTTGCAAACTAGGATATACTTCTTTTCACAAGACATGGGAGAAATCGGTCCTACAAAATCAAGAGCCCATTTCTCAAAGGGTTCAATCATAACTTGGGTTTGTAGGGGAATCTAATCAGATGATGTAGGTCTACCCATTCTTTGGAAACTATCACATCCTTTAATGTATTTGGCAGCATCCTTAAAAATGCTTGGCCAATAATAACTAGAATGTAATACTTTGTATGTCGTCCTCTTACCAGAAAAATGGTCTTCACATGGTCCATCATGGCATGCATAGAGGATGGCTGTCATTTCATCCTCTCACACACATCATCGAATAATAATATCTAGAACAGTGCAGAAGAGATCATTATCTACCCAAGAATAATTGGAACTCTGAACTATAATACGACACTTCTCATGAGGGGACAAATGGTTTGGTAATTTCCGAGTTGCTAAATAATTGGAAATATCGGTGAACTAAGGGGTATGAGTAGATACAACAAATATATGTTCATCAGGAAAAGTGTCGTCAATTGGTTTAGTACCATCTTCATGTTGAATACGAGAAAGGAAATCTACTACTAGATTTTCTTTACCAGGTCGTTCAATGACGATAATGTTAAATTTTTGCAATAAAAAAATCCACCGGGTCACTCTACCATTGGTAATTGGTTTATTCATTAGAAATATAATGGCGGAGTGATCAGTATGCACAAAAATTCATAACCTATAATGTAATGGCAAAATTTATTAATAGAATAAACTACTGCCAAAAAATATTTTCTGTAACAGTGTAATTAAGTTTGGCAGGAGTAAATTTTTTGGTAATAAAATAAATGGCATAATGTGCTTGTCCCTCTTTTTGATCGAGTACTCCTCCTATGGCTGTATCATAGGCATCGGTGGATATATGAAAATGAAGGGACCAATCGGGACCCCTTAATATTGGTGCCACCGATAGCTTGGCTTTTAGAATTTCAAAATCATTTTGTCAAGATTCTGTCCACTGAAATTCTACATCCTTTGTAAGCAATTTATACATTGGTGCAACTATTTTAGTGAAATTTTCA
The DNA here is from genome assembly GCA_001517045.1 of Pseudotsuga menziesii. NCBI lineage: Eukaryota > Viridiplantae > Streptophyta > Pinopsida > Pinales > Pinaceae > Pseudotsuga > Pseudotsuga menziesii. Next base: position 131,699 of record LPNX010949083.1, on the reverse strand, counting down.
ATAAAGCAGCAGTAGTAGCCTGCATGACCAAGAAATATTCTTACCTCTTTTTGATTTTTCAAAGGGGGAAGGCCAACAATGACTTCAATATTAGCAGGATCTACCTTAATTCCTTGGGAGGAAACATGGTGTCCTAAAACTATACCTTCTGTCAGTAACATTTTACATTTTTCATGACTAAGAGATAAATTCGTTTCTTGACACCAGATCAAGACCTTTTTGAGATTTTCAAGGGCTTATTGAAAGGTATTTCCATAGGCTGTAAAATCATCCATGTATACCTCCACACAGTCATGTATAAGATCGGAAAAGATTCCTAAGACTGCTCGCTGAAAGATGGCAGCTGTATTACATAGGCCAAATGGAAAAGCTCTATATGCATATGTTCACCAAGGGCATGTAAAAGTGGTCTTGTCTTGATCTTCTAGTGCTATTAAAATCTGGTTGTAACCAGTAAATCCGTCAAGAAAGGAAAAATATTGTTTACCTGACAAGGTATCTAATACTTGATCAATAAAAGGTGAAGGAAAGTAGTTTTTGAGTGTGGTTTTGTTTAGCTCCATAAAGTCAACACAAATACGCAATTTCCCTGTGAATTTATTTTGGATTACCACTAAAGGAGAAACCCATTTACTATCAAAGATAGGATAGGTGAAACCAACAGTAAGGAGTTTTTGCAATTCTTCTTTTACGATATCCTTTAGAGAGGGATTCATCCTCCTCTGCGGCTGCCTTGCAGGTGAAATGTTTGGATCCATATAAATATGGTGAATACAGGTGTTAGGGTGTATACCCTTCATATCAATGTATTCCCATGAAAATGCTCCAGCTTGTTTTTTAAGGACTTTAAGCAGTTGTGCTTGTTGGTTTTCACTTAACCCTGCGTTTATATGCAGAAAATTTTCAAGGCCAATCTCACAAGGTATGGTATAGGGTCATGTATTCTCTTTAATCATGAAGACACAAGGTTTTTCCATGAACATTGAGAGAGCCATATTCTCTTGAAATTCGTCTCCAAAAATATGATCAAATTGAGCAAAAGACCAAGGAAAATATGTACAAGTTGTTGAAGAAACAAACTGGTTTAATACATTCTCAATGGTCTACTCCTGAAGTGCCAAGGAAAAATAACTAGGGAGGGAGTGGTCATCAAAGTATTCATCCCTGAAAGAAAAATTTAACCACCATGAGTTTTCAGTTATTGGTTGTGTTGGGGGGTATAAAATAAGTCTCTGTGTAGACAACCCATTAGAAATAGTCATCTGTCCATCCCTACATCCTATAAAAGCATTTGTGGTAGCTAACCATGGTATTCCCAAGATAATAGGATTCCATTTATAAATATCCTTTGATTCTATGACCATAAAGTTAACAGGGTATTCCCATGAGGCTACTGATACGACAATGTCATCCAAGACTCCAGCAGGTTTTACCATAGTACGATCTGCTAGTTCTAGGATGGAAGGGGTAGGTCGGAGAAATTGTCCTAAATATAAAACTTCTAAGACTGTAGTGGTCATCATGTTGATAGCGGATCCTAAATAAATTAATGTATTTTCTATGGCGCTGTTGTTTATAATTACAATCACTACTAGGGATCCTGGATTTGCATATTTTTCCATCCGGGACTGATATGTCATACATTTAGACATCTCTCCTATAACATGAATTGTGAGAAGGTCTTTCTGATTCTTCCCTGGGTGTTTAATACATCATTCCTTTATTACCTTGTTGTAGATTGGTATGTTCTTGATATATTGTAATAGAGGAATTTTGACACATATATTCTTTAATTCATTCAAAATGTTACATTCCGGATGAACTACAAGTTTTTATATCACAAGTATTTTCGGGAATGGAGGAACTCTTTGCTCCTTACTAGTTTCTTGCAGAGGATGGGTGTGTATTGAAACCTTCGGAATGTTCACATCCTCCAGAATGGCATCACTCACGGGTTCATTTGAATCCTCTTCTTCTTCACTCTCTGCTGTTGATGTATTTGTAACTTCAGAATGTATTCACTTATATTATACACCGATGTTCCTATCGGGAGATTCATTAATATAATAAAGTCATGTAAACTCATTGAGGTTAAACCTTCATTGTAAGTTGGCGCAATAGTCCCCACAATTGAGTTGAGGTTAACCCTCCTTGTTGATTGGAGGAGCAAAGTCCCCATAGTTGTGGGGCACTATGGTTATTAGAGTCTCCTAGAGATGTCGGCCCTGGTAAGTAGTTGTCAAGTCAGAAACTAGTATAAATAGAGAGTGAGACTCTCTATTTGACACATACACTCACTCAACTGGGGCGCTTGAGTGGGAGAGAAAGTGCTGGCACAAGTGAGAGAGATCAGCTGTCGGAGATCATCTTTATGTTTTTGGGTTTTACTTTTTCTATTGGTTCTCATTCTATCTCATAGGAAGTTGCAGGGTTTTATCCTTTATGGTTTCCCTGAGGAAAATTCTTTGTGTCTCCTGTCTCTTGTGATTATTTATGTGCATGTTATTCTCTCAGGTAAGATCCTAAGATCATATTGCTTAAATGATAAAAATATAACATTGTATCAGAGCTAACTTGAGAAGAAGACACCATGCAATTGTAGAATCTAGGGCTTCTTACTTTTTGGGTCTCTCTCCACAATCCATCAGCAAAAGGAGGCTAGGATAACTCTCCATTGAAGGTTGCATATTTCTGTCGAAACAGAATTTGATTTTGGGCATTTTCAGTTTTTGTTGCGGGAGATTAGGGATTTTTACAGAAGAGGAATTTTTGAGTGAGCCTAGCATAGGATTTATTTCCTCATAAAAATAGAAATTTAGAGACCAAGTTTGAGATTTTTGGTTGGGTAAAAATCTAGGAAAGTCAAATCCTAGTTTGACCCCGGGTCTGAAAAACCCTAAAATACTAAAACTTGTAGTTTTGGTACATTCGCTATATCTCGAGATTGAAGAAGTATCAAGGGCTGAAATTTTCATAGGATGAATGTAAAATCCTGATGTCCCCTATGTACAAATTTCAGCCTCATATTCACTATATTTAGGAAGATATGATTCCTATAAATCAAGGTTCCAGCCTCTTCCAGGATTCATCCCTAAATAGGACACCTAAGGCAAATTGTTGTATCTCGAGATACGAAATTCCAAATGAAATTTCACAAGATGTACCAAATAGGGCATGAACTATAATTTTTTTGGTAAAAGTTTCAAACCCCAAAGGTGAAACAGTGACACGTGGAATTCCATATAAGTTTGATATGTTGAACAACCCTGAAAGAGGTCAGCTTTGGAAAATTTTCATAAGTCCCAATTGGTGAAACCAATTCTATTCAAAAATATGGTGTTGTAAAGCATATAGATGATGCTACCTTAGTACGAAATTTCAGACATAGAGGGGCATCGATTTTGGAGATACCACAAAAACAATCTCAGGAATTCTATAGAGGAAATTGGAAAACTAGGGATTCCTGTTCCATGAGCTTCCCTACACTATTTTCAAAAAAGGAGTACATTGGACAACTCACCTTGAAGAGTTCTATATTTCTATCAAACATATTTGAAATATTCCAATTTTTGAAAATTAGTGTTTATCTGACAAACCCTAGATCAGCTAGATCTGGAACCAGGATGGACACCTCAAATCAATAAGATCTAATATTTTTCTATTTACATTTGAGGTTCTCATTTAAAGATGATTAATCACACTAGCTTGATGAAAATCTTGGTGAAGTTGACAACTTCCAAGCCTGGAAGTATATTATTCCACTAGTTCTTGAAGAAAATGAATTGGACACCTACATAAGTGGAGAGGTTTCTGTTCCAGAGGGAGATGAGGATAAAAGCCTTACACAAGAAGAAATTGGTCAAGGATAAGAAGATCAATGCTGATTCAATTATATAAAAAGTGTCTTCCCCTTAGACACTAAAAGATATGTTTGATTCCTTGGCCAAGATATTTGAAGAAAAGAGTATAAATCAGATGAAGTGTAGGAACTCCGTAATCCTTCAAGAAGTTGAATTGGATCAGTATTTCAGTAAGAAGGGTCTAGGAGACAAAGGGAGATGAGGCTAAGGGTAGAGACAAGAGAATAATTGTAGATTCTATTAAATATCATCTCATCCCTCATGTGTCATCCTTGAAGACACCAAAAGGAAGTGTTCGATGCTATGATGAAGTGGTCGAAGAAGAATAATATACTATTATAACCACCTTGAATGGTCTCCCAGGATCATGGGATTCATTCATTCGAGGAATTTGTACTATAAGGAAGTGATTACATTTAGCAGACTCTGGGAAGAATGCACATAAGAAGAATCTTGACTCATAATAAGAGAAAATAAGATGGGAGAAACTGAAGATCAAGCCCTCACGATTCAAAGAAGATCCCTAAAGTGATAAGGAATATGAAGAACTAAATTCTTGAAGAAACTCTTAACCATCTAAGCATTTGGATAAGAAATGATGATACTATGAATGAAGAAGATGATGAAGCTGAAAGGAGTCTACCCACGAAACAAATAAATATAAGTATTCAATTGTCATTTCATGATATTATTTTGTTATGCATTTGTTTATATTCAATTGACGTGTTATGCATTATAGAATTGACAGTATACTACTCAGTATGCATGTGATGGTAAGTATCCCCTGGTGCTTTACAACTCTCCATTGCGACTTATCTAGAATGAAACCTATTTGGTGACATATTGGATTAGTGCACAATCTCAATGTTGTCCTAGTAGAGATGGAAGGCATCTAGATAGTTTTTGTAAGATATGGATGAATGTTATATTGGATAAAATAGTTGCATGATTATATCTTGATGAAAAAGAATTTTTTGTTATGAATATACCTTATGAAATGTTTCTAACCATACAAATGGTGCATTTGACTTGTAGGAAAGATCGCATACAATCGCCTACAAGAAAAGAATGATGAGACTTGTTCCAAAGAACAAGTTACGATAGTTCAAGAAAGAATCCAAGATGAATAATAATATGACATCACTTTCAATGAAAGAAAGAGGCCTCAGAGACACTGTAGTTATGTGACACTATTGAGTGACATCATTGATGCAAAGCCTTCCAGCTATGAAGAAGTAGCCAAGAAGAAAGGGAAGGAGAATACTAGTTCAAGAAGAATGATGTCTAGGATGCAGTATCGAGACCTGAAGGGAATTCTATAATGTCTTCCATATGGATCTACAATATCCAGCATGCAGTAGATGGAAACATCATGGGATACAAGGAAAGATTCGTGGCATGAGGCTTCTCACGGAAATAAGGCATAAAATACAAAGAGACATTTGCAGCCATTATAAGTTAAGACACATGACAAATAGACTCATGTGTGCAAATTAAAGAAGTCCTTGTACGAGCTCAGAAGGCACCCATGGGATAAAACATACATGAGGAGCTTGAAGATCACCTAGAGTGATGAAGATCTTAACCTTTTCCTAAGGTTGAAGATGAAAGCCTATAGAGGAGGACAAGCTCACAGATGGATGCGAGAAGAACTTTTGAAAAGGTTCAAGATAGAGGATCTTTGTATCCAGTGACCCTAGATCGATACATAGAATATTAGTAGCATAGGAAGTTACTTGTCACTCTGGTATAGAATGTTTCAATACATAGAGTACAAAATGCAAAGGGAGAATGATTCTCCACTTCAGAGGGAGTGACTGCAGAAGATCTTGAGGTTCGACATGGTATAGCAGGATGGACAGCTTATTGATGGCTCTAGGCTTTACTGAGAATAAAGTGGATTCCAACCTTTGCTTCAAGGTTGAAGGCGGAAGACTAGTGATGCTCCTATTATATGTCGATGACTTGTTCTTGGAAGAAAAGAGTAACTCATTAAAATTGCAAGAATGAGACTTTCTTCCAAGTTCGAGATGAAGGACTTGGATATGATGCACTACTTTCTAGGCATGGAGGTGTGGCAAAATGTAGATGGAATATCCCTTGGACAAGGGAAGTATGCAATGGAGATCCTGAAGAGGTTCAGGATGATGGACTACAAGGTCATGACTACACCTATGGCATCGAACCTACAACTATTGAGTGTTGCTTCATAAAATTCAGTTGATGCCAAGATGTATCGTCACATGATTTTTTCCTTGATGTACCTGATGAATATGAGACTAGATATTTGCTTTACCGTGGACACATTGAGACATGTTCACTTGATGGTTGCAAAGTGTGCAGTGAGGTACTTGAATGGTATAGTTGAGTATGGGCTCAAGTGTGATACAAATATGAATATTAACGTGGAGGGTTATGTGGATTCATATTGGGTAGGCAGTGCCAATGATAGGAAGAGCACTTCAGGATGCTACTTCAGTATGATATCAGGTGTGATCTCTTGGTTTAGCAGGGAGGAGTCCTACATGGTGCTGAGTATAGCCAAGGCAAAATATGTTTCCACTTGCTCGACTATTTGGGAGGTAGTATGTTTCTTTTGAAAAATACTATTTGGTTTGATCTAACTTGCATTTGTGTATGATGCAGAGAGGAGAAATGAAGCTCAAGTATAGGATCTAGATCAATATCTCTTGAAAGAGGGAGTTCTAGCATAGCCGATGGGATAGGTTTTATGAGCATAAAATCCTAGCAAAGCTCATAGATTTCTCAGATGTAAATGATCCTATAGGTTGTCCTCGGATGTAACCGGTCCTAGCGAAGATCGTAGGTTATCCTTGGACGTAATCATCCCTGATGTGATTCTATGCTAGAAATGGCCAGAGTGAAGTTTGATTACTTCAGGGAGAAGCTTGGTGCTCTCTAGATTGAGGTTCCTTCCAAGAGGAAGTGATGAGTAAGTGAGCCTTTCTGACATGGTGCCAGGTGGGTCCTCCCATGCTCAGATGTAAGTGCGGATCCCTTCTGACATGGTGGTAGGTGGGTCCTACCATGGTTAGATATTAGTGCAGAGCCTTTCTGACTAGGTTAGATGTAAGTGGGGAGCCCTTCTGACATTGTGGTAGACGGGTCCTCCAATGGTCAGATATAAGTGCAGAGCCTTTCTGACTGGGTCAGATGTAAGTGCGAAGCCCTTCTGACATGGTGGTAGGCGGGTCCTCCCATGGTCGGATATAAGTGAAGAGCATTTCACTAGATGATGGATGGTGTGTCCTATCATGCCGATGGATGTAAGTGCAAAGCCTTTCCCCGGATGATAGATGGTGTGTTTTATCATGCCGATGGATGTAAGTGCAGAGCCTTTCTTTGGATGGTAGATGGTGTGTCCTACCATGCCAATAGATATAAGTGTGGAACCCTTCCTTGGATATTAGATGGTGTGTCCTACTATGCTAGAGGATGTAAGTCTCGAGCCTTTCTAATTGGATTAGATATAAGTGTTGAGCCTTTCTGACTAGGTCATGTATAAGTGTTGTGCCTTTCTATGGATAATAGATGGTGTGTCCTGCTATGCCAGTAGATGTAAGTGCTGATCCTTTCCTTGTATGATAGATGGTGTGTCCTATCATGCTAGTGGATGTAAGTGTTAGGCCTTTCTGACATGGTGGTGGATGTGTTCCTCCCATGGTAATATGTGAGTGTTGGGTGTGCCTTTCTAACATGGTGGTGGATGTGCTCCTCCCATGGTCAGATGTAAGTGCTGGGTGGGCCTTTCTGAATAGGTCAGAATATAAGTGTTGAAGAAGATGAAGACCTACATGGAGGCTAAGCCTACAACCAGCATGAAAAAGGGTTGGCTTTGTAGAACTTCCTATGATGAGAAGAATTGAGAAATAACACAAGTTGATAGAGATAGTGGAAGCAGTGATGATGATGATCCAGTGATGATCCAAATTTGATGATGATTCAGTGTTGATCTAGTGTTGATGATGATCCAGAATTGATCCAAAATTGTGATGATGAATTGTGTTAAGAGAATACCTACCTAGTTAAGAGGGAGTGTTGATGTATTTATAACTTCAGAATGTATTCACTTATATTATACCCGGATGTTGCTATCGGGAGAGTCACTAATATAATAAATTCATTTAAATTCATTGAGGTTAAACCTACGTTGTAAGTCGGGGCAATAGACTCCACAACTGAGTTGAGGTTAACCCTCCTTGTTGATAGGAGCGGCAAAGTCCCCATAGTTGTGGGGCACCAGGGTTATTAGACTCTCCTAGAGATGTCGGCCCTGGTAAGTAGTTAGTTTTAAAGTCAGAAACTAGTGAGACTATTTATTTGACACATACACTCACTCAACTAGGGCGCTTGAGTGAGAGAGGAAGTGCTAGCATATGTGAGAGAGATAAACTGTTGGAGATCATCTTCATCTTTTCAGGTTTTACTTTTTCTATTGGTGCTCATTCTATCTCTGAGGAAGTTGTGGGGTTTTCTCCTTTATGGTTTCCCTGAGGAAAATTTCTTGTCTCTTGTCTCTTTTGATTATTGTTGTGCATGCTATTCTCTTAGATAATATCCTAAGATCACATTTCTTAAATCATAAAAATCTAACAACTTCATGAATGATGACTGATGACTTGGGTTTATCATTCACAACTCTTCCAGATCGTAATTGAATCTCATGTACAGGTACAATCAAAATAAGGTATGATGGAAGAGTTTGCAACTCAATGTTGTTAAGAGCTTGAGTTGGTTTATTATTTGGGTTAGGTACCATCTATGCAGGTAATAATGTTGATTGAGGAGGATTTATGTTCTGGAAGTGATGAGTTTGTTGTGTAATGAAAGGAACCAGAGGTACAAATCTAGGAGAATTTTGCTGGAAATTTGTTTGGTGTTGAGGATAAGGATGCTTAGGTGCAGGGACGGGTTGTGACTGAGGATATGGTTTTTCTCTCCACCCTTGTGACCAATATTTTTGTTGTGAAAATTGAGGGGGAGGATACTGGGGTGGAAAATTCTCCCTACTTGAATTGTTCCATTTTTGAGGTGGTTGATATGGAGGATAATAGAGTGGAGGTTGTGGTGGAAAGTTATGATATGTTGATTGGTCCCTAGGTTGCCAAGGAGGCCTCCTATATGTTTCATCTACATCCCCACTCTTTTAGATGGCTTGCAACTCAGGAAAGGATGGGAAGTCATTTGTTGGATACTCTTCTGTACAGATGTGACATAGGAGATATTGTTTAATGGACATTCCCTTTGGGGATGTTTGGTCCTACATCTTGGACAAAAAATAATCATTGTTGCTCGTTCTTCATCCTGCCTTTTCTTATCTTGTAAAGCATCTAGTTGATAACCCATTTCTCCTAAGATATTAGTTTTGAAATTCTCCAATAGGTTTCCTAATTATACCCTTGTAACTCCACTTGAACTAGGAATGTTTCCTCTTACATTTCAACTATAAGGCTCTCGAAAGTTTTTCCCAACTTTAGCCCTACTTCTAGAATAATTTTTACACATCTCACTGATTTGTACAAAAGGTTTGTGAGAAATATCACCAACTGCCATGATATTAAGACTTTCTAACAAGTCCTCAGAGATTCCCTTAATAATTAGTGTACGTTTTGCATCTTCTCGGAGGTCACTATATTTTGATTTATGTAATGTATAAATGAACCTTTCAAGATAATATTCTAGTCTCGTGTATTCAAGTTGCTGTATCTTGAATATATCGTGTCAAGATTCCTTATTATTGCAATATTCTTGATATTTTCACAAAAAGGAGGTTTTCATATCATCCCAAGTCCTAATAGTGAATTCACCTAATCCCATGAACCATCGCAAGGAGGAATATTTTAGTGTAGCAGGAAAGAGTTTTAATTTATGAGCATCTTGTAGATAATTATAGCTTCTACAAAGGATATCGAACTCGAACAAAAATGTGCCTGGGTCCTCATTATTTTTTCCATAAAAAGTAGGTAAGGAGGAAGGAGGGATGTTCTTCATGGTTACATCCTGTATAGTGTCTAAAATAGGGAACCCTAAGGTAGCCTCAGTTTGATTTTCCCCTTCTCCTTCTTCATTTCTAACTTCATCATGATCTTCATTCTCTTCCCGTCTCTCCATATAGGCTGGTTTTTAACGTAAATATACCTATGAGGCTCCTTTCAAGGTGATAATGGGGCGTCCCAATGTTCTTTTTTGGGAAAGATCTTCCTCTGATCAATTGAATTTTTATTGAATCCTAAAGGGATAGTAGGTTCTACTGTGGATGTTTCAATTTGTGAGATAACTGGATCTATGGAGCTTCCAAAGAGAGATTTTACTTGGGCAAGATCAACAAAGTCAACGAAATTTGGATATCCTACTAGTGAGAAGGTTGTATTATTTGGATTTAATACTAGTGGAGGATTAGAGATTTCTAGTGGTTGATCTTCTTGAATTTCCTAAAAAATGAGGTCCTTCAGACCTCCTTCCAAGGGTCCTTCTCCTTCTATGGCTTCCTTGGTAAGATCTCCTGAGAGAGTCTCCTTAGGTTTCTGGGTAGAACTACTTCCTATAGGTGTCTTTTAATACCTTTCTCCTAAGTTAGTGGTTGGGGTATTACATCCCATATGAAAGTTAGTAGGAATTTCAATAAGTTTTCCTATCTTAACAAATCTACCCTAAGGGTCTCTAATTCTGCTCATGAAAAACTTCAAACAAAAGAAAACCTATGCTACTACTATTGCTGGATTTGGGGGTGCCTATTATAACAAATGCACGGGTTCTTACCTCTCATCTTACCACTCCCCCACCATCAACCTATTGCTAAGCTTCATAAATAATTCTATCTATTCTACCTTACAGAAAAACTCCCCCACAACGTCATGAAAAAAGTTGGGTGTTATAATGTCTAGATTATTTCACCTAATATTTAATTATCAACCGGGTTTGGTAGGATTAGAGTTGATAAAAAATATATGTGAAGGTAGAGGGTGTCGTGTAAATATTTTAACAAACAAAAGATCGAAAGATCTTTCAAAATGAAAAATCGAGTCAAACTTCTACGAATTCAATTATTAAAGTAATTAAACTAAAACAAGATACTAAACTAGATAATCAATCATTTATTTCATAAGCAACTAACTTTAAATCAGAAAAAGATACTATCAGCAACTAATCTTTAAATGGGAAACTAGGATGCAAGGAAGACCTGATTCATAAATAAGTATAAAACTTAATAAAAAGGAAACAAGTAGAAAAATTAATAAAGAAAACTTAATAAGAAAAAAACAAGTAGAAAACTTAATAGGAATATCTTTGAATTCTATCCTACAAGTCTCTTCCATTAATCACACAATGAAAAAGGAACAACCCAAAAACATTCTAAGGATAACACATATAATATTGAATTTTACATGCAAATGGATAAATTATTCCAAAGGCATGAACACAAAACAATACAACAGTAAAGAGAAATCAGAAACAAACTCAAGAAACAAAACATAAAATAGCTCAAAACATAATTCAGGTGAAAAGAAGTAAGGTAACTTTTAATAAATAACTTAAAACAATTCAAATTAGCTTTAATATAAAACAAAACTATCATTTAACTATTACAGTCAAAGCATACTTCAAAGATTAAAGAAACACAACTTTAAACAATTTCAAAATACATTAAAAACACTAAAAACGAAACAGTGGGTTGAATGACATGCTGAATGACATACTGAACTGTGGGTCTGAAAGGGGTGATTGGATGACAGTTTAAACAGGATGTCTGAATGATAGTCTACACAATTAAAATGATAGAAATTAACCTAAATAATCTAATCTTCAGCTGAATTCGTGCACATGTGAATTCTAATGCAAATAGACAGTAAAGAAACCTATTTATTAATCACATTTAGCAATGAAATGAACTTAAACAAATTCATAAAAGAAATAATTATATATTAATAAACAAACTGAAATTCAAATTGCATAAACTTGGAATAGAAAGGAAATAATCAGAACTGAATTTCTATTCTATCTAATTGAAAATACTGAACAGTAAACTAGAAATAAAAGGACTGAAAGCAAATGGAAAGCAAACAATGCGTGCAATATAGTTATGTAATTCTGGAAATAAAATGCATTATAGGAAGCAAATGAAATAATAAAACTAACTGGAAACAAAACTAATTACAATAGAAAAGATGAAAGAAATAAACAAGAAAAGGGAAGAAACCTCTGGTTGATGAGGGGACCTCTCAGCAATCAGGGGTGAGGCATGGCTAACTTCTACTCAAACGCAATCATCAACAGCAAAGCATACAACTTCTATTAATGAGGATGGAACAGAAATACATTGTGCTCAAGAAAAACAAATCAAAGCATGATCTGATAACACTGCGAGATAACTGAGCTCTCACGTAGAGACTGGTATATATAGTTATTTACAAAGATGATCAATCGGCCCTTTAGTGTTTGACTTCTCTCTAAATTTAGTCAATCCGTAAAGGAATATTATTGATAAAAGTCCAATGCACAACCTATTCCTCCTTCAGCGTGTATCGACTCTCTTCATTAGACAATGTAACACACAGGCTCCCTCTTCATCGTAGTTGGTTCTCTTCAGCGTGGTTGATGTGGTGCACAACTCATTCTTTAGTGCAACAGGTGGAGTGGTGCTCGATAGAGGAGAACACATGGAGGCGAGTATTCTTGAATGTGAGCTAATACATCAACCCAATGCATGGGTTGTTGGTGAGGTGTTGACGAAGGAGGATATAGGTTAGCATATCATCTAGAATGTCAGCTTCATTACCCAGATGCGTGGACAGTAAACAGTTTGTAGGCTGTTTCAATTGTTTTAATTCCTGAAATAAATTCTCAACAACACGTAGTATGGTTAGCGATCTGGAAGGAAAACTGAACAAGGAGTTGGACCGTGAGCTGGATATGTTGGGCATAGATCTAGGATGAATGAAATGTCTATTTTCTGGTGCGCTTCAGGATAGTGGTCTATAGTAACATGTTTTAACACCTGGAAAACTACCAATGAGTATTGCGCAACGAGCTGGATGATGAGATGGACGTGCTCTGCAAATGGCAAGCTGAATGTGTGCTTGTTGTTAATTCATCCAAAAAGATTATATAACCTGCAAACAAATATACAAATCAATTAATATATCAAATGTGCTTCAATAATGTCAATTTCAATCAATAAAATCATAAAATGATAACAATGAATGAATTTTATATAAACCTTAAATTCATACATACCTACAGTTAAACGGTGATCTACGTGGCAAAAAATATATAAAAAGATAACAAAACATATGTTTAATTGAGTAATTTAACTGCCAAAAATGATAACAAATTGAGGATCAATAGTAACCTTGCATTCTAATTGATTACACCATTTTTTATGTTACAGGTGGTACATATACTAGATGAAATGACCATGACTAGATGGTATTAGAGCAGGAGATTAAGAATTGGTGGGAGCATAAAATTCTGAACTACTTGCAGAACTACGCTAGAAGAAACAAACTAACTATTTCCCAAGCAAAGGATATTTTTTTCTCTAAAATGCATGAAATTTTTTTGAGTTCATACCTCACTCATTGAAAAATATACTAGATGAAACAGTTGGCAGGAAATAAAGAACAACAGTTACTCCAAAAGTTAACAAGGGGAGGCCGCACAAATTTATCGGAGTGGTTTGAAAGAATTGTCAACGAGTTTTGTGCAGAGCGAGAAGTCAATGAAAGAGTCTTTGTCAATAGTATAAAATATATATTCTATAACAACCTCACCAAACAGTTCCTGTGTCATTTCCAACACTTTTGTTTAAATTCTTGATCGACAGAGGTGCAGGTCACATTGTTGAACCTCATCCACTACTTATAACTCCACCAAGTAACACAAACTGGGAGGCCAAGCAGAAAGAGTGGGAGAAATTTTTTCAAGAAAGAGAGTGGGAGTACTTCTTACACAAATATATAGTTCCACCCAAGCTTTCTAAAAATATTTCGGGTCGGCAATGGAGGGGTAGCTGGTCATGTTCTAAAGTAGAGTAGAGAAATTCTTAGTCAACTAATGAAGAAAACACTAACACTAGTAATGAAAAGTAGGATAAAAAATAGAAAAATAGAACAGTCACTCACAAAATCACTCCAACCATACAGAAGAGGAGAAAGAGGAGGGAGGAAATCATAGAGCAAGTTGTTGTGCCCCAACAAGAAAGAATGACGAATATATTGACAGAAACAGAATGAATTCCACTAGATTCAGGTCATGAACGATAGGAAGAGGGCATCGATGAAGAAATGCCACCAATGGATGAAGATTTGTGGATAAAGCAAGGTAGAGATCTCCAAGTAGACATAACCTAGAATATAATGCCTCATTCCATGCCAAATAATATTTTGAGTGTTGAAGTGGAGGATATTGTTCAAAAAGACTTAGGACTACGAGCTGGTGAATTAGGTGTATGGAGTCGACTAGACATGAAGGAAATAACGAAGCAGTGGAAGAGGAATAATATACTATTATAACCACCTTGAATGGTCTCCCAGGATCATGGGATTCATTCATTCGAGGAATGTGTGCCAGAAGGAAGTGATTACTTTTAGCAGACACTGGGAAGAGTTCTCACAAGAAGAAGCTCGACTCATAATAAGAGAAAATAAGATGGGAGCAACTGAACATCAAGCCCTCACGATTCAATGAAGATCACTCAAGCGACAAGGAATATGAAGAAATAAATTCTTGAATAAACTCTTAACCATCTAAGCATTTGGAAGAGAAATGATGATGCTATGAATAAAGAAGACGATGAAGCTAAAAGGAGTCTACCCATGAAACAAATAAAGATAAGTATTAAATTGTCATTTCATGATATTATTGTGTTATGCATTTGTTTATATTCAATTGATGTGTTATGCATGATAGAATTAACAGTATATTACTAATATGCATGTGATGGGTAAGTATCCTCTGGTGCTATACAACTCTCCATTGCTACTTATCTAGACTAAAACCTATTTGCTGACATATTGAATTGGTGCACAATCTCAATGTTGTCCTAGTAGAGATGGAATGAATCTAGAAAGTTTTTGTAAGATATGGATGAATGTTGTATTGGATAAAATAGTTGCATGATTATATCTTGATGCAAAATAATTTTTCTTTATGAATATACCTTATGAAATGTTTCTAACCATACAACTGGTGCATTTGACTTGTAGGAAATATCACGTACAATCACCTACAAGAAAAGAAGGATGAGACTTGTTTCGAAGAACAAGTGACGACAGTTCAAGAAAGAATCCAAGATGAAGAATAATATGATGATACTTTGAAAGAAAGAAAGAGTCCTTAGAGACACTCTAGTTATGTGACACTATTTAGCGACATCATTGACGCAGAGCCTTCTAGCTATAAAGAAGTAGCCAAGAAGAAAGGGAAGGAGAATACCAGGTCAAGAAGAATGATGTCTAGGATGCAATATCAAGACCTAAAGGGAAATCTGTAATGTCTTCCATATGCATCTACAAGATCCAGCATGTAGTATATGGAAACATTGTGGGATACAAGGCAAGATTCATGGCATGAGGCCTCTCACATAAAGAAGGCATAAACTACGAAGAAACATTTGCAGCCATTGGAAGTTAAGACACATGACAAGTAGACTCATGTGTGAAAATTAAAGACAGCCTTGTACGAGCTCAAAAGGAACCTATGGGATAACACATACATGAGGAGCTTGAAGATCACCTAGAGTGATGAAGATATTAACCTTTGCCTAAGTTTGAAGATGAAAGCCTATAGAGGAGGACAAGCTCATAGATGGGTGCGAGAAGAAATTTTGAAAAGGTTCAAGATAGAAGATCTTGGTATCCAGTGACCCTATATGGATACATAGAATATTAGTAGTAGAGGAAGTTACCTGTCACTCCGGTATAGAATGTTTCAATACAGAGAGTACGAAAGGAAGAGGGAGAATGATGCTCCGCTTCAGAGGGAGTGACTACAGAAGATCCTAAGGTTCGACATGGTATGACAGGATGGACAGATTACTGATGGTTCTAGGATTTACTGAGAGTAAAGTGGATTCCAACCTTTGATTCAAGGTTGAAGGTAGAATACCAGTGATGCTCCTGTTATATGTTGATGACTTGTTCCTAGCAGAAAAGAGGAACTCATTAAAATTGTAAGAAGGAGACTTACTACCAAGTTTGAGATGAAGGACTTGGATATGATGCACTACTTTCTAGGCATGGAGGTGTGGAAGAATGCAGATGGAATCTCCCTTGGACAAGGGAAGTATGTAGTGGATATCCTGAAGAGGTTCAGGATGATGGACTGTAAGGCCATGACTACACCTATGGCATCGAACCTAAAGCTATTGATTGTTGCTTCATAAAATTTGGTTGATGCCACGATGTATCGTTAGATGATTTGTTCCTTAATGTACCTGAAGAATACGAGACCAGATATTTTCTTTGCTATGAACACATTGAGACATGTTCACATGATGGTTGTAAAGCATGCAGTGAGGTACCTGAAGGGTATAGTTGGGTATGGGCTCAAGTGTGATATGAATCTAAATATTAACTTGGAGGTTTATGTGTATTCGTATTGGGTAGGAAGTTCCATTGATAGGAATGTCACCTCGGGATGCTGCTTCAGTATGATATTAGGTGTTATATCTTGGTTTAGTAGGGAGGAGTCCTGCATGGTGCTGAGTACAGCCAAGGAAAAATATGCTGCCACTTGCTCAGCTATTTGGGAGGTAGTATGTTTCTTTTGAAAAATACTATTTGATTTGATATTACTTGCATTTGTGTATGATGCAGAGAGGGGTAGTGGAGCTCGAGTATGTGATCTAGATCGAGGTCTCTCAAAAGATGGATCTCTAGCATAGCCTATGAGACAGGATGTCTGAGCATAAAATCCTGACGAAGCTCATAGGTTTCTCAGATGTAAACGATCCTGTAAGTTGTTCTTGAATGTAATCAATCCTGGTGAAGATCGTAGGTTATCCTTGGACGTAATCATCCCTGATGTGATTCTATGCTAGAAATGGCCAGAGTGAAGTTTGATTACTTTAGGGAGAAGCTTGGTGCTCTCCAGATCAAGGTTCCTTCCAAGAGGAATTGATGAGTCCATGAGCCTTTCTGAAATGGTGGAAGGAGGGTCCTCCCATGCTCAGATGTAAGTGTGGAGCCCTTCTGACATGCTGGTAGGTGGGTCCTCCCATGGTCAAATATAAGTGCAGAGCCTTTCTGACTGGGTCAGATTTATGTACAGATCCCTTCTAACATGGTGGTAGAAGGGTCCTCCCATGGTCAGATATAAGTGCAAATCCTTTCTGACTAGGTCAGATGTACTGTGGAGTGCTTTTGACATGGTGGTAGGTGGGTCCTCCCATGGTTAGAAAAGTGTCAAGATCCTTTCCCCAGATGATAGATGGTGTGTCATATCATGCCGACAGATGTAAGTGCAGAGCCTTTCCCTGGATGATAGATGGTGTCTCCTATCATTCCAACAGATGTAAGTGCAGATCCTGTCTCTGGATGGTAGATGGTGTGTCCTACCATTCCAATAGATATAAGTGCTGAGCCCTTCCTTGGATAGTAGATGGTGTCTCCTACTATGCCAGAGGATGTAAGTCCTGAGCCTTTCTGACTGGGTCAAATATAAGTGCTGAGCCTTTCTGACTGGGTCAGATATAAGTGATGTGTCTTTCTCTAGATAGTATATGGTATGTCCTTCTATGCCAGTAGATGTAAGTGATGAGCCTTTCCTTGGATGATATATGGTGTGTCCTATCATGCCAGTGGATGTGAGTGCTAGGCCTTTCTAACATGGTGGTGGATGTGTTCCTCCCATGGTCAGATGTGAGTGCTAGGCTTGCCTTTCTGACATGTTGGTGGATGTGCTCCTACCATGGTCAGATGTAAGTTCTGGGTGGTCCTTTCTAACTGGGTCAGATATAATTTTTGAAGAAGATGAAGACCTACATGGAGGCTAGGCCTACAAACAACATGAAAAAGTGTTGGATATGTAGAAATTCCTATGACAAGAAGAATTGAGAGATAACACCAGTTGATCGAGATAGCAGAAGCAGTGATGATGATGATCTAGTGATGATCCAACTTTGATGATGATCCAGTGATGATCTAGTATTGATGATGATCTAGACTTGATCCAAATAATAATACTTGTGCTCATGAATTTTGTCAAGAGAATACCTTCATAGTTAAGAGGGAGTGTTGATGTATTTGTAGCTTCAGAGTGTATTCACTTATATTATACCTGAATGTTCCTATCGGGAGAGTCATTAATATAATAAAGTCATGTAAATTCATTGAGGTTAAACCTCCATTGTAAGTCGAGCCAATAGTACCCACAATTGAGTTGAGGTTATCCCTCCCTATTAATCAGAGGGGCAAAGTCCCCACAGTTGTGGGGCACTAGGGTTATTAGACTCTCTTAGAGATTTCAGCCCTAGTAAGTAGTTGTCAAGTCAAAAATTAGTATAGATAGAGAGTCAGACTCTCTATTTTACACATACACTCACTCAATTGGGGTGCTTGAGTGAGAGAGGAAGTGTTGGCACAAGTGAGAGAGATCAACTATCGGAGATCATCTTTATATTTTCAGGTTTTACTTTTTCTATGAGTGCTCATTCTATCTTTGAGGAAGTTGTGAGATTTTATCCTTTATGGTTTCCCCAAGGAAAATTCCTTGTGTCTCTTGTCTCTTTTGATTATTTTTGTGCATGTTATTCTCTCAGATAAGAGACTGAGATCATATTTCTTAAATCATAAAAATATAATAGCTTCATGAATGATGACTGATGAATTGGGTTTATCATTCACAACTCTTCCAGATCGTAATTGAATCTTATGTACAGGTACAGTCGAAGTAAGATATGATGGAAGAGTTTGCAACTCAATGTTGTTAAGCACTTGAGTTGGTTTATGATTTTGGTTAGGTATCATATTTGCAATTAATAATTTTGGTTGAGGAGGATTTATGTTCTAGAAGTGATGAGGTTGTTGTGTAATGAAAGGAACTAGAGGTACAAATCCAAGAAAAATTTGTTGGAAATTTGTTTGATGTTGAGGATAAGGATGATTAGGTGTAGGGACAAGTTGTGATTGAGGATATGGTTTTCCTCTCCACCCTTGTGACCAATATTTTTGTTGCAAAAATTGAGGAGGATACTGGGGTGGCAAATTCTACCAACTTGAATTGTTCTGTTGTTGAGGTGGTTGATATGGAGGATAATAGAGTGGAGGTTGTGGTGGAAAGTTATGATATGTTGATTGGTCCCTAGGTTGCCAAGGAGGCCTCCTAGATGTTTCAACTACATCCGTACTCTTATAGATGGCTTGCAACCCAAGAAAGGATGTGCATTTATCTGTTGGATTCTCTTCTATATAGATGTGACATACGAAGATGTTGTTTAATGGAAATTCCCTTTGGGGATGTTTGGTCCTACATCTTGGACAAAAAATACTCATTACTGCTCATTCTTCATCCTGCCTTTTCCTGGCTTGTAAAGCATCTAGTTGAGAACAAATTTCTCCTAATATATCAGTTTTGAAATTCTCCAATAGGTTTCCTAACTCTACCATTGTAACTCTACCTGAACTAGGAATTTTTCCTCTTACATTTCTACTATAAGGCTCTTGAAATTTTTTCCCAACTTTCCCCCTACTTCCAGAATAAGTTTTACACATCTCACTGATTTGTGCAAACGTTTTGTGAGAAATATCGCTAGCTTCCATGAGATTAAGACTTTCTAACAAGTCCTCAGAGATTCCCTTAAGAAAAAGTGTACGTTTTGCATCTTCTCAGAGGTCACTATATTTTGATTTATGTAATGTATAAACGAGCCTTTCGAGATAATATTCTAGTCTCTTGTCTTCAAGTTGTTGTATCTTGAATATATCGTGTCGAGAGTCCTTATGCTTGTAGTATTCTTGATATTTTCGCAAAAAGGAGGTTTTCATATCATCCCATGTCCTGATAGTGGATTCACCTAATCCCATGAACCATCGCAAGGAAAAATATTTTAGTGTAGCGGGAAAGAGTTTTAGTTTATGAGCATCTTGTAGATAATTATAACTCCTACAAAGGATATCAAACTCGAACAAAAAAGTGTCTGGGTCATTATTTTTTCCATAAAAAGTAGGTAAGGAGGAAGGAGGGATGTTCTTCATGGTTACATCCTATATAGTGTCTAAAATAGGGAACCCAAAGGTAGCCTCAGTTCAATTTTCCCCTTCCCCTTCTTCATTTATAACTTCATCATGATCTTCATTATCTTCCCGTCTCTCCATATAGGCTGGGTTTTTAACATAAATATACCTAGGAGGCTCCTTTCGAGATGATAATGGGGCATACCAATGTTCTTTTTCGGGAAAGATCTTCCTCTGATCAACTGAATTTTTATTGAATCCTAAAGGGATAGTAGGTTGTGCTGTGGATGTTTCAATTTGTGCGGTAACTGGATCTATGGAGATTACAAAGAGAGCTTTTACTTGGGTAGGATCAACAAAGTCAATGAAATTTGGATCTCCTACTAGTGACAAGGTTGTATTATTTGGATTCAAGACTAGTGGAGGATTAGATATTTCTAGTGGTTGATCTTCTTGAATTTCCTCATAAATGAGGTCATTAGGACCTCCTTCCAAGGGTCCTTCTCCTTCTATGGCTTCCTTGGTAAGATCTCCTGAGAGAGTCTCCTTAGGTTTCTGGGTAGAACTACTTCCTATATGCATCTTTCAATACATTTCTGCTGAGATAGTGGTTGGGGTATCACGTCCCCTATGAAATTTAGTAGGAATTTCAATAAGTTTTCATGTCTTAACAAATCTACCCTGGGGTCTCTAAGTTTGCTCATGAAAAATTTCAAACAAAATAAAACCTATGCTACTAATATTGCTGGATTTGGGGGCGCCTTTTATAACAGATGCGCATGTTATTACCTCTCATCTTAGCACTCCCCTGCCGCCAACCTATTTCTAAGCTTCATAAAGAATTCTATCTATTCTACCTTACAGAACAACTCACTGGCAATGGCGCGAAAAATATTGGGTGTTATAACGTCTAGATTAATTCACCTAATATTTAATTATCAACCGCGGTTGGTAGGATTAGAGTTGATACAAAATATATGCAAAGGTAGAGGGTGTCATGTAAATATTTTAACAAACAAAAGATCAAATCATCTTTCAAAATGAGAAATCGAGTCAAACTTCTAAGAATTCAATTATTAAAGTAATTAAACCAGAACATGATACTAGACTAGATAATCAATAATTTATTTCATAAGCAACTAACTTTAAATCGGAAACAGATACTATTAACAACTAATCTTTAAATGGGAAACTAGGATGCAAGAAATACCTCATTCATAAATAAGTAGAAAACTTAATAAAGAACACTTAATAAGAAAGAAACAAGTAGAAAACTTAATAGCAATATATTTGAATTATGTCCTACAAGTCTCTTCCATAATCACACAATGAAAAAGGAACAACCTAAAAACATACTAAGGATAACACATATAATACTGAATTTTACATGCAAATGGATAAATTAATCCAAAAGCATGAACACAAAACAATACAACAGTAAAAAGAAATCATAAACAAACTCAAGAAACAAAACATAAAACAGCTCAAAACATATTTAAGGTGAAAAGAAGTAAGGTAACTTTTAATAAATAACTTAAAACAATTCAAACTAACTTTAATATAAAATAAAACTATCCTTTCACTATTACAGTCAAAGCATACTTCAAACATTAAAGAAACGGAACTTAAACCAGTTTCAAAATACATTAAAAACACTAAAATTGAAACAGTGGGCTGAATGATAGACTAAACTATGGGTCTGAAAGGGGTGACTGAATAACAATTTAAATAGGCTATCTGAATTACAGTCTGCATAATTAAAATGAGAGAAATTAACCTAAATGATCTAATCTTCAGCTGAATTTTTGCACATGTGAATTCTAATGCAAATAGACGGTAAAGAAACCTATTTATTAATCACATTTAACTATGAAATGAACTTAAACAAATTCATAAAAGAAATCTTTATATATTAATAAACAAACTGAAATTCAAATTGTAGAAACTTCGAACAAAAAGAAAATAATGAGAACTGAAATTCTATTCTATCTAATTGAAAATACTGAACAGTAAGCTAGAAATAAAAGGACTGAAAGAAAATGGAAAGCAAACTATGCACGCAATCTAGTTATTTAATTATGGAAATAAAATGCATTACAGGAAGAAAATGAAATAATAAAACTAACTGGAAACAAAACTAATTAAAACAGAAAAGATGAAAGAAATAAACAAGAAAAGGGAAGAAACCTCTGGTTGATGAGGGGCCCTCTTAGAAATTAGGGATGAGGCTTGGATAACTTGTACTCAAACACAATCATCAACAACAAATCATATGGATTCTATTAATGAAGATGGAGCACAAATACAATGTGCTCAAGAACAACAAATCAAATCATGAACTAATAACACTATGAGCTAACTGATCTCTCACGTAGAGGCTGGTATATATAGTTGTTTACAGATATGATCAAGTCGACCCTTTAGTGGTCGACTGCTCTCTAAATTTAGTCAATCCATAAAGGCATCTTACTGATAAAACTCCAACGCATAACATCTTCCTCCTTCAGTGTGCATCGTCTCTCTTCATTGGATGGTGTAACGCACAGGCTCCCTCTTCAGCGCAGTTGGTTCTCTTTAGCGTGGTTGATGTAGTGCACAGCTCCTTATTTAGCGCAACTCGTGGAGTGGTGTTGGATGGAGGAGAACACACAGAGGCGAGTCTTATAGAACACGGGCTAATACATCAACCCAACACATGGGTTGTTGGTGAGGTGTCGACGAAGGAGGTTGTAGGTTGGCGGATCATCTAGAATGTGAGCTTCATTACCCAAATGCATGGACAGTAAATAGTTCACAAGCTGTTTCAATTGTTTTAATGCCTAAAATCAATTCTCAACAACGTGCAGTCTGGTTAGCGATCTAGATAGAAAGCTGAACAGGGAGTTGGACCGTGAGCTGGATATGTTGGGCATAGATATAGGACGAATGAAATGTCTATTTATTGGTGCACTTCAGGAATGTGGTATGTAGTAACACATTTTAAAACTTGGCAAACTACCAACGAGTATTGTGCAGCGAGCTGGATGATGAGATGGGCGTGCTGTGCGAATGGCAAGCTAAATGCATGCTTGTTGTTAATTCATCCAAAAATATTGTATAACCTGCAAACAAATATACAAATCCATTAATATATCAAATGCGCTTCAATAATGTCAATTTTAATCAATAAAATCATAAAATGATAATAATGAATAAATTTTATATAAACCTTAAATTCATACATACCTAGGGTTAAATGGTGATCTGCGTGGCAGAAAATATATAAAAAGATAACAAAACATATGTTTAATTGAGTAATTTAACTGCCAAAAATGGTAACAAATCTAGGATCAACAGTAAACTTGCAATCTAATTGATTACAACATTTTTTCTATTACTGGCGATACATATACTAGATGAAATGACTATGAGTAGATGGTATTAGAGCAGGAGCTTAAGAATTGGTGGGAGTGTAAAATTCTGAACTACTTGCAGAACTACACTAGAATAAATAGGTTAACTATTTACCAAGCAAAGGAGAAGTTTTTCTCTAAAATGCATGAAAATTTTGTCGAGTTAATACCTCACTCATTGAAAAATCTACTGGATGAAATAGTCGACAGGAAATAAAGAACAACAGTTAATCCAGAAGTTAACAAGGGGAGGCCGCACAAATTTTTCGGAGTGGTTTGAAAGAATCGTCTACGAGTTCTGTGTGGAGCGAGAAGTAAATGATAGAGTCTCTATCAATAGTATAACAAATATATTCAATAACGACCTCACCAAACACTCCCTATTTTCATTGCCAACACTTTTGTTTAAATTCTTGATCGAAAGAGGTGCAGGTCACATTGTCGAACCTCATACACTACTTATAACTCCACCAAGTAACACAAACTGGGAGGCCAAGCAGAAAGAGTGGGAGTACTTCTTAAATAAATAGACAGTTCCACCCGATCTTTCTAAAAACATTTCAAGTCAACAATGGGGGGGTAGTTGGTCATGTTTTGAAGTAAAGTAGAGAAATTCTTAGTCAACTAATGAAGAAAACACCGACGCCACTAGTGAAAAGTAGGAGAAAAAAGGAGAAAAATAGAACATTCACTCACAAAATCACTCCAAACATACAGATGATAGAATGGGAGAAGAGGAGAAAGAGGAGGGAGGAAATCATAGAGCAAGTTTTTGTGCTCCAACAAGAAGGAATGACAAATAGAGTGACAGAAACAAAAGGAAATCCACTAGATTCGGGTCATGAACGACAGGAAGAGGGCGTCGATGAAGAACTGTCACCAATGGATGAAGATTTGTGGATAGAGCGAGGTAGAGATCTCCAAGTAGACATAACCTAGAATATAACGACTCATTCCCTGCCAAATCATATTTTGAGTGCTAGAGTGGAGGATATTGTTCAAGAAGACTTAGGACTACGAGCTAGTGAATTAGGTGTATGGAGTTGACTAGACGGTGAAGGAAATGATATCGGCCATATTGTAATTCATCGATCACAAGAAGGAAATTGGGTTACTTTTCAACCCTATCCATCTAATCGCAGTATTCACCTACTCTGCTCAGATCATGAAAGAGCACCCCCCTATCCAATTCCAACTTTAGAGAATCCACGAGACAGTTGGCATCACCAGCAAGGGTACCCTAATATCAACCAGATTTCACTAGGATATCACTAGAAGGAGTCGACATAAATTGAATTATAGTCGAAAATACACCGATTGTTACAGAAAAAACTTCTGACAAAAATGAAAGTTCTGTCGAAACTAGCTGTGAAGGAAACATAGTTAGAGAGAGTAACCCACCACCACCACCACCCCCTCCACCTTATGAAGGATACATAGACACCGAATATGTGTTGCACATGTCTGCACAAATTCCCCTCTATGAGGGTGATGAAGTGTTATACCCAAATCCTGTCACCAACATGTGATGAGATCCTTAACACCTATGTTTTCCCTCAATCCCAAACTTGGAGTGGAAAACATGCTCTGGATATCAATTCTACGTAAAAAACCCTAGCACCACTTCTTCCCTTTAGCTGATGAGCAGTACCTTATTCAGCACCATTTGAGTCCTGTTATAGAAAAGCAGTGCTACCACTTATATGCTTTGTTCTTGAAGTGGTTCTTACCCTTCACCGCTCTGTCATAAAGGAACATAAGTGGTGCCCTTGGTAAAATTGGAAAAAAAAAGGATTCTTGAGGCTTCTAGAACATGAGCCTCGTGTCCTCCCTTATCCCTATCAATCTGGGTTGGTTGGAGTAGGGATCCCTCTTGGTAGGATCTTATGGCCAGCTTACCCACAATTCTCTCAACTATCCCTATCCATTGAGCCCTATAAATACAAGCTCATATCCATAGTTGAGGGGGGAGAACTGAATGGTAATGTTATGCTGTTGAATTGACTATATAGACTAATCCATTGGAGTGCACAAGAGAGCAAGTTGGAGTTATTGGAGATGAGGTGTTTGTCTTGTGAAGGAATTTGTCAACACCAAGGAAATGGTTATAAGCTTCTTCATTGATTTCTTAATGCAAAGCTAATTTCCGTCCCACATATCTATTGTACTGATCTCGCATGTAAATGTTACCAGATTCCTTAGTCACTAGTATGGATGTGTGAATAATGTTCTGGTAGCTTTGATGTTCTTGTTTGTTTGACATGTTCTGTAGGTACACAAGTTAGTCATTAAATCATTATTATAGGTGTTTACAACATTCAGGGAATGTTTTCATCCTTTATCGTTCACTTATTTGTTATGGATCTAAACCCTTCAAACCAAAGGAACAACTTTTGTCCACAGAAGGTGCAATATTCCTCACAACAAATCTGGCGACTCCACTGGGGAGTAGATCCTTCTTGTTCATCCTCAGTTTTTGAAATACTCTTATTCAAATCCAAGCTCCAACTTCCTATTTTTGTAGTAAGATATACATCTGATATACTGAAATTTTTGGTTTGAAACCTTCAGATCTCTTCAAATCTAAGCCACCCTAACTTTCTGTGCTCTGTATTGATGTTGATTCATCAGTTTTTATGAATTTTTTTGACATTTCTAACTTGATTTTTCACTCTCCTATTATTTTGGGTGATTACAGAGAACCACGCATGTGCCTTTGGCAAGAAGCAGTGCCACCGCCTGAGTCTAGTTAGCCATAAGTGGTGCCACCACCTGAATCCAGTGAGCAAGAAGCAGTTCTGCCTCAAAACTAGCTGTGAAGGAAACATAGTTACAGATAGTACTCCACCACCACCACCACCCCCTCCACCTTATTAAGGATACATAGACACCGAATATGTGGTGCACATGTCTACACAAATTCCCCTCTATGAGGGTGATGAAGTGTTATACCCAAATCCTGTCACCAACATGTGATGAGATCCTTAACACCTATTTTTTCCCTAAATCCCAAACTTGGAGTGGAAAACATGCTCTGGATATCAATTCTACGTAAAAAACCCTAGCACCACTTCTTCCCTTTAGCTGATGAGCAGTACCTTGTTCAACACCATCTGAGTCCTGTTATAGAAAAGTAGTGCCACCATGTATATGCTTTGTTCTTGAAGCGGTTCTTACCCTTTACCACTCTATCATAAAGGAACATAAGTGGTACCCTTGGTAAAATTGGAAAAAAGAGGATTCTTGAGGCTTCTAGAACATGAGCCTCATGTCCTCCCTTATCCCTATCAATCTAGGTTGGTTGGAGTCGGGATCCCTCTTGGTAGGATCTTATGGCCACCTCACCCACAATTCTCTCAACTATCCCTATCCATTGAGCCCTATAAATACAAGCTCATATCTATAAATGAGGGGGGAGAACTGAATGGTAATGTTATGCTATTGAATTGACTATCTAGCCCAATCCATTGGAGTGCACAAGAGAGCAAGTTGGAGTTATTGGAGATGAGGTGTTTGTCTTGTGAAGGAATTTGTCAACACCAAGGAAATGTTTATAAGCTTCTTCAGTGATTTCTTAATGCAAAGCTAATTTTCGTCCCACATATATGTTGTACTGATCTCGCATGTAAATGTTACCGGATTCCTTAGTCACTAGTATGGATGTGTGAATAATGTTCTGGTAGCTTTGATGTTCTTGTTTGTTTGAAATGTTCTGTAGGTACACAGGTTAGTCATTAAATCATTATTCTAGGTGTTTACAACATTCAAGGAATGTTTTCATCCTTTAACATTCACTTATTTGTTATGGATCTGAACCCTTCAAACCAGAGGAACCGATTTTGTCCGCAGAAGGTGCAATATTCCTCACAACAAATCTGGCGACTCCACTGGGGAGTAGATCCTTCTTGTTCATCCTCAGTTTCTGAAATACTCTTGTCTGAATCCAAGCTCCAACTTCCTATTTTTGTAGTCAGATCTACATCTGATCTACTGAAATTTTTGGTTTGAAACCTTCAGATCTCTTCAGATCTGAGCCACCCTAACTTTATGTGCTCTGTATTGATGTTGATTCATTAGTTTTTATGGATTTGTTTGACATTTCTAACTTGATTTTTCGCTCTCCTATTGTTTTGGGTTATTACAGAGAACCACGCATGTGCCTTTGGCAGGAATCAGTGCCATCGCCTGAGTCTAGTTAGCCATAAGCGGTGCCACCACCTGAATCCAGTGAGCAAGAAGTGGTTCTACCTCAAAACCACCTATCAGTAACTCCATCTGCGTGGTGCCAGGTAGGCCCTGTTCCAGACTTTGTATTTTTTTTGTGTGTTTCTTGCATTGTATTTTGTGTTATTTTCTTTGCTTGAAACCTCCTTCTCTTTTCTGTAGATATTATTCATTGGAATTGGAAATATACATTTCATTTTCATGTGTAGGTTTCGGTTTTGTTTTGGACTTGGAATGTGTGAGTGATCCATGTTGTTTTGAGTCTTTCTTTGCTTGGGGCGATTCTTGTTTTCTTTTCCATGCTGATTTTTTCAGTGATTGGTAGGAAAGATTGGTTCTTCGTTTCCTTCTCTGTTTCAAAGAGAAGTTTTATTTTTCTCTCTCCTTTGCTTTATTCGAAAGCATTGTTTAATGATTTTCTTCTTGTTTTGTGCATGATTGTTCAAAATTCTAGATCTTACTTTCATTAAGAAGAAATATATGTTTTCCGATTTGCGTGCATTAGAGTTAGTTTTGTTTGGAAACGTTAGTGAAATCATCTTTCCATTAAGTTTTTATGCATCTTTTTCAATCATGAAAAGATAGGAAATTTTTTTGGTTTATTTATGTTTGATGTTCTCTAGATCTCTTTCTTTTTTGCCTTGAAGATTGTTTCGGGTGCATTGATATTTCACTTTTTCGTTTGGAAAGATAGAATTGCATTTTCATTTGGGTGTACATTTTTGGGAAGAAAAGTAAATCTCTCTCCCTCTCTTAGGTAGAATTTCATTGAAGAGGAAAACTTGCATTATCATATAGATCAGTGTGCATCTTCTTTAATTTCAAGTTTTCAGTCCATGGCTCCACCTAAACGCACAAGATAAAATTAACAGTAGTACTAGGTTAAAAATTTTAGCAATTTGAGTGATAAGTTAGAGACGTGTTCGAGTGTCATTAAGCATAGGAGCTATCATTACTTTGTCTGAACTACAACCTAGGACTCATGCGGTTCTTCCACGTGCAGTCGGTATATAAAATGGCCTTTCATCTACCCTTGAGGTATATTGAAAGGTACTTCACATACTCGATTGTATATAGGAAGGCCCCTTGTGAACGGTTGTGCATTAGACATCACTACTACCGATTCAAGCTCCCATGTACCTAGTGTATATCGGGAGACCCTTTTTAGGAATCTTCAAACCAACTGAGTTAACCTTTCGGCTGTCTTGGCTTTACGCACGAAGCTTGTAAAGTCTTGATAATCCTGTGAGATTCCTGACTCTTATCCACTCCTTTCACATGTTTTCTTGTTGCTTTTAGTTTGAGTAGTGCTTGCTTGTGCATGGTAGTTAGGGGGTTTTTAGAGAGTTTAGAGATGGCATCCTAATCTGGGACTACTACTCAAGAGGTCCCTTTCCAAGGTGTACCTTTTGTATTCCCTCCAAGTGAAGGTATTGGTCCTCCCTTTATTGCCACTCTAAATCTTCCTGGATTAACTATAGGATTACTGGTGTGGATTTTTAATCACGTAATTCCTGTTACACCTAATGTCTCAAATGTCACCTCTCCTCTGGGAGGGGATCAAACTCAACCTAATCCCTCTCCTTCTTTGCCGGTTGTGGCTTCATCTCTTTCTTCTTCATGGCTTGACCAAAGCTTTATGGTTAGTACTCATGGTGATAAGAAGAAGAAAGGGAAGGGTAAAAAGAAGAAGGATAAGAAAGAGAAAAAGAAGCAACTATCCGCTCTTGATGGTGCTCATTCTAAGAGAACGCCCAAAAAACCCAAATTCCCTTGTAAGCTTTGCAAGGGAGACCATCTTCTTAAGGAGTGTCCTAGTCTCTCCCGTGTACAAGAAGAGTGATCTAAAAGTTCCAAACCATCTGTGTCATCAACCTCTAATCATCATGTTGACGATACTCCCTCAACCAGTGACCCATTGGTAAAAGGTCCTGAGGGTAAAGTCTTGTATCCCAGTTTGATATGCAAGGCTATGCATCATACTTTTCTTTGTCCAAGCATGGATGAAGTTTCACGTTGGTTGGAAAATATTATTGATCATCAACAGGCGATTCCAACAAGTGATAGTAAGTTATCCCTCAATTCCTTACTGGTTGACCAAGTGATCAATTCAGTTTCATTTATAATTTATCCCACTCTTCCTTCGGAGAGTGAAGTGGTCGAGTCGATGTCATTTCCACCCAATCCCACTCTTTCATTAGAGAGTGTTCAGAATGAAATAGTCTCTTTGACCAAATATTCATATTATTCTTCTCTTCCAGTAGAGAATGGACTGCAACCTGCTGAATTTTTTATGCTTCATTCTGATTTTTCTCTACAAGAGGAAACTTTTTCTGTTTCGACAGAACCCTCTTCGAGTAGTGAGGTTATCTCTTTTGAATAGAGTAACCTAACAGAGTCTTTTCTTCATTCGAGTGTTCCTTTCTAGATAGTTTTGAATGCTACTACCAGGCAGATACTTCGCACTATTGTTGACGAAGGGGCTTCTATTAGTATTCTATCCTCAACTGCTTGGAAAGCTTTAGTTTCTCCTTAGCTTGTTCCAGCCACCGATCAGATACTGGATTTTAATAGAAGACCTACTGCAGCTTTAGGGACCCTTCCTTATTTTCCTATTACATTAGGAGGGAAAACTGTCTGTATTGATGTTATGGTGGTCCAAGGTCCTTTAGATTTTAATCTAATCCTTGGATGTGATTATTTTTATGCCATGAAGGCTATTGTGTCCACACTCTTTAGAGTTATGCATTTTCCCCATGATGGGAAGATTATGACCATTCATCAGCTTTCTTTTGTTACACATAACCATCGCATCACTCCTAGTAATCAGACTGCCCTGAATGTGTCGCATGTTCTTGTGATTCCTTCCCCTTCTTCTAGTTAGCTTATTCCCATCATAGGTAAAATGGGGGGCATGGCTCTAGTCTATGGACATCATAATGGAGCTAATCCATTAGCTTTTTATGTAATGGGGGAAACCTACCAACCTCTGGATATCATGTTGGGTAGGAGAAGGTGTGAGCATAGTTCCCATTCTATGTCAAGCTCGTTAAAAAATGAAACAGATGCCTTTGAACGAAGTTCCCATTTTGTGTCAAGCTCGTTAAAAAATGAAACAGATGCCTTTGAGCAAAGTTCTCATTCTATGTCAAGCTTGTTAAAAAATGAAATGGATCTCCTCAAGCATAGTTTACCTTTTGATTTCAAGCTTGCATAAAAATGAAACCATTCTTGAGCAAAGTTCCCATTCTATGTCAAGCTCGTTAAAAAATGAAATAGATGCCTATGAGAAAAGTTCTCGTTCCGTGTCAAGCTCGTTAAAAAATGAAACATATTCCTATGAGAAAAGTTCCCATTCGGTGTCAAGCTCGTTAAAAAATGAAACAGATGCCTATGAGCAAAGTTCGCATTCTATGTCAAGCTCACTAAAAAATGAAATGTATCTCCTCAAGCATAGTTTACCTTTTGATTTCAAGCTTGCATAAAAATGAAATCATTCCTGAGCATAGTTCATTTTCTATTTCAAGCTCATTAAAAAATGAAGTAGTTTTCCTTAAGTATAGTTTACCTTTTGGTTTCAATCTTGCATAAAAATGAAGTTATGTTCCAAGCATAGTAACCTTTTGTTTCAAGCTTGTATAAAAATGAAACAGATCCCTTTCCCCTGAGTCGATTCTTCCCTTTAGTGTTAGAACTTAAACCTTCTTTTCACCTACCTGATTCTTGTTTTTCCTACCCCCCTGGTGAACATTTTCACATTAGTAACCAGGTTTTTTAGGTTGGGTATGGAAGAAGAATCATTAGATGAAATGAAGCTTGGGGGGAATGTTGAGCCCCTACCAACCATGCTAGGGGTAAGCTTCACTAGCAATCATGCTGGGGGCAAGCTTCCAACCTATGGATATCATGTTAATGGGATTTTTCAAGCATAGTTTACCCATTGGTTTCAAGCTTGCGTAAAAGTGAAACCAATCTTTGAGCATTATTTCAACTGATCTTTGAGCTCGTTAAAAATAGTAAGTTGGTGTTGAGCTTAGTTTTCATTTTTAGTGCTCTAGTTAAAACATGAAAATTGGTTTGAGCTTAGTTTATTACTTTTTCGTGCTCTAGATTCAAACATGAAAAATTCTAACGGAGTCTCCTTTAAACTCTTTTTGGACTCCCTAAATATGAAAAGATTGTTGAGTACTTGTCTTCTTCATACTCGTAAAAGTATTTGAAGAGTCATCTCTCCAACAGTAGGTTATCTCTTTTTCGGTTCGGATAGACTATTTACGAAAAAGGAACACTCCAACCAATCATGACTGGAAGAGTTCTCTAAGGTATTATTTTATACTTTTTCAGGATTTAGGGACTAAATCATATGGAAAAGGACCCCTTTGGAGTTTTCTTTAGTTTGTTCAGACTCTCTAAACATGAACTACACTGAATTTTCTTTCATTGAAATCGTTAAATTAAACTTTGAAAGACCCTTTTTTGGGAATGAACCCCTCCTCTCTCAGTTTCGTAAAACATATGAGTTTGGACTTTTCTTCAGATGAGCTACAGCAAGTGTTTGTTACCCTCTTTTAACTCGTAAAAATGAAAAGAGGCACTCATCAACCATGATGGGTAAATTAAGGGAAGGGAATCATTTTTCAAATAAATGGTAGTTTGTCGTTACCTTTGAACATGGCACTTGTCTGCATATCATTTCAGTCAATTGGGTATCCAACTGATTTCCATGACTATCCACTTTCATGAGTCATGTCACTCCTTTCAGTTTTTCAAAAGAATGCATTGTCCACTGTCGCACTGTGTGTTTTTCTATTCTAGTCATGCTACCAAGTATTTTGTCGTGCCATCCAATGCTCAAAGGGAAGTTGAAAAATTTTACCTCTGTAGTCAAAAAAGTCTTTGTGTCAGTACTTTTGAGTTAGTCTTATGGTTACTTCATTCACATATTTCTAGAACTTTGTTCTGAGTTTCGTGTCATTGATGTGGGATTCATCATGCCCCTCCTTCGACAAGACTATTCCTGTCGAGATCAACTCATCATCTGAGAAATATTCTTAAAAACAAATTTAGTACCTTGAGATATGTATGCCTCAATGATAGATTCTCTCACTCTCGACATAGGTTCACATCATTGACCTTTGATTGATAGAATTGACTGGGTGTTCGACATCAAGGAATCTATTCACACTCAGTAGATTGTACTAGGGTACCTTGGGAATCATTGACAACAATGGTGATCTCCCTCACACTTGTTAACGGTTCACATCATTGGCCGGTAATCAAGTGGTTTCTACCATGTTTGACCTAAGAACATTGTAATCACATGGATAGAATTGTACTTTGTGGAAAATGAGACGAAGAACCTGGGTACTTGTTTAGCACTCATTTCTTTCCCTAGGTTGCGATGGAGTTTTGTATGTCTAGCATGGATCCACATTTTTATGGTCATGGCTATGCTCAAATTTTCATTTGTATGACATAGATCTACATTGTATGTCTGGTAGCTATGTCCAAATTTGAGTCCTTTATCACATGGATCTATGTTGTATTCTAGTAACCATGGTTTTTTATTCCTCTCATGGATCTACCTTGTATTGGTCTACAGCCATGAGTTGGTTATATTTGTCTACAAGTCAAAAATACTGATGTATTGTAGATGCCTAGTCAACGACACTTTCCAATCAAGCTGACTCTTACCTCGAAGTGATAACTTGTTCTCTCAAAGGTCTCGCTTATCATATCCCTCTAAGTCTCATGCTTTGGGGGGAATTCTGTTATACCCAAATACTGTCACCAACATGTGATGAGATCCCAAACTTGGAGTGGAAAACATGCTCTAGATATAAATTCCACATAAAAAACCCTAGCACCACTTTTTCCCTTTAGTTAATGAGCGGTACCTTGTTCAGCACCGTTTGAGTCTTGTTATAGAAAAGCGGTGCCACCGCATATATGCTTTGTTCTTGAAGAGGTTCTTACCCTTCACCACTCTGTCATAAAGGAACATAAGCAGTACCCTTGGTAAAATTGGAAAAAAAGAGGATTCTTGAGGCTTCTAGAACATGAGCCTCGTGTCCTCCCTTATCCCTATCAATCTGGGTTGGTTGGAGTCGAGATCCCTCTTGGTAGGATCTTATGGCCACCTGATCCACAATTATTTCAACTATCCCTATCCATTGAGACCTATAAATACAATCTCATATCCATAGTTGAGGGGGGAGAACTGAATGGTAATGTTATGTTGTTGAATTGACTATCTAGCCCAATCCATTGGAGAGCACAAGAGAGCAAGTTGAATCTATCGGGGATGAGGTGTTTGTCTTGTGAAGGAATTTGTCAACACTAAGGCAATGGTTGTAAGATTCTTCATTGATTTATTAATCCAAAGCTGATTTCTATCCCACATATCTATTGTACTGATCTTGCATGTATATGTTACTGGATTCCTTAGTCACTAGTATGGATGTGTGAATAATGTTATGGTAGCTTTGATGTTCTTGTTTGTTTGACATGTTTTGCAGGTACACAGGTTCATCATCAAAGAATTATTCCAGGTGTTTACAACATTCAAGGAAGGTTTTCATCCTTTTTCGTTCACTTATTTGTTCTAGATATGAACCATTCAGACCAGACGAACAAATTCTGTCCATAGAAGGTGCAATATTCCTGACGACATGAAGATCCCAAATGACATTGGTTCATGTGTGAGTCAATTTGGGAGACAAATGTTGTTAATAGTGTAGATCGACAAATGGCCAAGTTTGCTAGTGCTCTGTGTAATTGATCACTAACATGGTGTTATAGCTCAAAATGACACATCTCTTCCTATGACCACTTTCCCATGATTCGGTTTCATGTCGATACTTCCATGACGACACTTCATGAAAAGCCACTGAAAAAAACACCTAACTTGGAGGACCCATATCGTGATTTTTGTAACTCTATTTGACCTCATCTCTACACCATTGGAAAGATATTTCAGTTAGATAAAACTTTTCAGAAGACACCAAAGTCTGAAAATGCCCATAAATAACCTAAAAATGAGTTTGTTTTATGTGTAAGTGGGTTTCCTTAAGGAAAACCCACGCACGTATGCAAGTTGCTATATATAATAGTCGTGTACGCCTTAAATATGTGACT
Organism: Pseudotsuga menziesii; assembly: GCA_001517045.1. NCBI lineage: Eukaryota > Viridiplantae > Streptophyta > Pinopsida > Pinales > Pinaceae > Pseudotsuga > Pseudotsuga menziesii. The sequence goes on along the minus strand of LPNX010949083.1, from coordinate 96,893 downwards.
TTCTGCATTGCAACCCACATATACCTATTTGTGTATGCAATTGTTGTCTCTGCAACCCATGTATGCCTCCTTGAAATGTCAAAAAACATGTCTTTTGAAATTTGGGTAGTTTGGGTAGTTATGCAACTGACTCCTTCAGTTGTAACTACTTTGTCTTCGCCCCTAACTCTTCCTTAAGCATATAAATAGAGGTAGGGAGGTCCATGAGAGGGGACTTGAACTTTTCCATTGTCATGCTAGAGGAATCAAGACTCTGTTTTCCCACACCTTTTCCCTATAAGCTTTCTCCTTGTGTTGCAGAGCTTGGAGGCTGAGTTCCTTGGAGAAGAGAAGTAGCAGAACCAGATCAAGGTTTTGAGAGGTGCCGAACTTGAAGAGAAGGTATAATTATACTTGTTTTCAAGATTAATAAAGACGTGATGTCCTTCTTCTCCCCAAATTATTGTTCAATGTGTGATTGAATATTTTTTTATGATCATATGATGATGTTAGTCAGATCATTAGTTCATTTTTATTTGATTATCATTGTTTTATATGTGGTCATAATAGTTTGAGGAAGGTATAATTCATTTTGTAGGTCTCTTGGAGAAAGAGGAGCAAGAGGATAAAGAAGAGGATTGAAGGGTTGCTTGGATCAACCTTCATTTGGCTAAGGTATGAACCATTCCAATCTCTGAAACTTGCTTGTATATGCTTGATGAACCTTATACATCCACCTTTCAACCCCAGTACGTTGATGGCCTCTTAAACCCTAGCCATAGGAAACTTTCCTTTACAATAGAACTGGCAACTCCGCTGGGGAGACCCTTGTATGATTGGGGTTTCTCTATATTTATTTCAGTCTTTTGCATGGTTTCAGGTCTTTCTTTCCATGTAGGAACATTTTATTAGTCTGATATAACATCTCCCCTACCTTCCTAAGGTATTTTTTGACCTTTTTTGGGATTTTTTCCACCCATACGTGAGTTGCAGAATGAACAGTCGCATGTCTGGTTTGGTACACACGACTTTCTATACTGTCAACCTGCGTATGATACATGACTTATCAGTGGTACAACCCATGTGTTCTTGTGCATGCAAATTTATATACTATCAACCCGCGTGTGACACGCGACCTGTCAGTAGTACAACCCGTGTGTGCCCCTAAAATAGTGTTTTTTCCTCATTTTGGTGTTTTTTTCTTCTGTTTGTGGGTTGTTTGGTAGGTCTTTTGGTGTCCTCTACAGGTGCATGACTCCAAGGAGTTAGTGTCATCCCTTTTGGTTGTTCTTTATCTATGTGGTAAGTGTTTTTATAGCATTAGGGTTTGTTCTTTGTTCTTTCCCCCCACCTCCTTTGCTTGGTATGATTTTTTTTTTGCTTATGTTTCTGGTCAGCCTATGTCGATGATCTTTGTCTGAGTTCAGAAGCTTGTTAGTGTTGGTTTCCTTATTCTTCTGTTGGTTAACTTCACCATGCCAAAATAGTTGACTTGTCTCTTATGCAAGCCTTCCTTCCAAGTAGGGTTTATACTGACTTTAGGGAATTCTAGAGTTTGTTCGGTGGTTGTATAGAAAAGATCCTTTTGCTTTGTTCTTGTTATATACATAATTTTGTCTATAGGTATTTTTATTTTTCATTTATAAAAGAAAAATAAAAAGAACATATACGTGTTTTTGCTGCTTTCCCCCCCACCTCCTTCTTTGGCTTGACCTTGTTGGACAAGGTATTGAGAAACCTCTGTTTGTAGGTTTAGATTGATACTTGGGAATTCTTGACCTTTGTTTATCTTAGTCTTATTTCTCATTCTCTTCATTCCAAATTTGTTGGCTTGTTTACCTTTGTGAGCCTTCCTTTCAAGAGAGGTTGATATCCAACTTTAGGGAAACCTAGGGTTTGTTCGTGGGGTGTAGAGTAGTTGTCTATTTGCTTTTCTTACAGTACTTGACTGCATTAGTTGATAGGTCATTTTTTCTTTTGCATTTATAAAAGAAAAATAAAAAACACATGTTTGTTTTATATGCATGTATATTAGGTTTTTAATCTAGATTGTATGGCATATCATTATTTTCGAAAAAAATAAATAAAAAGAATTTGTTCTTTTGTGGCTTTCAAGTTTCTATTTGAAAAAGAAGAAGAGAATAGTTTTTGCTTTTTGCATTTCATTTCTCTTTGTTTAGTCATTTTGTTTCAAATTTGAGTCAAAACATCACATAAGTTTCACGCCATTTACCCTCTGACTAAAAAAAACCCTTAAAATAAATGATATAATTTAAAAATTATTAGTAAGTTTTATTTTATAAGCTCATACACCAACTATCTAGGCTAGACTTGTGGATTAGGGAGTTTTAACTCTCCACAAGTATTTAAATCTCAGACGTAGTTGTCCAATCACTAGGTAAACCCTTTTTTATGTTGATTGTATCTGGGAAGCTCCTCTCAAACAAGAGTTAAGAACGAGGCCACGTGGAGGCTTGGACTGAGGAGATAACCCTCTAATTCCTTGTCAAAGCGTAGACCAGGGATTTTGTGCATCTGGGGATTCTGTATTAGACAGGGTTTCAGGCTTTGATACCCTACCCATGCATAAAAATAAGGCTTGCGACTGTCCCCCCAGACTATCAATATAGTTAAGGTATCCTTTAGTCTCTTTGACATCAAGGGTTCATACACAGGTACACCAGAAGGCTATTTCTGGTTGACCTTGGATGGGCTTGGAAGGTAACCCCGGTAGAAGGTGTGGGAGGGTGGTGGGTGATTACTCCGCTTGTGTCTAAGAACATCTACAGGGATGCCAAGTAACTATCTATCATCTTTATTTTGGAAAGCGTATCTTATACCTATTTGTCTGTTTGGCTTTAGAAATTTTTTAGTGAGTGCTGTGTGGTTTGTCTGTACTTAGTCTGCCTTCAGGTGTGTGCTCGGTACTTTTGGTTTCCTGTTGACCTTAGACTTTGTCTCCTTGTTTGAAACTATGTCTAACACCCATTTGAACACCAACCAAGAGATCCCCATGCTGAGAACTCCTTGTACTATTCCTCTCACAGGGAATGTTGGTGTTCCCTTGATGGCCACCCTGAATCTACCTGGATTCACCCTAGGGATACCAGTGTGGTTGTTTTCCACTCCAACTATCCTGAATTCTCTTGGTTCTTCTCAAGTAAGCTCCTTCTATCAAGGGCATCAAAACAATGCTTCCCCTTCACCTGTAGTTGATTCTCCTCCTCCTTCTACCTCATGTGGTGAAAGTATTGATACTAGTAACCGACAGACTAAAAGGAGTAAAAGAAGGAGGAATAGGAAGAAGGCACATAAGCAAGGGGGCACTCGTTCAACCTCTGCAAGTCAAGTTGAACATCACCACCCAGCCTCTATAGTTCATGCTAAGGGCACCTATCCAACCTTTGTTGGTCATGTTATATCTAAGCACTCAACCTCTACAAGTCAACTTTGATCTTCACCATCTAGCCTCTGTTGATCATGCTGGTAGGATCCTTCCAACCTTTATAGGTCATGTTGGATCCAGTCACTAAGCCCCTATAGTTCATGATTATGGCACACATTCAACCTCTGTTGTTCAAGTTGAACCCCCCCATCCAACATTTGTAAGTCATGTTGGATCCATCCACCCAGCCTCTAAAGTTCATGCTGGGGGCACACACTCAACCGCTGCAAAGCATGTTGATCCTAACCATTCAGCCTCTAGTGTTCATGCTGGTGGTACCCATCCAACCTTTGCAGGTCATGTTGGACCCAGTATCTCATCCTCTACAAGTTATGATGGGGGAAGTCTCTCAGCCTCTGTGGTTCATGCTGAAGACAATACGTCAGCCACTGCGAGTCATGTTGACACCGTTGAAAAGACTAACTGTTCAAAACACAAGCCCAAGTTTCCTTGTAAGCTTTGTGAGGGATACCACCTTACTTATAAATGCCCTTCTATCGTGGAGGTGTGAAGAGTTTGGTTTCATGGTCATCCCATTTTTTAACATTCTAAAGCTTTTCAACAACCAACCTCTCTTAGTCAGGTTGGACCCGGTCACCCATCCTCTGTTGTTCATGCTGGGGGAAAACTCTCATCCTCTGTAGGTCATGTTGAGAGAAAACAGTTAGCCACTGCTAGTCATGTTGACACTGTTAAAAAAATTGTTCATTCGAAGTGCAAACTTAAGTTCCCTTGTAAGCTATGCGAGGGAGATCATCTTACTCACCAGTGCCGTGCTATCGCAGAGGTGAGAAGAGTGTGGTCCAAGAATCAAGAATTTTCTTCTCCTAAACAACCTATAGTTTCTCAACAACCTACTTAACCTTTGGTTGGTGAAGTCGTCAAACCAATCTCAACTTTGGTCGATCCCACTCTTCTTTTGGAGAGTGATAGTGATGTGATTGAACCAAACTTTCATGAAGCAGTTGAATCGATTCCATTGTCAATCAATCCCACTCTTCCTTTGGAGAGTGAAGTGTCTTCTAGTCACATTTTCTTCACTACCAGTTCAGAACATACTAAACAATGGGGCACTGAACTCATTTCGGATCACCCCCCACTAAGCTCTCAGATTGCTTCCTTTGATTGGGATAGCCTAGTTGAGCCGTGCCTTCCTTCTGATACACCTTTCCAGATAAAGGTCAAAGTTGAACCATACATGATTGCTCATTGTATTATTGATGAAGGAACCTCAGTTAGTATCTTGTATGCTCGTGCTTGGTGAGGCATGGGATCTCCCATCCTTGTGTCGACATCTAGTCAGTTACTGGCTTTTCATAGAAGAACTAGTATAGCCTTGGGAATTTTTTCTCAAACACCTGTTACTTTGGGTGGGAAGACCATCTTAGTTGACTTCATGGTGATAGAAGACCCCTTGGACTTCAATATTCTCCTCGAAAGTGATTATGTCTATGCCATGCAAGCCGTGGTGTCAACATTTTTTCATGTGATGTACTTTAATCATGGCGAAGAAATTGTCACTATCGATCATTTGAATTTTCTTGATCCTTCTTTTGACCCAACTAGAGACGAGGTTTTTGCTTTATTGATTCACAGTGTTTCTATAGACACTACCCCACCACAGGAAAGCTATGTGGACTCATGTCCTTTGCATTCAATTTCTACTGAGAAGCAGCCTCTGTTTCATTCTTACCTTCTCGGGACTTGGTCCCAGCAGTTGACCAGGTGAGTCATCCTATACAGACCATGGATCTTGCTCTCCACTTTGTAGATCCATTTGAAAGTTTAGACATGTGTCCTATCTCAGATGATCTCCTTCCTTTGGATGAAGTCTTCCTAGAGTATTTGATACAGTCTGACCTTATTTTGGTTTTTGGTTCAGTTGTGACTAAGTCTAACCTTGATTTTCCTAGTAAGCCTAACATTTCTTCTTATGTTGGTCTTGTTGAGTATTTTGACTCTCTGTTTGATCAGCAAGTCAGTGATCCTGATGAGTTTGATTTTTCTTATGAATTTTTCAACTCCCGTGATACTGAGTTTTGTTCCTGCAGACGCTATCTCCCTTGTTGATATTTTCTCTCCTTCTGAGGTTGATCTTGAAGATTATAAACCCTAGAGCCTTTGTACTATAGAATATTCTTCGGTTGATTCTACCTTGACTTTACCTTTTGTAGAAGATAGCAAAGTCACATGTGTTTCTACCAAAGTGAGATGTATCAGAAATTTTCTTCTGAATATGATCTTGATACTGTTGTTTCTTGGAGATAGGATTCTTAGTTGGATTCACAACTGTTTACTGGCCTTGTCTTGTTTTTCAAGCTATAACTTCATTTTCATGTGCCTTGCTCATGCTTATGAGCCTGATGCCGGCTTCCACGCTTTTAGCTCGTTGTATAAGCCCTCATCTTTGTTTTCATTGTCACTAACCCTTGTATCATTTTTCCTTTGCAACTTGGAACCCTTTACCTTCAGGAGACCTTCCCCAAGTGTCTTTATATTGCTCATGTTCCTTGCATTATGCATAGGTTTGTTCCTCATGCTTGGAACTAGTTTCGCTTGTCCCTGACACTCGTCTCCTCGCATTTAGAGCATTCTTTCTGCTGTCCTTCGAGCTTGTTAAAAACAGTAAGGAGGTTGCGAGTTGACTTTTCCAGACTTGTTAAAACTTCACGGAAAAGATATTGAGTTTCTTTAGGCCCAGGTCTGACTCCTCAAAATAGACTTGACTATCGAGTAAACTTGTCCATTTAGGCTCATTAAGAATATGTGAATGGGCATCCACATTTGTGGTAGGTTATTGCTTTCTTGGACCATGTGGAATAATATGAGAAAAAAACACTCTCTTTTATTTGGAATTGAAAAGAGTATTCTCAGGAATAGGTTTATCACTTTTTCGGACCTGGGGGACTAAACATACGAAAAAAGAACCCCCGGTATGAGCTTAGTTTTCTCTTTTTCATGCTCTAGACCAAAACATGAAAAAGACTTCGAGTGTAATTTATGTCTTTGTCATGCTCGTTAAACCCTAAAGAACAAAGCATTGAGTTTATTGTTGTAATCCCCATTCCTCGTAATCAAATGGATCTTTCCGAGTGATCTTGCCTTCCTTCACAATTGTAAAACTCGAGCTATATGCTGCTTTTGAAGGAGCGTTGGGTAGGTGGTAATTTAACCTTTTTCGGACCTTCCTTACTAAGTATGAAAAAGGTGCTCCTTTTCTTCTTCGAAAGTTAAGAGAGTTCTTAGTTGGTATGTTTTATACTTTTTCGGCCTCAGGAGACTAAATTGGAAGAAAAAGGACCCCCCTGGAGTCTTCTTTGGAGTTTTCGGACTCTCTAAACTATGAAAACATCATTGAGCATGTACTAGTTCGGGCTCATAAAATCCTTGAATCAGTGCTTTATCAAGCATTCTTCTGTCTTTTCTTCAAGCTTGCCAAAAATTAAGATGGTCCCAAGTTCGCTTTCTTGGACTCGTTAAACCTTTGCAAGAAAGAGGGGAAGGGAAGTTCATTCACATGTTTTTTACATCATGGCAGCAAGTCTTGTTTCCTTGAACAAAGCACTGGTTTTGAGTCTATCAATAGTTGGGTCCTAGTATTTTGACCTTATCCCAATTCAGAGTTTCTTACTCCTCCAGTGGGTCTCTTTTCCATATATGGGGAGTCTGTCAATGTTTCCTACATTGCAGATTTGTTTTGTTGGTCCCTTTTGTGTCAAAAGCTACCCGAGTCACTTTTGTGTCGTGCTCACTATTCAAGGATTAAACCTTTGTCGGTCATTCTGCAGTTGCCTTGACCTTTTTTGTTGACCATTCCCTGGTATCAGTTCATTACATCATGTCTTCAGCGGTCCTTGTCGTGAAATTCAGTACCAATTCTAGATCCAATTAGTCTTTGACTTACCTCATGTTGAATGATGAAGGATTCCTTAATTCCTTCCTTCCAACAGATCTCTTCCTATCGACTGCAACACATCTTGCTCTGGGAATGAGATTTAGAGTTTATGACAGTACCTTGGGGATTGTAGTCATAAGTGGCAATTTCCCTCACTATTGGGTAGTGGGAATACCTTAATGTATCCTACTTGATGGATTCTTCAAGTGTTCAAATTCAAGTCCTTGTAATCGAATGCACTAGGTACCTTGGGGACCATTTTCACATGGTGGTTTCCCTCGCATTTGTTAATGGTTCTCATTATTAACCGGTAATCAAATGATTTCCTCCATGTTCGACTTCAACTCCTTTATTCACATGGTTAGGATTCCTACCTTTTGGGAGGTTTGGATTGAATACCTTGAGATGATAATAACATCATCATTTTTGCTATTTCCCAAGTTGCGCAAGACTTTGTTACACTTTATATGACATTTTGCTGAGAATAGATCCACCTTGTATTTTTGTGGCTATGATCGATTGTTGAGTATGGATCCACCTTGTTCATTTGTGGCCATGACTCCTTTAGATTTGATATGGCACCTTTTTGCATATTGGGTGACTATGATAGTTTCATCAATTATACATATGTTGGATCCACCTGTATCCTTATGGCGATGATTTGTATATGGACTTGTATGCTCCAAAGATCAGTTTTGTCTAACATTTATCTCTCTTTCAGGTACCTTTGTTTGAGCCTTTTGATCTTGGATTCTCTGCTTTCTCCATACTTAGTTTTTCCTTTATAATGCATTTCGGCTATTTTCTTCCCCTATAACCTCATACATTAGGGGGAATTTGTTATAGCTCAAAATGACATGTCTTTTCCTGTGACCACTTTCCCATGATTCTGTCGCATGTCGACACTTCCATGACGACACTTCATGAAAAGTCATTGAAAAAAACACCTAACTTGGAGGACCCATATCTTGAGTTTTGTAACTCCGTTTGACCTCATCTCTACACCGTTGGAAATATATTTCAGTTATCTAAAACTTTCCAGAAGACACCAAAGTCTAAAAATGCCCAAAAATACCCTAAAAATGATTTTTTTTTATGTGTATGCAGGTTTCCTTAAGGAAAACCTGCGTACGTATGCAAGTTGCTATATATAATAGTTGTGTACGCCTTAAATACATGACTTTCTGCATTGCAACCTGTGTATACCTCCTCGTGTATGTGACTATTGTCTCTGCAACCCACGTATGCCTCTTGAAAATGTCAAAAAACACATCTTTTGAAATTTGGGTAGTTTGGGTAGTTATGCAATTGACTCCTTCAGTTGTAACTACTTTGTCTTCACCCCTAACTCTTCCTTAAACATATAAAAAAGAGGTAGGGAGATCCATGAGAGGGGACTTGAAATTTTGCATTGTCATGTTGGAGGAATCGGGACTCTCTTTTCCCACACCTTTGCCCTAGAAGCTTTCTCCTTGTGTTACAGAGCTTGGAGGTTGAGTTCCTTGGAGAAGAGAAGCAGCAGAACCAGATCAAGGTTTCATGAGGTGCCAAACTTGAAGATAAGGTATAATTGTACTTTTTTTCAAGATTAATAAATATGTGATGTCCTTCTTCTTACCAAATTATTGTTCAATGTGTGATTGAATATTTGTTTATGATCATATGATGATGTTAGTCAGATCATTAGTTCATGTTTATTTGATTATCATTGTTTTATATGTGGTCATAATGGTATGAGGAAGGTATAATTCGTTTTGCAGGTCTCTTGAAGCAAGAGGAGAAAGAGGAGCAAGAAGAGGATTGAAGGGCTGCTTGGATCAACCTTCACTTGGCTAAGGTATGAACCATTCCAATCTCTGAAATTTGCTTATATATGCTTGTTGAACCTTATACATCCACCTTTCAACCTTAGTATGTTGATGGCCTCTTGAACCCTAGCAATAGGAAACTTTCCTTTACAACACATGGTACATGACATATATGGAGAAAACGTTGAACTCAACCAAAGCTGAAATAAAACAACAGTTTATGTCATTCTTCAAAACACCAGATGCAAAACATTTGGTAGCAAAGAAGTGGAATACTACAGCCCAGAAACCGACTGAAACAGTTCAGGAGTATGATAAGAGATTCAAATATCTACTAAGCCAATTGGAATACAACATAGATGAACAATTGCTGATCCAATGATTTGTTGCGGGACTCTTACAGAAAATATGAATGCATATCTAAGTGGACAACTTCAATACATATGAATATGCATTAACTAAGGCGTTACAGATTGAAATGGACGAGGATTACTTAGTAAATCCTGTCGATAGCCATATTGAATAAAAATTGGAAATCATGCAAAAATCAATACGGGAGATGAGCCTCAAAGGACACGATGTCTTGTGTACTAAATGCTCGACGACATGTCATACAAAAGACTACTGTCGATAGGAGGAACGTCAACAAGACATCTGATTCATACAATCAAAGTTCTTTTGTGATATATGCTAGGAGCATGATTTACATGCAACGAAGGATTGATCATACAATATGAAAAATGAAATTTTTTGCTAATGTGCAATATGTGAAGTCAAAAGTCACTCAATTGGAGAGTGTCAAGTAAACTTCAAAAACCGACAGAATTATTACGTAGTTTATCAGACAAACGGTGTCGCACAAAAAAATAACAATGATAATAATATAAGGAATAATAACGATTGGAATGATCAAAACAATAAAAGGTATGGCAACCAAATATATGAGCGCTGGTACGAAAATAATAGACGTGGAGTATTTTTAGGTTGAGGGCGATACTTCGGGAATCAGGAAAAAAAACCACGTCGACCAATCCAGTGCTATATGTGCTTAAATGAAGGACATTGACATGCTAATTGTTCGTACAAGGATCAAATTGATCTTAAAGTTATTACAAGTTTTGGTGTTGGAGATCACTCTTTGGAGGATTTCCCCACCATGCTTGAAAAAATTAATAATAATAAAAAAAATTTAACGTCTTGTCTAGTGTTCAAAAATGTGATGGTTAGAACTAAGAACTTGAAAATCCTTACTCAACAAGGCACAAGAACTGGCATGGACAACCCAAAAATAAGAAAAATAAAGAATAAGTAAGATTATCCTAACCCTACTATACAAAACAACTGTATAATGATGCATCGAACATATTCCAAGAATTAGCTGCACAAGAAGAAACTGATGATCCTCGACAGAAGATGACCAAAGAATTAATTAAATTGATAAATATTGATGAATCTATCACAAAATTAATTGATTGAATGTACAATATTAAAAATAATTACGGTAAAGACAAACATGATAGAATAATATGTAGCCTTAATCCAAAAGATAAAATTGATGCCGACCCTTTAGTCGACCTGGAAATTGAAGATTACCAGATCCAACAAGTCATCCTCGACTTCAGATCGTAGGTAAACTATATGACCAGGGACACATGGGAACAAATCAGTAAACCCTAACTTAATGAATATGGCATATACTTAAAGTTAGGATATCAAGGATTAATCGAACCCATTGGTGTCTAGAAAAATGTTGACACAACTATGAAATGTATCACCACTAAAGTCTACTTTGAAATAATCAATCCTAAGGAAGGATCCAGCTTTGGTAGGTCGACCATGGGGTCAAAAAATGAAGGAATCTATTTCACTAGATAAAGAAAGAATAAAATTCAAAGCAAATGGGAAAAAATTTATTGTTTGGATTCATCCATCTCAGGGAGAAACATGGGTAGAACCCATAGATGAAGATGTCAACATTTGAAAGTTATACCAAATCCAGATCAATGAAGACCCAAACCTAACATATATGGAGAACTTCACCTAGGAAACCCAGATTCTATTGGTTATAACTCATATGCAGAACTATATGACTGGGAGATCAAAAATTACAAATTGCAAGAAAGAGAATGTTAGACCATTCAAGCAATCCCTAAAAATCCAACCCGACAATGTCTCTCTCCAAAATATTTGAAAGGAAAATAGAGAATATCCATCCCTAGTTCCAACAAATAAAGAAGCGTCGAGCCAACCAACACTCTGATATAAAGAATGTGAGTAACTAGTACTTCATGTGGAACAAGTTTCTAAAAACAAAGGTGAACAAGGACAACTTCAAAGCTTAGTCAATACATTTACCAGGAAAGCTGCTCGATGGTGGGATACCCACCAGTCGAGACTACAAACATGGACGACAACTTCAACATACTTTGTCGAAATATTTGGAGGGAAGAAGCTATTAACACAGTTAAATATACCAGTCTTCACACAAGGAAGGGACCTTGAAAAACATATCTCTATATGTGAAAAAGAATGGAGAAGACTAAGGTATAAAGACGAGCGAGCCTGGCTTCACTTGTTTCCAAATACACTAGATAACTTACCTAATAAATGGTATAAAATGGAAGAATCAAGAGGTGAAACATTCACATGGAATGATTTAAAAGAAAATTTCTTTAAAGACTTCAAACTCCTACCTAATGATGAACTACTAGTCGAAGCGTCAAAAAAATAAAAACATTCTTACAACCGACCAACAATGAAACATCGACATAATCAACCAAATGCCATGTTTCATAATATTAGATTAACCAAAATATCACATTCAATGAGACTTCAACTTGAGGCAGAAACTACAGGGGGGAAAAGCTTTCATTGGAAAATCGTTCACCCTAAAACCTCAAAACCAGTTAAAACAGTATTAAAAGTCCAAACAATAGAAAAAGAAGACCCCGAACGAATGAAAGCAGAATATTTCCCAGCAGCATATTCACACTTCAAGGAAGGAAGTAGACAAATTAATGAAAATAATGCACTAGAGTGGATGGAAGCAAAAATAAAAAACAAAATAATTTGACATTTCTAACGATGATAGACCCAAGATTACAAAAAACAGTGACTATTAGAATGAAGAGCAAACACCAGAAATCATCACTCTATTAAATTAATTTCAGGATGTTTTTGCTTGGGACTATAAGGATCTCAAAGGACTAGTACAAGATGTGGTAGAAATGAAGATAAACATAAAACTGGATGCAAAACCAGTAAAGAAAAGACCATATAAACGTGTACATAAATATAAGGAAATAGTGAAGAAGGAAATCGACAATATGTTAGCAGCTGGAATCGTCTATCCTATCAGCCAGTTAGAGTGGGAAATCCCAATGGTTTTTAAACCAAATAAACATGACCCGACAAGACTAAGAATTTGTGGCGAATTTTGAGAATTGAACAACTAATTATTGGAAGAGCTAGTCGACTAAGACGACTAGACTCTCTAGTAGACTAATTGTAGATTAGGTCGACCTCATAGGTCGTGTCAGCTAGTTGAACTGACAGGTAGTTTCTATAACTATTTTGTAAACATATATATAGGCTATAGAGCCGAATAGATACTTGGTTTGGTTTATTGTATGATCCCACATGTGTACTTGAGTAATATAATCTGTTATTCTATCTACCATTATTACCTCTTGTTATGTTATTGTTATATGATTCTATATGTGTATCACTGGTAACCTTGCAATATGATTGATTACAACATGTAATTTATAGTTTCATTGTAAGTATAGTTCCACTATGTAATATTCTAGATACACATGTAATTTGTGTTTTTCACATGACTTAATATTTGCACAACAAGATTTCATCGTCTACCATTTTGTTTTAACTATTCTCCTTTCTTGTCATTGCTTGATGGTTCATTATTGGATGAGTATCATCTTCTAGATAACATTGGTGAAACCATCAATGTATGTTGGGAGCAGTATAAGAAACAACCAAAACGCCCCCAATTGGTTGGAATCTAGTACAAAGAAAAATGTTGGAATTGCAGTTTTTATTGCTCAAATCGTGATTTAGACGATTTGGGTAGTTTTAAAATGTGTCATTTAGTCTAGAAGAGATTACTATAATTGCTTAAATTGTATGATTTTACAAATTATAATTTAAAAACATGAATTTCACCGAATTTAATAATCAAATTCGTTGAAAAAGCGGGGCAATTTGGTTGGTCTTTATCCTACGTGTGTATGTTGGGCATGGATTTCTTTTCCATAGTGTCTAGTTTCCATGTCTCTTCATCACAGATCAAAGTGTCTTGTCACATCATGGATCAAAGTGGTTTTTCATGTCATGTCGTGGATCAAAGTGACTTGTCATGTCGCATCACATATTGAAGTGGCTTGTTGTTTCATATTGTGGATAGAAGTATTTTGTGTGCTGTATGGCTAGCCTTATTTACCAGGAAAACTCGTCTTTAATTTGATCCTGTCAGGTGCCATACCCATTTGTAACCATCATGGAATTAATTATGGACATTCATCGTATCCACCGGCTTCAGTGCCAAAAATTATCGATGTCCAATCTATCTACCTACTTACTGCTAGTCCATGATAGCACATAAATGAAAACACCATCGAAAAGATTTGAATTTGAATTTAAGAGGGAACTTGCAACGCATTTGTGAATTTGAGTTGGAATATTAGTGCAACCCATTCAATTCATTTGGATTTGAATTTGGTAAAGGAAACTGGTGGAAATTATTGAGCATGTGTGATCAATGCCATAGCCATTTCAATTAGCGCCCAAGCGGGCTCATGCTGTTGTTATCTGCAACTTGGTAGCTGGAGATCTTCCTAGCGTCCGTCATCGTAATTTTGTTTGTTATCTTCAACTTGGTAGCTGGAGCTCTTACCAGGGCACTTGTTGTATATGAGTTTATGTCATATAAAATTATTGGAAATCATTTGTTCAGTTGTTTTCCATCATGATTCAAGCTGTATTTTAAAATATGTGTATTGTTTCAATTATTTATGTGGACACTTTTAAATACTTTTATTGGATATGGACAAAAGGGATAGGAAATATTTTAATTTGGGAGAATCATTTAAATATTTTAGTTGGGAGGTCTTGCATATTTATTTACAGGATGATTCCAACATTTTCATTATACAAAGAGATATCAAATGTGGTAAATAAGGCTAGCCATACAACACACAAAGAGATATCATTAGTTCTAAACTATCAACAGAGATAATTCCAACATTTGCATTATACAAAGAGATATCATTAGTTCTAAACTAAATGAATGATAAAAAATTAATTTGTAAATTTTTTAACTCACTTAAAAATTACTAAAACTAATATATTTTGATTAATTTTTTATCATGATAACATTACAATTCAATAAAGAAAACTATTTTAAGAATAAAATGTAGACTCAACACTGAGTGAAGTAATGACACGCTAAAAAATAATTGCTTTATGAGATCCATTAGTTTGGGAGTAAGCTAAAGGTTAGATGATTTGCACTTTTTCGGCTAGGATTTTATTAAAATTGCAAATTTTGATTGCAGAAATGGATTAGATTACTTTTGTGAACCCAATTCTGTAGTTCAACCAACCTAAAATTCTAAATCCAATAATTTTAGGGAAGGTGCAAACCATCTAATGTTTAACTTACTCCCATTTGTTTGTCTAACTTCTAATCCCATAGTTCACTTTTAGATGAATGAGTTCATATGTAATTTGTTTGAAGCATCTTGGATTGATTCATAAGATTTACATGCAAATTATCCTTCTCATGTTATCCATTTTCAATAGATAGTATTTTTCTTTCTTATTTTTTATTTTGTCCAAGTAATATTTATGTATTTTAGAAAATAAAATATCAAATTTAAAATATACACACTTGGATAGGTGAAGCAATGACATGTTAAGAACATGGTTTCTTTTGGAAATTCAAGTTTAAATAAACAACCAACTTATTGAATATTTATGAAATTATGAGTGGTCTCTATGATAGGCTTGTAGTTTATTTAAAGCATATGAAAAAAAAATCCACTATAAATATTTAAATCCATAATACATATGTTAAATTATATTGGTCTCATTTTTAAAATGAATATGTCTCCTTAAACACTAATTAAATGTCACTATTAAATATAGTGGTACCATGATTCTTAAGTTTAAGCATGTTCTATGTGGATCCTTTCAGGGGATTTTGATTGATTAGTCACTTAAATTTATAAATATGTCATTCTTTGGTTATTATATCTATAGTTAATTATCATTGTAATGAAATGAAATTGAATTGAATTGAATAATCTGGCCAGTTTTAACTATTCATGAGTTTGACATGCTTTGATCCATTTCGATAAACTTTTGTAGCATAGTTGTTGACCATGGATTAAATTATAACATTGTTATGTTTTTCTTGAACCTCTAAATACCAATGATTGGTTTGTGGGAGAAACACATTGATTGGTGCAAGAATACTTAGAGGCTCTAGAGGATTGAAGGTTATGCTTCAAGGATCTAGTTTAAAGATTGGAGAAATAAAACATCCACAGAGGGAAACATTGAGATTTCAAGATCTAGGAAATAATACTATGTTGTTAGGTCATGGCTTAGCATATGGCCAATTGTAAGGATTTGTTAATGTATAAAAAGATGAGACAACTTATTGGATGGGGGAGATTTAAAGAATATATGCATATGTGAAAGCACTTATGTATAGATTTAGTAAATGTGCATATTCATAGTGCTTATATGCACATATACAACTATATTTACATATATGGAAGCACATCACTACTACATTTCAGGTTGAAATTCAATGTTGATTCAACGTCGGATAAGAATATGTATGAAATAAGTTAATATCAAGCAAATGATGCTTAATAATCATCGATTATGTTGTAAATTATGTGATGGTACACTCATTGATGATTTAATGGAAAGTATGTCATAAGAAGTTGCTTAAGCATTGATAAAATGTGGATAAAATGCATTGAGTGGAGGGGGATTATTTAAACAAGACTAAAGGATAGACACCTTAAATCACTAAAGAGAAACAGATGAATCCATGACCTTGGATTTTGTAGCCTAAAGTTCTAAAATTGAAAATACACCTTACATGCATTTCTTGTATGGAAATTTTCATAACCATAAACCTACAGAGCATCTATAAATTACTAGAAGACCGAACTGTAAGTGGAACCAATTGTGATGATTGAAATAATTTAAATCATCAATGTAGGAAGAAATGTTGCATTCATATGTAAACCATGTCCCATCTAACATACTAATGTTATTGTCCCGTCTTCCAACAGTAGAACCAATGTTAGAACTCATGTTGACAATAAACTACCATTATAGTTTCCTCATGTTAACGTTGAGGACATGACCTTTGATAACAAGGAAAGA
The DNA here is from genome assembly GCA_001517045.1 of Pseudotsuga menziesii. NCBI lineage: Eukaryota > Viridiplantae > Streptophyta > Pinopsida > Pinales > Pinaceae > Pseudotsuga > Pseudotsuga menziesii. The sequence goes on along the minus strand of LPNX010949083.1, from coordinate 80,341 downwards.
TTCACACCTGGAATGTACCAACAAAATAGGACATTAGACTTGAATGATAATGCATATGAATTCAAGAAAGAAACCATGCCATGATTCATTCAATAGAATCACCTCAAAGAAACCATGCCACAAGTCATTCAATAGAATCACACTTGGTGGCATAATCTTGGACATTGGCAGTTGAATCTTGAACAAAGTTAACGGAGCCATGAGCATTATTGGTGGAACCATGAGATCTATTTAGGGAACTGTGAGCATTATTGTTAGAAGCATGAGTAATGGTCATGAGGTGGTGGAGCCATACATGAAACCTTGAACAAAATTAATTGAAGATGAGCATTTAAGGGGTAGAACCATGAATAATGTGTATGGAACCATAGACAATTATGATTGAACTATGAACAATACAGGTGGAACCATGTACATACAAAACCACATGCAATTAAGGAACCTTGAACAATGTTGTTGGAACCGTGAATATCATAAGCATTATTTACGGACAATGGACCACTTGGTGTGTAATGCATACATGGTCATGAGGTGGTGTAATAATGAGAAATGCATATGTAACCTTAAGCAAAGTTAGTGTTGATGAACCATGAACATATTTGGTGGTCAAATCTTGAACACTCAATGGTTAAATCTTTAACAAAGTTAATGGAACCATGAGAATTATTGGTGGAACCATGAGCTCTATTTATGGAACCATGAGCATTGTTATTGGAACCATGATATTTATGTATGGAACTATGAGAATTTTTGGTGGAACCATGATTAATGGTTATGAGGTGGCGGAACCATACAAAGAACCATGAACAAAATTCATGGAAAATGAGCACTTTAGGGGTGGAACCATGAAGAATGTTTATGGAACCATGCACAACTTTGATGTAACTATGAAAAATGAGAGTGGAACCATGCACAATGCATACAAAACCATGTTCAATTAAGGAACCTTGAAAAATGTTGGTGGGATTGTGAATATCGTGAGCATTAATTATGGACCATGAGCGATTTGGTGAGCAATGCATACATGGTCACATGGTGGTGGAATCCTAAGCAATGCATATGGAACCTTGAATGAAGTTAGTGTTTATGGAACCATGAACATGTTTGGTGGCAAAATATTGGACATTTGGTGACCGAATCTCGAACAAAGATAACGGCACCATGAGCATTGTTGGGAAACCACAAACTCTATTTATGGAACCATGAGCATCGTTGGTGGAACCATGTTCCACCAACAATGCTCATGGTTCCATAAATAGAACTCATGGTTCCACCAACAATGCTCATGATTCCATAAATAGAGCTCGTGGTTTCCCAAAAATTCTCATGGTGCCATTATCTTTGTTCGATACTCAACCACCAAATGTCCAAGATTGTGCCACTAAATATGTTCATGGTTTCATCAACACTAACATCATTCAAGGTTACATATGCATTTTTCAATATTCCTCCACCTCCTGACCATGTATGCATTACTCACCAAATGGTTCCGCTAATATTGGTCCGTCGGACCTCAACTTGAGTGCATTAAAAGTTTGTAAAGATTGCGTTTATTAGTTTGTTTAATTCATGGAACAACATTGATAGAAATTAAATGATTAAACAGAAATGAAAAGAAAAATTGATAAACAGATGTGGGAAAAACAAACACAGAATCAGAGAGTCACAAATAGAATTTAATAGCGGAGTTCACCCCCTTCACTGGGCTACATCTCCGGGTCCCTATCCAATGGGTACTGATCCAATTAATCTCTTTAAAATGGTACAAAATGGTTCTGGAATCAACTTCAACAACTATAAACAAAATGTTGTACAAAGTCTTCAAGACCTCTCTTCTAGAAAATTACAATTAGCCTTCAAAAAGCAAAGAAAGCTAAAGTATAACAGAGAATGTCGACTTCCATAGAAACAACCTCTACTTCACCGCAAAACTCTTCTCATAATAGAAACACAATGCTCTATGATATAAAACATCCTGAACTCCAATGTGGCCAGAATCGCCTTTATAAAAGCGTTCAGTCCCCCGAATAAGTAACAGTTCAACTCGTTGTATCATCACAACTGTTATCTTCCTCATTTTCGTTACAACTAAAACTGAACCATGCAATCCTGCCAAATCGTCGCACAAGCATTATGTTACCATGATGTTCCATATCCCTGAAACATTGCAAAAGGCTGTTCATATGCTATACTATTGACCATATAACAAAAATACAATATCCTCCATATGTTCCACCAAACTTTTCCATTTAATGTGACATTGCAACTGCCACTCAATATAACGTAACCGCCAGCTAACCGCGCACCCAATGCAATAAACATTTGATGTTACCATTTTATCTGCGGGGATTGCCACAAATGTCGCAGCATCCACAATGTCGCAGCATATAACTAAGCTCCACAATGTCGCAGCATCCACAAATGTCGGAGCATATAACTAAGCTCCACAATGTCGCAGCATCCTCAAACGTCACAGCATACGTGACCGTGCGGAATTTTCATGAACCAGGCGATGTTCCACTTGACGGTGCGCAAGCTGTGCAGCCCATGCTATAACTACGCGGGCTATGCTATAACTGCGCAGCTGTAACTGCGCGGGCTATAACTATGTGGCTGTAACTGCGTGGGATATAACTGCGGGGTGTTTAGCATATGAGTTAAAAACATATCTTATGTTCTTTGAACCATTAATAACCATTGTACCATGTTGGATCAGTGTAATTTTTGAAGATGAATAATCCACCGGATCATTCCTCCCCATTGGAGAGCTTTTGGACCTCCAAAAACCTGAATCACTCTGAAAGTAAGTGAGGGTACAGCTCCCTCACTTTTTCAATCTCCATCCATCTTGCTTTTCTAGGATGCATGCCTTTAAGCCCCACTCGAAGGTACTCAGCATTCCCCCTTCATGAAGTCCTTACATTTCTGTCAAGAATAACATCATCCTGCAACTCTTTCATGTATACAGGTGCCATATCATCAACTGAAGGAATCTATATGTCAGTTTCCTCATCCATGATCATAGGAGGCTCATACAGTTTAAGATTATCAACATTGACAACTGAATAAATTTGCATGTATGGACGTAAATTCAAGCAAAAAGCATTAGTAACGATCTTTTCCAAGATCTCAAAAGGACCATACCTGACAGGCTTAAGCTTTTTACCTTCACCTTTCATTCTTTCTTTGGTGATATGTAACCAAACTCTGTCACCAACCTGAAATTGATGATCTACTCGATGCTTGTCATGCCTGGCTTTGTAATTTGCCTGGCTCTTCTCCAACTGTTCCTGAACTACCTGTTGCACTGCTCAAATTCTATGAATGAATCTTAGAGCTTTATATGCATCATGATGTCCATCCACTGCATCTTTGCCAAAACTGAAGTCCATCGATGTTTTTGGCAGATAACCAAAACAAGTTTCAAAAGGAGATCTTTTCGTGGAAGAATGAACTGCATGATTGTAAGCATGTTGTATATACTGCAACTACTCATCCCAAATTTTAGGATGTTTACTACAATATCCTCTGAGCAGCTTAACCACTGTTCTGTTTACTACCTCTGTTTGCCCATCGGTATGTGGATGAAAAACTGTACTTTTCTTAAGTTTAGTATCCATAAGCTCCCATAAAGTTGACCAGAATTCTCCCAAGAACCGGGAATCCCGATCAGATACAATAGACATGGGTAGCCCAAAATGTACCCAAACATTCTGAAAGAATAGATGAGCTGTTTGTTCAGCAGTGATCTGTTTGTTACATGGCATTAAGATACACATTTTGCTGAATCTGTCCACAACAACATATAGGTAATCATGACCTTTTCTAGACATAGGTAGTCCTCCTACAAAGTCCATAGAAATGATTTCCTAGGGACGAGAAGAAACCGGAAGAGGTGTGTACAAACCCAATTTTCTATTGCTAGGCTTACTTGTTGCACACATAACACATCCTCGTATATATTTAGCTACATTTTCTTGCATCTGAGGCCAATAACAATGATTCTGCAATACAGACAATGTTTTACTTACACCAAAATGTCATGTAATCAATGAACTATGTGCTTCTTGGATCACATGCATTCTCTCTTTCTCTGAAATACAGAGTTTACCGAGATGATACAGGAGTTGATTATGCACATAATAGTTCTCTTCCTGTTTACCATGTATTAGTGATGCATATACGTTCTTAAAAGCTTTATCTTCTGCATACCATTCAATGTAACTTTCATGTGTTAATGAACTATTCGGAAGGATGATTGAAGCGTTTGTAGGAAGCCTCAATAACATGTCTGCTACCTTATTATGAATTCCCTTTTTGTATTTAATTATGAGATGAAACTGTTGCAAGAATCCCATCCATCTTAAATTCCTACTTTGTTGTACTTTAGTTTGAGATTGCAGATATTGAAGTGGCTGATGATCAATATGTATGACTGTTTCTTTTCCCATTATATAATGTTTCCACTTCTTCACACTCTGTACTTAAGCATATAATTCTTTTTCATAATTCGGATAGTGACTTACCGCAATAGAGAACATTTCTGAATGGTAACAGACTGGCTTCCTCCCTTGCATCAAAACGGCTCCCATGGCAAACCCGCTGGCATCTGTTTCGATCTCAAACGGTTGCTGCAAATATGGAAATGTCAGAACTGGTGATGTGCTAATCCTTTCCTTCAAAGTGTCAAAGGCTCTCTAATGCTTGCCTCCCCACTGGAAATTTTCTTTAAAGTTTGTCAATGCATGTAAGGGAGCAGCAATAGAAGAAAATCCAGAAATGAATTTCCTCCAATACTGAACTGCACCCAGAAAACTTCTGATTTCAGTAACGATGTTAGGCCGTGGCCAGTTTATAATGATAACAACCTTGGTTGGGTCCACTCGCAGGTGGCCTCCACCAATAATATGGCCCAGATATACTAAAGAAGTTTTAGCAAACTCACATTTAGATATTTTTACATAAAGCTTCTCCTCCCTTAGTACATTTAAAACTTTCTTCACATGTACAATGTGTTCCTCCCGGGTTTTGCTAAACACAAGAATATCATCCAGATATACTATAACAAAATCATCAATGAATGAATGAAAAACATCATTCATGACCCGCATAAAAGTAGCAGGCACGTTACAGAGCCCAAAAGGCATCACAAGCCATTCATACAAACCTTGTTTTGTTTTAAACGTTGTTTTCCAGGCATCATTTTCAGCAACACGGATTTGATGATACCCACTACGCAAATCCAATTTTGTAAAGTAATTTGCATGTTTCAACTGATCAAGCAAATCATCAATGCGAGGAAGAGGATACCTGTTTTTAATGGTGATTTTGTTAAGGGCCGTATATTCGATGCACATCCTCCAAGACCCATCCTTCTTCAGAACCAATACTATAGGAGAGCCACAAGGAGAAGTGCTTGGCCAAATGACCCCCTTCTCAATCAGCTCCTAAACCTTCTTCTTGATTTCCTAATTCTGCATTACAGACATCTGGTACATGGCTATGTTTAGGAGTGGCACATCCTGCTGCAAATGTAACTCATGCTGAATTTCTCTCTTTGGTGGTAACCTTTTTGGATCTTGAAATAAATCATCATACTCAAAAATAATTTCAATCAGTTCAGATTTATGTTTAGGATCACATCCTTCAAAATATTTAGAGATTTCATCATTTTTCACCTTAAGCATCATTAACACAAAATTCTTACTAGCATTTACCAGCCTCTTCATTTGTCCTGCAAAAACTATTGCTAGATTTGTTTTTGTCTTATGTGCTCGTACAATATATTCCACACCATCTTTAAAAATATGATACTTATTCTGCTCTCTATAAAAGACTGCTTTCCGGTCATACAAATATGGACTCCCAAGTACAATTCCACAAATGTCAAGTGGTACTACATCCAATTCTACCTCATCCATAAACTTTTCAGTGATTGCAAATTTCAAAACACATTTCTTTGTAACTTGCAATTGTGTATCATTAGTAACCCAACCAAGAGGATAGGTTTTCTCATGAGGCATAGTAACTAAATGCAATTTCTTAACCACTTCTTCTGATATCATATTTACTTGTGAACCACTATCAAACAATGTATCAATCTTTGTGCGATTTGCAATGACACGAACATGAAACAGTGCACTTCTATTTTTATCATCTTGCTTAGAAGTAGATGGCAGATTTGCACTTGCACTAGAACTTGATTTTGCATCAGTGGGAAGTGAGATACTTTTATTGTTACCTTGGATTTCGACAACTGTAACCTTTGTTTCATCACCCGAGTCGGATCCAAAGTCTTGAATAACTGCTGCAGTAGCCTTTGCTTTGCCCCTATCTTTGTTTCCTCCCTACTTCTTTGGCCTTAACTCCGGATGAATTTTCCAACACTTAGAGACATCATGTCCCTTTTGACAATGCGAACATGTAGGCTTTTCACCCTCTTTCTTAACAGTAGCCATCTTCTTTTTCACCTTATCTTTACCTTTTGATTTGTTGTCAAATTTAAAGGATTTCTTCACAAAAGTATCATTAGTATGCCTACCCCTAGCTTCTAAATGTGTAGCTTGAACACATACATCATCCAAATTACTGGGGTTAAACATCAACAAGGTATGTCTCAAATAAGAATGCATGCCACCAATGTACTTAAGAAGAGTTTCATGTGTATCTAATGAAACATTCAATGCAATAGCCCTCTTTCTGAATTCATGAGTATAGTCTTGAATATTTTGTCCTTTAGCTTGTCTAAACATTTTCCAACTCATGGTTAATTGTTGAATATGTCCTAAAGGATAAAATTGCTTCCTTAATACTTCAATGAATTCATTCCAAACTGAAATAATTTTACCATTCTTTCGAAGATCTTGCTGAATCTTGCTCTCCCACCAAGTAAGAGCCATACCACTCATCCTCAAAGTGGCCAATGAATCCTAGAAGGGTCATCATTAATGCCCTGCACCTTGAAATATACTTCAAGCTGTTTGATCCAATTGTCTAACTTTTCAGCATCTAAATCTCCATTATAAATTGGCAATTCAAATTTCACATCCAATTTGAAATAAGGCATATTAGGACTTGCATTATTTGAATGAGAAGTATGAGAAGAAGAGAAAGTTTGATTAGTTTCAGGAGTATCACCATCACCTCCTACTCCTTTACCCTTTTCTTCCTTCTTTACTTCTGCATCTTTGGATGAAGAGCCTTCTTCTTTCTTCTTCCTTTCTGCTCGCTCATCGAGTAGAGTTTCCATCATGGATTTCATGCTGATAAAATCCTCCAAAAACTCAGTTTCATAAATAACAGGTTTCCCTCGTTCTGTATGTCCTTCTTCTTCCCCTCATGGAGAAGACATGGTTCTTGAGAATGTTCTCCTTGAGCCAATCCCAGGATCTCTTTCAATTAATTCTCCTTCACCAAGCTTTAACCTGGACCTAGTAAGCATTCACAAACTTGCACAAGCAGTTAACCTGCTCTGATACCATAATATGGTCCGTCGGACCTCAACTTGAGTGCATTAAAAGTTTGTAAAGATTGCGTTTAACAGTTTGTTTAATTCATGGAACAACATTGACAGAAATTAAATGCTTAAACAGAAATGAAAAGCAAAACTGATAAACAGATGTGGGAAAAACAAACACAGAATCAGAGATTCACAAATAGAAGTTGATAATGGAGTTCACCCCCTTCACTGGGCTACGTCTTCATGTCCCTCTCTAATGGGCACCGATCCAATTAATCTCTTTAAAATGGTACAAAATGGTTCTGGAATCAACTTCAACAACTGTAAATAGAATGTTGTACAAAGTCTTCAAGACCTCTCTTTTGGGAGACCATTTTACCATGTTGGATCAGTGTAATTTTTGAAGATGAATAATCCATCGGATCAAATATAATCCATGGTTCCACCAACAATGCTCAGGGTTCCATAAATAGAGCTTGTGGTTCCACTTCCACCAATAATGTGCATGGTGCTATTAAATTTTTTTGAGATTCAACCACAAAATTTCCAATTTTTTTCCAGCAAATATGTTCATGGTTTCATCAACACTAATTTCATTGAAGGTTACATATGCACTGTTCATAATTCCACCACCTCATGACCATGTATGCATTACTCACCAAATGGTTCATGGTCCATAATTAATGCTCATGATATTCATGGCCCCACCAACATTGTTCAAGTTTATTTAATTGCACATGGTGTTGTATGCATTGTACACGGTTCCACCCACATTATTCATAGTTCCATCAAAATTGTCCATGGTTCCATAAAGATTCTTCATGGTTCCACCTCTAAAATGCTCATTTTACATGAATTTTGTTCAAGGTTGTTTGTATGGTTCCACCACCTAATGACCATTAGTCATGGTTCAACCAATAATTATCATGGATCCATAAATATAGATCATGTTTGGACTAACAATTCTCATGGTTCCATAGATAGAGCTCATGGTTCCACCAAAAATTATCATGGGTCTGTTAACTTTGTTCAAGATTCAACCACCGATGTCTAAGGTTTTGCCACCAAATATGTTAATGGTTTCAAAAACACTAACTTTGTTTAAGGATCCATATGCATTGCTCATGATTCCACCACCTCGTGACCTTGTATGCATTACTCACCAAATGGTTCATGGTCCATAAATAATTGTTATGATATTTACGGTTCCAACAATATTATTCAAGGTTCCTTAATTGCATATGGTTTTGTATGGTTCCATCCGCATTGTTCATAGATATATCATAATTATCCATGGTTCCATAAACACTCTTCATGGTTCCACCCCTAAAATGCTCATTTTCAATGAATTTTGATAAAGGTTTTGTGTATGGTTCCACCACCTCATTACCATTACTCATGCTTCTAACAATAGTGCCCACGATTCCATAAATAGAGCTTATGGTTCCACCAACAATTCTCATGGTTCCATAAATAGAGTTCATGGTTCCACCAACAATGGTCATGGTTATATTAACTTTGTTGGAGATTCAACTACCGGTTTCCAATATTCTACCACCAAATATGTTCATGGTTTCATCAACACTAACATTCAATTTTCCTCCACCCAACTTAAGTGACAATATAGCCTTTATACATGTGATATCATATGTTTCTATTACTTCTATAAGGAAAGTGTCTCAATTTAGGACTTCTTGGAAGCAATACGATGTGACATCCAATAGTTAATTATCAATGAATATAGTGTTGTGTCGAGATACTATTGGAAACAATATCACTTGACATCCAACAGTTAATTATCCACCTTGACTCATAGTTGGTTATGTCACAATTGAATGGAGTTTACTATGCTCGTCATCCTACATGATTACACAAGTTTATGAGCATGTGTGTCCTTGAACAACACATTAATTTTATTACATATGTTCATGTTCCAAGAGGATTAAATTTGATTTCTAATACATTATCTAACTATGTATTGGATAGACATCCACATAATTGAAAGAAAGCACAAAATAACATGTACACATTGTAAATATACCAATAAAAATATTCTATCGTTAATATAAAAGTAGTGTCATCAAGTACAAAAAGTATGAATCATCGTAAAAAGTAGGGACCATTGGTCCTCAATGATGCATATATGTTGGAAAGATTAAATATTGAGATCTAGATTCCCACTTTATTGAATCCCTATAATTTAAATATGATTTAACAAACAACTACACCTTGAAATTAGAAGTGAAAACCCTGCTTTAAATTTGTATAACTCGGTAATAGAAATATATGATTTGAAGTTTATAAAGTAATCTGCAATTCAACATACTTCGTAAGTTCAAATCTGGAATTAATTAGATTGTTAGCATGTTTGAGTCACCTCTTTCACTACACAATTTCCTTGATGTACCAATACACACCATAAATGACCTTTAGCAATATGTTGACTCTAGAACACATTACATAAAATACAATTAATTCTATAACTTGCATGTGTTTACAATATTTCTAATATAAAGTACGTGTGCTATCATCAACAATATTTATGGAACCATGAGCATTGTTGACGGAATCACAAGCATTGATGGTGGAACCATGAGTAATGGTCCCAAGTGGTACTGGAACCATGCAAGAAACCTTGAACAAAATTCATGCTAAATGAGCATTGAACCATGAAGAATGGAAATGGAACCATAGACAATTTTGATGGAACCATGAACATTGCAAGTGGAAGCATGTACAATGCATACAACACCATGTGTAATTAAGGAACCTTGAACAATGTTGTTATAACCATGAATATCATAAGCATTATTTATGGACCACAAACCATTTGGTGAGTAATTCATACATGGTCATGAGGTAGTGGAATATTCAATAATGTATATGGAACCTTGAACAATGTTAGAGTTGATGAAACCATGAAAATATTTGGTGGCATAATCTTGCACATTTGGTCGTTGAATCTCCAACAAAATTAATGGATCCATGAACATTGTTGGTGGAACCATGAGCACTATTTATGGAACCATGCACATTGTTGGTGGAACCCTCAGCTCTAGTTATGGAACCATGTGCACTATTGGTGGAACCATGAGCATTGTTGGTGGAACCAAGAGCTTTGTTTTTAGAACCATGAGCATTATTGGTGGAACCATGAACATTTTTTGTGGAACAATGATGTCTATTTATGGAACCATGAGCATTGTTGATGGAACCATGAGCATTGATGGTGGAACCATGAGATCCATTTATGGAACCATGAGCATTAGTGGTGGAACCATGAGTAATGGTCGTAAGGTGGTGGAACCATGCAAGGAACCTTGAACAAAATTCATGATAAATCAGTATTGAACCATGAATAATGCAAATGGAACCATGAACAATGTGGTTTGAACCATGTACAATGCATACAACACCATGTGCAATTAATGAACCTTGAACAACGTTGGTGGAACCATGAATATCATAAGCATTATTTATCAACCATGAACCATTTGGTAAGTAATGCACATGTGGTCACAAGGTGGTGGAATCCTTAATAATGCATATGGAACCTTGAACAAAGTTAGAGTTGATGTAATCATGAACATATTTGGTGGCACAATCTTGCACATTTGGTGGTTAAATCTCAAAAAAAGTTAAAGGATCCTTTAACATTGTTGGTGGAACCATGATCATTTTTTGTGGTACAATGAGCTCTATTTATGGAACCATGAGCTCTAGTTATGGAAACATGAGCAATATTGGTGGAATAATGAGCTCTGTTGGTGGAACCAAGAGTTTTTCTTATGGAACAATGAGCTCTATTTGTGGAACCATGATCATTGTTGGTGGAACCATGAGCTCTATTTTTGGAACCATGAGAATTATTGGTGAAACCATGTTTAATAGTCACAAGCTAGTGGAAACATACAAGGAATCTTTAAAAAAAATCATGGAAAATAAGAATTTTAGGGGTGGAATCATGATGAATGTTTATGGAACCATGGACAATTTTGATGGAACTCTGAATATTGCGGGTGGAACCATGTATAATGCATAAATAGCCATGTGCATTTAAGAAACCTTGAACAATGTTAGTGTAACCATGAATATCATAAGAATTATTTATATACCATGAACCTTTTAGTGAGTAGTGCATAAACGGTCACAAGGTGGTGGAATCATGAGCAATGCAATGGGAAACTTGAACAAAGTCACCATGAACATATTTGGTGGCATAATCTTGGACATTTGGTGCTTGAATCTTGAACAAAGTTAATGGAATCATGAACACTGTTGGTTCCATCATCAATGGTCATGGTTCCACCAACAATGCTCATGGTTCTACCAATAATATTCATGTTTCCATAAAAAATCTCTTGGTTCCACCAACATTGCTCATGGTGCCACCAATAATGCTCATGGTTCCATAACTAGAGTTGGTTCCTTGGTTAGAAGAGGTGAGTCTAGAGATGGTTCCTTAGTTGGAAGAAGATCCAAATTTTTCTTGGATGAGCTAACAGGGTGAGGACGGTCGCCAACATCCTTCATATTCTTTTCAAAGGAGAGAGATGTTAAATTTTCATATGCTTAGCTAAGACATCAGTATATCATTTTATTTTTCATAACAAAAGCATATAAACAGGATCACTGAAATATAAACAAGCACAACAACACAAAGGAACAAAAATATTTATCCTGAGAAAACCCTAAAGGGAAAAACCCAGCAAAAGCTTCCTCAATATAGATGCCCCAAAAAGATAAAAGGTAAAACCAATAAAGAGATCAAAGCCTAATCCTCCTCCTTCTCCAGCTACTTCTCTCCTTCACTAGTGCACTCCACAAGTGAGAGTGTGTGCTACAAATGAGGAGCACCACACCTCTATTTATATTCATCCGTTCACTTTAATTAGCTCATTCAACATGTAGGATTGAGTTAAATCATGTCGGCTCGAGTTACACATGTAGGCTCAAGTAGCCACACTAGGCTGCTAATGAACCACCTTTACAATTAGAGGGGACTACCTCATGACTCTTATTATTTATTTCGATTAGAGGCATCGGGGTACAACGTAATACAAGTGGTTCTCCCGGTAGGACCATCGGGGACCACAAAAAGATACATATAGAATATTTTTTGAAGTTACAATATTTCAACACTCCCCCTTAATGAGAAGGGTATTCTACAACATCAACCACAAAAATAGTAGGAGAGAGATAGAGGACATCATCAACATCATCAGGGTAATACATCTATAAATCATTGGAAGCTTTTCAACATCATGTAGTCTTCATCTTCAATCTTCAGTCTTCAGTAACAGCAACACTCTGACTGTTTTGATCTGCAACAACTTCTTCAGCATTTTGACTTTTCGAACAACATCATCATCATCATCATATTCTGATCTTACGATCAGCAACATCAACAACATCATCATCAGCACTTTGACCTTTCAATTAGTATCAACATCTTCAATACTTTGACCTCTCGATCAACAACAAATTTAGAACATCTTTAGTACTTTGACATTTCGATCAACGACATCTTCAGCAACATCTTCAGCACTTTGACCTTTCGATCAACAACATCTTCAGCAACATCTTCAGTATTTTGACCTTTCGATCAGCAACAAATTCAACAACATCTTCAATACTTTGACCTTTCGATCAACAACATCTTCAGCACTTTGACCTTTTCGATTAGAAACATCTTCAATACTTTGACCTTTCAATCAGCAACAACATCATCATCATACTCTGATCTTTCAATCAGAAACATCATCATCATCATACTCTGATCTTTCAATCAGATACATCATCATGAAAACATCAAAACATCATCAAAACATCATCAAAACATCAACATCATCAAAATATCAACATCATCATCATCAAAATATCAACATAAAAATATCATCATCATCACACTCTGATCTTTCAATCAGAAGCATCATCATCATCAACAACAACATGCAAACCACATTACAAAGAAAAAGAAGTCTTTGGATATATTTTGGACTTAAAGTCCAGGGATGATGCAATCCTACCACCTTTTCGATGATCGAAGTTCACCGGATCTGTTTTGAACCAAAGTCCAAGGATGATACAATCCTACCACCTTCTTGATGACCGAAGTTCACCAGATCCGTTCTGAACCGAAGTCCAAGGATGATACAATCCTGCCACCTTCTCGATGACTGAAGTTCACCAAATCCATTCTGAACCAAAGTCCAAGGATGATACAATCCTGCCACCTTCTCGATGACCTAAGTTCACTGGATCCGTTCTGAACCAAAGTCCAAGGATGATACAATCCTGCCACCTTCTCGATGACCAAATTTCACCGGATTTGTTTTGAACCGAAGTCCAAGGATGATACAATCTTGCCACCTTATCGATGACCAAAGTTCACCGGATCCATTCTGAACCGAAGTCCAAGGATGATACAATCCTGCCACCTTCTCGATGATCAAAGTTCACTGGATCCATTCTGAACCGAAGTCCAAGGATGATACAATCCTGCCACCTTCTCAATGACCGAAGTTCACTGGATCCATTCTGAACCGAAGTCCAAGGATGATACAATCCTGCCACCTTCTCGATGACCGAAGTTCACCGGATCCATTTTGAATCGAATTTCAAGGATGATACAATCCTTCCACCTTCTCAATGAATGAATTTCACCAAATCCCTTCTGAACCAAATTCCAAGGATGATACAATCCTTCTTCATTCTCGAAGACTGAGGTCTTCGGATCACTTCTGGACATATGTCTCAGGATGATACAATCCCTCTTCATTCTCGAAGACCAAGGTCTCTGGATCACATTTAGGGAAAGTGCCTAGGGATGATACAATCCCACTTCATTCTCGAGGACTGAGGTCTCTGGATCACTGTATGGCAAGTGCCCAGGGATGATACATTCCCATTGCAACATCACTACTCCCCCTTTCGGGGAAGTTCTTTCCAAACCACACCAAGCTTGTCTCAAAAGTGTTCGAACTTTACTCGGGACAGAGGCTTCGTCAACACATCATCATCTAAACCGTCATCATCTATATCTTCAGTATGTGAATACTGAACTATCACCATCTATATCTCCATTATGTGAATACTGAAAGCATCATCATCTATATCTTTAGTATAGAAATATGAAATCACCATCATCTGCATCTACAGTATGTAAATAATGAAACATCATATATATCTTCAGTATGGGAATACTGAAACATCATCATCTGCATATTATCTCGTATGTAGAAATACCATATTTCTATGTGTTACGACGGAACACAAGGTTCTCTGTTATCACAACTCTGGTTATCACATAGAATCATTGTAGTATCCATCTTCAGGTCAAAGAGACCTGATATCAGCTTCTGAAGCTATATGACTTCACAACATAGCAGAGCAATCTGCTATGTATTCTGCTTCAACCGTGCTAAGAGAAACACTGGACTATTTCCTACTAAACCATGAACTCATAGAAAACACCAAACAAAAGCATCTACCTGGTGTGTTTTTCCTGTCTGAGATACTTCCAGCCCAATTTGCATCTGTGTAGCCATACAATCTATACTCATGGATACCATCATAGTATAGACCAAATTCTATAGTCCCTTTCAGATATCTCATCACATGCTTTTGCAGCTACTAGGTGAACCCGTCTTGGTTGAAAAATATATTGACTTAAGGTGTTCACAGCAAAGCAAATGTCTAGTCCGGTATTTGTTAAGTACATCAATGACCCAATGATCTGTCTGTAATGAATCACATCCACTAACTCTGATGAGTCATCAGCTAACAGCTTTAGGTTGGAGTCCATGGTTGTGGCCATGACTTTGCATTCCAACATATTGAATCTCTTCAATATCTCTACCACATACTTTCCCTGGTTTAGAAAGATTCCTTCTAAACTTTGCCATGCTTCCAGACCTAGGAAATAATGCATTAACCCAAGGTCTTTCATCTCAAATTCTTCTGCTAGTTTCTTCTTGCTTTCCATGATTTGTTTATCATTCCCTGTCAAGAATAAGTCATCCACAGGATGATGGGTTCATCTTCTACAACCTTGAGATAAAGGTTAGGATCAGATTTACTCTTGGTAAAGCCCATAATTGACAGGTAACTATCTATTCTACCATTCGAAGCTATGGGATCTTGCTTCATGCCATAGAGGGCCTTCTTCATCTTGCATATGTGAGTCCATATATTTTCAACTTCAAATTCTTGTGACTGTTTGATGCAAAAACTCTTCCTTGATCATACCATTAAGGAAGACTTGTCTTTACTTCATCATGCACCTTTCTTCCTGGAGTAAGTGTCTCTTCAGAATTAATTTCTTCTTTCTTATAGAAACCTCTAGCCACAAATCTTTCCTTACTTCTATCAGTAACAAATTTTATCTTGCAAATCCATTTGTAAGATACCACATTCTTGCTTTCTTGTTTGAGTACTATATCCCAAACATCATTCTAGTATTCTTTCATCATAACATCTTTCATGAGTTCGTCTTGTCAGATCATCAACATATCCTAGTCTTCTACATTCAACCTTGAAGGTTGGAACCCACTTTACTCTTGGTAAAGTCTCGATCCATCAGGAAGCTGTCCATCATGTTGTATCATGTCAAACTTAGATATCTTCTAAACTCACTCCCCCTAAAGTGGAGTATCATCTTCCTTCTTCATCCTGTACAGGTGGTTCTATGATAGATATATACTGGTCAATAGAGTATGTCATGTCATAGTCTATTCTTTCTGAGGCAAATCATGAACCTTGATTTATACACTTGTTCCTGTAGATCCATATGGAAGATACTATGTACTTCCCTTCGAAATCATATCATATACATCATTCCCCATGATCAAATATTATTCTTGATCATAGCTTCTTTCATAGCATTCTTTTTTTTTCTTTTTTTTATTATCTTGAGTTATCTCTCATACCCATGGTGGTATTCATCCTTTGAGGTGGATCTACTACTCTCTGAAGCTCTTTCTTCTGTCATGGTGTCTCTGACCCTGTGAGCTTTAGATTCATGTTTATTGAATTGCCATCACTTGTTTTTCGGAACAAGTATCATCCTTCTTTTCTTGTAGGAGATTGTATAGGACCTTTCCTACAATTCAAATGCACCAGTTGCATGGTTAGAGCTATTACATAAAACATATGCATAATGACAAATTCTTATGCATCATGCAATTGTTTAGCCAATACAACATTCATCCATATCTCACAAAAACTTTCTAGATGCCTTCCATGACGTCATTGAGATTGTGCACTAATCTAATATGTCAGCAAAGAGGTTTAATTCTAGATAAGTAGCAATGGAGAGTTGTATAGCACCATGAGCTACTTACCCATCACATGCATATTAGTAGTATACAGTCATTAATGCAAACAATCTATCATGCATAACACATCAATTGAATATAATCAAATGTATAACAAAACAATATCATGAAATGACAATTGAATACTTATCTTTTATTTGTTTCATGGGTAGAATCCATCTTAATCATTCTACTTTATCATCTTCTTCATTCATGAAATCATCATTTCTTATCCAAATGATAAGATGAACAAGAGGTTCTTCAAGAATTGAGTTCTTCATATTCCTCATCACTTGAAGGATCTTCTTTGAATGGTGACAGCTTGATATTCAATTTCTCCCATCTTCTTCTTCTATTCTTATGAGTCGAGCTGAAAGTAATCACTTCCTTCTGGCATACATTCTTCACATGAATGAATCCCACGATCCTGGGAGGCCATTCAAGGTGGCTATCACCACTTCTTCATTCTTCACTTCTTCTTTTACCTCTTCAAGTTGTTTCTTAAGGTCATCTTCCGATGTATGTTCTTTCCTTCAATTAGCTAGGTCAAGGAATCAAACATCTATTTTGGTGTATTTAGGGAAGACACTTGTGGTACAAGTTGATCCATGAATAAATCAACAATGATCTTCTTGGCCTTGACCAAGTTCTTCTGGCGTAAGGCTTTGAGCCTCATCTCCCTCTAGAACTGGAACCTCTCTACTCATGTAGGTGTCCGATTCATTTTCTTCAGAGAGATCAAATACTTCCATGCTTGGAATTTGTCAAATTCACCAAGATTATCATCAATCTAATGTGATATATCACTTTGAAATTAGAACCTCAACTGCAAATAGCAAAATATTAGATCTTACCGATTTGAGGTGTTCGTCTTGCTTCCGGAGCTAGCTGATCTAGGGTTTGTCAGAGAAACCCTAAATTTCAAAAATTGGAATATTTCATATCTGATTGGATATAAATATATATCTCTTTAAATGGAGCTTTCCAATGTACTCCTTTTCTAAAAACAGTGGAGGGGAGCTCCCAGAACAGGAAGCCCTAGTTTTCCAATTTCTTCTGCAGAAATTCCTGTCATTGTTTCTTTGATATATTCAAAATTACTACTCCTATATGTCTAAAAATTTTCAATGAGGTAACTTCAAATGTATTTGATCCAAAACCATAGGTTTCATCAGAATGTGTTTTACCAATTTGGATTTATGATCCTTTTCCCAAGGTGACCCGTTACAGGACTGTTCATAACATCGAAGTTGTACGGCCTGCCACGTGTCACTATTTCATCTTCTGGTTCTGAAATTTGGACCATAGAAATTAAGGTCTGTGATAGTTCTATAAAATCTTCAGGAATTCAATTTGTACCTCTTTATCCCAAGCTATAGAATTTCTCCCCAGGTGTCATGTTTAGGGATGAATTCTGGAAGAGGTTGGAACCCTAACTTGGAGGGATCATATCTCCCAGAATATAGCGAATATGAGACTGAATGTTGGACACAGTTTACATCAAGATTTTATCATCAGCCTCTGCAAGTTTTATCGCTTGATAAATTTCCAATCTCTGGATACAGCGAATGTACCAAAACTTAGCAGTTTTAGTATTTAGGGTTTTTCTAGCTCGGGGTCAAACTAGGGTTTGACTTTCCTGGAGTTTCACCCAACCAAAATTCTTGATACATGTCTCTAAACTTTTATTTTGATGAGGAGAACAATCCTTTTCTGGTCTCACTCAAAAATTCCTCTTCTGTAAAAAGCCCTAATTTTCTGCACCAAAACTGAAAATGCTAGAAATCGAATTCCGCTTCGACAAAAAGATGCGCCCTTCAATGGAGAGTTAGTCTAGCATTCTTTTTCTGATCGATTGTGGATATAGACCCAAAAATTAAGAATCCCTAGCTTCTGTAGCTGCATAATGTCTTCTTTCAGGGTGGCTCTGATACCATGTTAAATTTTCATATGCTTAGCTAAGACATGAGTATATCATTTCATTTTTCATAACAAAAGCATATAAACAGGATCACTGAAAGATAGACAAGCACAACCATACAAAAGGAACACAAATATTTATCCTAGGAAAACCTTAAAGGGAAAAACCCAACAAAAGATTCCTCAATATAGATTCCCCAAAAAGATAAAAGGTAAAACCAACAAGGAGATCAAAGCTTGATCCTCCTCCTTCTCCAACTACTTCTCTCCTTCACTAGTGCGCTCCATAAGTGAGAGTGTGTGCTACAAATGAGGAGCACCACACTTCTATTTATATTCATCTGTTCACTTTAATTTACTCATTCAATATGTAGGCCCGAGTTAAATCATGTAGGCTCAAGTTACACATGTAGACTCAAGTAACCACACTGGGGTGCTAATGACCCACCTTTACAATTACAGGGGACTACCTCATGACTCTTATTAGTTCTTCTGATTAGAAGAATTGGGGTACAAGGTAATACAAGTGGTTCTCCTGGTAGGACCATCGGGGACCACAAAAATATACATATAGAATATTCTTCGAAGTTACAATATTTCAACAAGAGAGTCCACTTCTACTTGGATATTTGACTTGTCTTCATGTTGATATTGGAAATCATGGCGGTTTAAATCCGACTGAAGTGAGGAGGCTGGATTATCAGAGGAGTTCTTAGAACTTCCAAATGGAGAAGAATAAGGAGCTTTGTCCCTCTCTAGGAGTAGCTCAGCCAATACATTCTTCATACGCTAATAGTGGCCTTGACATTGTTGCAGAGGCAAGGTTGAAATGTGGTGAGCTACCACTTTAGCCTCCCAGTCATCTAAAACATGATGGATGCAGAGTGGTATGTGAACACCATATCATATAGAGGATTCAGGTCGTCATTATTCAGCAGGATATCGTGTTCACATACCTCTCTGTATCCATTGTGTTGTAGATGACTAGGAGGCTGAAGTGGTATCTCACCACCATTCCGCCTTGTCTTTGTGACAACGTCAAGGCCACTATTGTTGTATGAAGAATGTATTGGCTCAGCTGCTCCTAGAGAGGGACATAGCTCCTTCTTCTTCTCTGTTTGAAAGTTCTTAGCACTCCTTCAATAAGCCAGCCTCCTTGCCTAGGTGACATTCAAATCGCTAGGACGTCCAGCAGTAGCATGAAGGAAAGTTGAATCTCCAAGAAGAAGTGGACTCTCACTCCTTTGAAATGAAGATGACGCATGTTGGGGACCATCCTCACCCTAACATGGAACCATGAGAATTATTAGTGGAACCATGAGCACTATTGGTGGAACCAAGAGATTTTTATGGAACCATGAGCATTATTGGTAGAACCATGAGAATTGTTGGTGGAACCATGAGAATTAATGATGGAACCAGAAATTTTCATGATTCCATTAACTTTGTTCAATATTCAACCACCAAATTTCCAATATTATGCCACCAGATATGTTCATGGTGACTTTGTTCAAGTTTCTCATTGCATTGCTCATGATTCCACCACCTTGTGACCATTTATGCATTACTCACCAAAAGGTTCATCGTCTATAAATAATGCTTATGATATTCATGGTTCCACTAACATTGTTCAAGGTTTCTTAATTGCACATGGTGTTGTATGCACTGTACATGGTTCTAGCCACATTATTTATAGTTCCATCAAAATTGTCCATGGTTCCATAAACATTCATCATGGTTCCATAAACATTCATCGTGATTCCACACCTGAAATTCTTATTTTCCATGAATTTTGTTAAATATTCCTTATATGGTTCCACTAGTTCATGACGATTAAACAAGGTTCCACAAAAAATGCTCATGGTTCCAAAAATAGAGCTCACGGTTCCATAAAAAATGCTCACAGTTCCACAAATAGAGCTCATTGTTCCATAAACAAAACTCTTGGTTCCACCAACATAGCTCATTGTTCCACCAATAGTTCTCATGGTTTCATAACTAGAGCTCACGGTTCCATAACTAGAGCTCATGGTTCCACCAACAATGTTAATGGATCCTTTAACTTTTTTTGAGATTTAACCACCAAATGTGCAAGATTTTGCCACCAAATATGTTCATGATTACATTAACTCTAACTTTGTTCAAGGTTCCTACTCTAACTTTGTTCAAGGTTCCATATGCATTATTCAGGATTCCACCACCTCATGACCACATATGAGTTACTCACCAAATGGTTCATCGTTGATAAAAAATGCTTATGATATTCATGGTTTCACTAATGTTGTTCAAGGTTCATTAAGTGCACATGGTGTTGTATGCATTGTACATGGTTTAACCGGCATTGTTCATCATTCCATCAAAATTGTCCATGGTTATTCTTCATGGTTCAATGCTCATTTACCAAGAATTTTGTTCAAGGTTCCTTGAATGGTTAAACCCCCTTGCGACCATTACTCATGGTTCCTCCACTAATGCTTATGGTTCCATAAATAGAGATCATGGTTCCACCATCAATGTTCATGGTTCCATCAACAATGCTCATGGTTCCATAAATAAACGTCATGGTTCCACAAAAAATGATGATGGTTCCACCAAAAATTCTCATGGTTCCTATTAGTACTGGATTTGATGCCCTAAGTAAACCTTAAATAAACCCTATGTTTTCTTTTGTTGTTTAAAAAAAAATGTATACCTTGTTTTCAAATTTACTGCAATTATCCATTAATGTATATTATTTCATTAGCTTTATATTGCCTTGTTCTTTTCATAATTGTTTTTATTATTTTATGTATTCTGTTTTATTAATAGGTTGAGTTTTGGCTCATGTTTATATGGAATTCCTTATAATACTTTCTTCATTAAAATTTACATGATTTTTAGTCATTTCATGAAATAATTCCTCAAGGTACATGAAAGTTGCAAGTAATAACATTTCAACAATGAGCCATTATAAGCATGTATGTTTCAACCCTGACAGAATGTTCAAAATGTATTCACAATTTTCACAGTCAAATATTAATCATGAAAAGATGTGTGAGACATGTCTCAGTTTTCCAATCCAGTGAACATGTTTCCATAATAATGGGATTTGATAGATGTTGCATCCTCATCGAATGGAATGGTCAAGCTTCATCATAATCAGTTTCCCTGCATGAATTCATTTTGACATTTGGGTATTCATATGTTGTTTAAATCCATGAATTTACAATTTGTTTAAAATATGGAGTTAGGTTTATGTTTTCAGTATACAACTGCTATGATGAAAAAAATAAGTGGAAAGCTGCATAGATTTGAACCAGTTGATACCAAATGGGCCAAGGAACATGAGCAATGTGCGCAATGGTTGATGAATGGAAGTTGGTTTAGTTTCTTTGAAAGGACGACATGGTATAATATCGAGGTCTCTCAAGAAATTCACTACTACATTGGTTAACTTTGCTAGTATCAGCTTTGAAGTTTCTAAAACTTCAACTGCAGAGGATATTGGGTTATCTGTAGATGGAAACAAATGATTTAAGAATTTTTCATTTGAGGTTGATATGAATCTTTTCTTCCTGCCAGGACTTGAAACCCTAGATTGGAATAAAGGAATTCATAGGAATGTGTTGAGGGAAGAATGGATACAGATGTTGAGTATCATTTAGATATATATCACTTGTGAAGGTCGGTTCGCAACAATCTATAGATATCATTTACTTTTCTTCCTTCATGTGGAAAGTGTATCAAAGCTCAATTTACCCTTCTATCTTCTCAAGAGCCTATCTAAGATGGTTATTATGGTAAGAAACCATCCAGATCATACTTCTCACAACATTTTTCACCATGGTCTAATTAAGTTATTGATTGTAAAAGAATTAGACAAGAAATCATGGACCTGGTCACATTTTTTATTTTAGTCGGGATTTAAGGTTGAAAATCTAGAGGATGCAAAAGAACGGGATGATTTATAAACCTTGAAAAAGCTAACAAGTTATAAAAGAAATGGTATGGAAACCACAAGCTATATTTACGGAACCATGAGCTCTATTTATGGAACCGTGAGCATTGTTGGTGGAACATGGTTCCATAAATAGAACTCATGGTTCCATCAACAATGTGTTGAGTAAAATGATCACTAATTAATTTACCTTTGATTTAATTATCAACTAGGACATGTAAACTTTGAGTTACTACACTGCAAGGTAAAATGGTTTCAAGCTCATGCCTAAGGTAACTATAATCTACTCATATACAAATGTAATTCCTAAAATGAACTATTCTATTGAACATCCAAGACCTAATTCAAGAAAATAAGGCAATACTTTAAGTGCTACTTGCAATCACAAGATTTGTCAAAATAGTTTCAAATCATGCTCAATATTAACCTATTTCCAAAAGAACAACCAGGCAATCGATTATCTTTAATGAAGGAAACCCTACTACTAAAGAGATCTTCAAGTTTACCTAAAAAATAGTATTTAATCAATCTTTTAATATCTCACTCAACTCCACTCATAACTTATACATCTCTTCCCATACATGCTAGACTTCTCAAGCTGCTTTCACCTCCAAAGAGAAATCTATCACACATCTAACAGATCTTTCACCAACATTAAAAATTTGTAGACTATTGAACCTTACTCAATGCTATCCAAACAACACTTGCTGCAACGAATTCGCCTTTCGAGCAAGAAGCAATACTTTATGATCATAACAATGTGTTGGAACTATTTAAACAAACCTCTGTAGCAACTCACAAGATAACAAGAAGCAAAATACACTATCAACTATCCAGAAACCATAACTTCCTTTTGTTGATTCCTTCAAATTCCTTACACAACAAATCTGATTATGCTAACCTATAAACCCTATGAACTCTATAAGCTCTAAAATCTCTATAAATTCTATAAACGTTGCAAATTATTTAAACTCTTTAAAACTCTACAAATCCTTGAAACACTTTAAAACTTTGTATGCTCTGTAAACTATAGAAACTCTGGATAGGAAGTCTAACCATTCAATTCTCAATACTACAATATGATCTAATTCAAGAAATGAAAGAAGAAGAAATCCAGATCCAACACATATATCTACTCTCACTATTCTTCAAGTCTATATTCCACCAAATCAAACCTACAAACAGAGCTGGAAGTAATTAAATACTCTATCTAAGTATGTTCAGTAACGCAACCAAACCTGTCCACATACATTCAGTAACAAAAACCAATTCAATGTAAGCATATATATTTCCCAAATCGCGAGTTGATAAAGCTACCGACATACATATAAAAAAAAGACAATATCAGTAATAAATGATGCAATTTTTCTTACAGCAATGAAAAAGAAAACAAAACTACACACAAATAACAAGAGTTGAAGGTGGGCCCGGCCTTCAACACCTCTGGATCTGAAACTAAAGCTTTAAGAAAGAAAATGCAGCAGTGGATAAATTAATTAAAAATCAGAGTTTTTACAGTCTATCATCTCCCTGTCTCATCCTTCTAAGGCTTTATTTATACATGGATAGATGGATAAGGTCCATCCAAAAAATCAGAAATTCGTGCAACTACCCAGAAAACAACCAACACCAAAATCTGGAAAAACCACGTCTGTTCCGGAAAGGATTTCTCCACATTCGTTTAGAAATTATGAAAATTTCCCATGGCTAGGGGTAAACGGGGCCATTTATGAAGTGTATTTTGAACCATTTTGAATAATTCCCCGTCGATTGCTCAGAAATTGAGCCCGAAATCAGGTTCTTGATTAATGATGGGAATGACATTGCCAGATTGCTTGAGATTAGGGCCACGACTTCTGGAGGAAACAAAGCATTTGAATGATGACTGATAGCTCATAATCCATATTGAAATGACCAAGCATAAATCCATGCATAGTTTTGGACAAATGAATCCCCCAAATATCTAAACCAATCAATACATGCTCAGTGAGTGCCGGAACAAGTGTCGGATCGAGCAACCAGAAGAACCACTGCGTGGGAAACAAGAGTTTGTCAATTGATCAACATTTAATCAAAAGCTAAAGTTTCATTTATGAATTGAAACCCATCAAAATGATAAATAAAGTAATAAGAAATGTCAATAATTCACCTGTTAAAGCATCTTAGAATGTTACCCTTGAAAATGCATATTCAAGCATGAAACACAACCAAATAAAGTCAAATATACTTGATCTCATATAGCTTTGAACTAGGAATAGGGTGCTAGACAAGCAAAATTAGGAGGTCAACATCTTCCCTAGACTGAAGACCTTGCATGTCCCAATGCAAGAAATTTTTGCCCCAGGCATACAAAATTCAAAATCAGAATTGATGACCAAACTTTGGGTTAAATTCCAGAAACCGAAGCATAAGTGTTAAACAACACTTGTACTTGAGGAGGAGATGGAGCTGTTTTCTGCTGTACATTGATCAATTTTTCAAGTTGTTTGTCCTTTTTCCTTAACTGCTTCCTGAGACTATGATTGGATCCAGTAATTGTTGGTTCGTCTGGGCAGACCCGGGTTTACTATAATTAACCAACAACACCCCTAGCTCACTGGCCCTTTTGGCGACAGACCGAGGAGCAGCCTGAAGTCTCACCCGAAGTGATCCTAATGGGTTTACCAAAGACTCAGGTGTCTCGGTCAGGTTCTGTCGCATCCTATATGTGCCTCGCAGCTCTTCTTAGCCTGCGAGATATCTATCTCTGTGCTACGATGCGCAGTTTCCTCTTACTCGCACTGACTTTAACTCTTATCCCTTATCGCATCGCCTCCTCCTGGAAACACGTCACGTCTCTCCTTTGCTCAGTTTTTAACCATAGTGCACCATAGCTCCTCTGATGGTGTGATATCGCCTTCCTGCGATATCCTATCGCTTCAACTCAGCATACCTAGCGTACTGGTGTTCAACTTACAGCACTCAACACATGAGACTGTTTCACACTGCGACTCTTAACTGTCTCAAGTGAAACTTAGACAAACTCTTATACAAAATACTTAAAGACTCAAGTTGCATTCAACCTTTAAACATGTTGTGAACTGAATAACACATACATACATTTACTGTAAGCAAATTTCATGTAATGAATGACAGATATAAAAGGAAAATACAATCACATGAATCAATCACGCAACGCTCAAGTTTTACGTGGTTCACTTCCAGGGTAGAAGCTACGCCCACAGAACTGTGTTTCTATATTATAACTTGAGAGAGGTACACAGTTCTGCTGCACTGCATATGCAGCTAGAGATCTTCTGGGTAACTCCGCACACAACCTGGAGCCCTTCTCTCTTAGATCTCTTCTCTATATTGCCTTCTTACAATATACTCTTACTCTCTCTCTCTCTCTCTGTCAATCCCTGCGGATTGTTACAATACAAAATACAGTGAACTAACAGACTACTGATAATCTGACTAGCTGGATGGCTTAAAATGCACAAAATGCCAACCTTTTACACTACAAAATGCATCCCTTTATAGGCGGCCCGAAGGTCTTGCCATTACAACACTGTGGGCTTGTCCCAATAGTAACCCAAAACCCTAATTAGTGACAATCGGCATATCTGTACTTGGAGTATCCGCTTTCCATCACACCACTTCTCTCTGCAGTTTTCCATGCTTCTCGGCACTGACCATGGGTACTATGCACCGCTTCCCTTCTTCTGTCCTTCGTCTTCAATACCTTGGCCTCGTCGCTCCTTTTCCTTTATGAGGGTCGCTGAGCCCTCCTGTCTTCGCCGCTGCCTTCAATGCAGTGGTTGAGCTCTCTCTTCTCGGCCGCTCAGGTACTGTCGTCTCCTTTGACTTCTATGTTCAAACAGTCACTATTTCTAGCTCTGCTCTACAGCTAGAAACATGCTACGGCGTCGTAGCTTCACCTTATCTCTTTGTCTTCACCAAACTGTTTATCCGCCAAACTGGCAGCTTTTCCTGTAGCTGTGGGACTCTGCTCCAATAGTAATGTCATCAACTAAAGTTTGCAAAGATGCTACTTTAGCCTTCAAAACTACATTTTCTTGTTTGACAAATCGATCCAATCTAACATATTCTTGTAACTGTTTAGTCAACTTAAAATTTCTTTGTCGAAATTATTTAGCCCCTTGAGCTGAAGCATCTGACCGGTGATATTTGACAGACTTTAGATCAGATTTTAAAGTTGGTGATGTTGAGAAATGAAATGGCAATGAAGAATCTGTGACAGGACTTGGTATTGAAGGATTATGATGGGATTCATTTGAATTATAATCACCATGTGAAGATGAAGAAGGGGATGAGGATAGCTGAACATGAATGAGTTTCTTACCTTTAGATCCTATCTTCTTCTCTTGAGTAGCCATACTACGGGTAAACCTATGGGTTGATGAAACAGACAATTTTCCACAATCAGGCTGACCTTGCCCACTCTCAAACTGAAAGTTTACTTGCTACCCTTTTTACCTCTGTGGCTTCTTGATATGGGACCTTCCTACCTTCTTACAAATCTTGACTTCTTGTTCCTGAATGTGACTAGTTTGACATTTAGAAGCATTCACAGAGGACACTTTTTCAATAAGATCAGGAATAAGAGGTTTTCTTGCTTCATTAACCAGGGGTGAATTAATATGGGAATTAGACAATTCATATAGAAATTGTTCCCATAATTGATTCTTTTTCTTCAACTCGGCTAAAATGATCATCTTGATAAGCCCATGATGATACATGCTATGAGTAGGATTTTCTACGTTTTTCATAATCTGAGAAACCATCCTACCCAAACTTTTCCAGAAATAAAATAGAAAGTTAAGGATCTTACCAAATTAAAAATGTGCAAGCAATCAAAAGTGACAGGCTTTGAAGGTACAGAATCAACCCTCACAAGTAATGAGCCTGGTGATGATTACTAAGGGACTGATAAATTATTCTATGATACATAGCTTTGAAAATCCTTTTTCACCCTTCATAGCCAAGAATTCAAGTTTAAAAACTTAATCATAGTCTTTGCGCGATAGCTTGAAGTTTTTTTTTTACACCAGCGATCCCCTGTTCGTGGGAGTCAAAATTCATAGCCTTAAGACATATCAAATGTCAATTCTAACCATGGAGTCAAGCTTTGGATGTTAGTAAATTAATGACATTAAAAATGGCAAACTAAACATAAGCGATGGTGTATGATTTATTGATATAAAATAATCAATAATATAAAATAAAATTTTTCCAAGGTGTATATGTCATTAAATTATTTACAAAGGAGAGGTGGCTTATCAACTCTATGGAATATAATGTGTTAAGGTAAATCCTCATAATTTCACCAATTTTTTTAAATTAGAAAGATACCTGGCTTTTAACAGTAAAGATAACTCTAGCATTCTGAACATTACCTTTAAAATTCAATTTACCAATTTTGCAGAACTCATTCCAATACCTCATTCGGCACCTGATCCAGTCTGAGTCTAGTATTTTCATGTCCAGACACATAAGTATTTTCAAGCTTGCAAGGGTGGAAATGATTGCTAGCAGGGTGATGATGTTATAAGCAAGGGAAAATAACTGTCTTTCTTCAAAATGTCCAACTTTTGTGAGTTGAAAAGACAATTAAAACTGCCTGAAAAATCAAATAACTGCCTTTCTTCAAAATGTATAACTTTTGTGAGTTGAAAAGACAATTAAAACTGCCTGAAAAATTTGTTTTATCCAGCAGGTTCCTTGCACAGTTACCATTATTCAGTGGTTGCTTCTTCATCTGACCACACATAAACAAAGCTAAGTCATAAAACTATTCATTATTGTCAATACAAAAACAGAATTAAAAACAATCCATAGGCTATCAATCTCACTCTTGTATCTACTATTAAAAATATTCAAAACTTCAACCCATAAGCACAGACTTCTTCCTCTTTATCCATAGAGAAATTCTTCACCAAAATATGTTCCTTCTAAAAACAAGACAAGAGGAGGCCCAAAATAGTGTAGTGGCCAACTTGACTCAGCTTCACACAAGAAAGTTTGAGTGGCGAAAAAAAAAAGGTTCACAGCTATGTTCATTGAATCACTAAACGTTAGTACACTCTAGAGGCATAAACCTCTTCTATAATAAAGATCAGGTAACAAATACTTAAAGCATATGAATATGATTATCGACTAGCTATTACAAATAGTTCCCTTAAATTTCATTTAACCCCACATGACTTCTCTTTAACATTTACACAGGTACATTGTTCACACAGACAAGTATAAATGAGGCTTTTAAAATAGATATCAGAGTCAAAACCCACTTCCAGCGAGCCTGTTTAGTACTCCAGTGGGGTAACTGTAATACCTAAGAAAATTCTTCCCCAGGAAGAATGCACCATTGCCAACAAGCCTGTTCAGTACCCTGATGGGTTTACCTGTTTATACCACAGGTCGATACCTGCTTCCAGCGAACCTGCTCAGTATCCCGACGGGTTAACCTCTTACACCCTTTTTCTACCAGAGGCCCTTGTCCCAATTCATCTTAAAGATAAAATTTATAATCTTCTTACGCATAGATGAGTGGGGGAGTAGCTCTGAAAACCTTCTAGGAGTGGGATGGTATTAAAATTGGAAGAGCTTTCTTGAAACATGTCTATAAATATTTGTCCGTATGAACAACTAACCCCTATAATTGTATAAATTGAAAGATTTTTCCGTATGAACAACTAACCCCTATAATTGTATGTATATTTAATATAATGAAAGCCAATGGATAATGATCAAAAGACCCTTCAGTCTTGAAAATCATCCCTAATAAAATTATTGTGGTGCCAGTCTGGATAATGACTCAATGTCCCCAACTGTTACTACTTGTAAAAATATCCTCATTCAATCCAGTGTGAAACCAATTCAAATGGAACTAGTATACTATGAGTTCATAAGTGAAATCCCTTGAGGCTGTAAATCACTAATGGAGGCACAGCTAGATAAGAGAAAATATGTATGAATAAAGAAGAACAAGTTTGTGTAAAAGAACTGAACTGAACTCAATAAGTCTTGCAGTTATTATGAAAACCATTTTTCCTTCAGCTTTTACTTAATACAGGTATCCAACAATTCAACAAAACCAACAAGCATATTTGGGGTATCTTTCAAAAAAAACTATTTAAATCAGGAAAATTCTAGAAAATTCTTTTATAAAAATCAGCCTTCTAAAATAACAAAGGTAATGAAAGAACTTCCCTTTTTGGATACCCTGAGTTTTTGTAAATAGAAAATACCTTCAACCGCTATCCATTACCACAAATGAAACCTGTTCATCATCAATTGATCTTATGTTTACAGAACAATTATTAAAAATAGTCACAATTTCATATTACCCTCTGGTATTTTTCCTTTTTATAGGCTATGAGCTCCTATTATAATAAATTTTCTGAAAGTATGGATTGGAGAGAAGGTATAAATTCTGGTTAAAGATCTTATCATTTTATTGAAAAAAAAAACAATGAAGCTGCATTAATTTCTAAACTAAACATGCAAATTTTTTATTTATATACATATTTTCCTATTCTACCTAAGAAGAAAGAAAACATTTCTATTCAAGTATATGAATTCTTCCAATGTAACCAAGTGCGAAGTAAGATTAAAAATATACCTTTATCCACATATGAAAAATTTGTTACAATGATTACCTGGATATGGAGAACCAACTGACTTACTTGCTTCTGCAACAAAAGGTGTTGAAGGAGGAAATGGTGTTGTAGTCTGGTTACCTCTTGGAACCAACTTCCAAAGTAATCCTGGTACTCACCTTCCCTCATCATATCATGTAGATCCCCTTCTTCTGATTGATTGATTTTGGAATTACATAGAGGATCTGCTGATACCTCCTCAATTTTAGGTTGCTTTCCATCGAATGTAATCCCCAAGTTGTCAATTTCCTATGCAATTTGGCAAGGAATATGTTTTTGTGGCTCTTGGAACTTTGGTTCATTGGTTATGTCAGGAGAGGTAGATAAACTCTTAACTGTTGTCAGGATGTGTTCTACCTAATAAGAAGAATTCCCAACTGCAGCTAGGATTTGAGAAAGTTTTCCCAAATTGATGGTTACTTCTGAATCCATTTTTGTCGGTTGTTTTGTTCATGTCTCGCACAAGGATCGGTGTCTGGGGCTCTTACAGCACCCAAGTTTTTATTTTTGTTTGGTTTATATGTGTTTTAAATGATTCTAATCAAGACTATCTACCACTAAAAACATATTTACGCCAATCAAACACACGTCGCTCTTGCATAAAATAAAACACTCTTGAAATTAAATTACGGAAAGTAAACACACCCAAACTTGCAAAAAGAAAAACACACTTGCATGAAATTAAATTGCAATAAAGTAAACACGCCTTACAGGAAAGGTAAACACACTTTTGCAGCAAAATAAATCAAACATGTGAAAAATCAAACAGACTTACGAGAAGGAAACAACAAGGATTTGGGGAAACCCACTAAAGTAGATGCGTCAGGCTGTTACACCATGGGAATCCCATAGTGAATTCATCGTTGCGTCTTATCGTTTCCCCTCCACCTTGTTGTGTAATGTAAAGGAAACCTATCTACGCCTATCTACTTGAACTTCACAGCCAACAAGTTCATAGAAAATGAGCAAAATACCAGCTTACCTTGGAGCAACGCCCTGGAAACGGCGCCAAAATATTGGGTAAAATTATCACTAATTAATTTACCTTCGATTTAATTATCAACCAGGACACGTAAACTTTGAGTTACTACACTGCAAGGTAAAATGGTTTCAAGCTCATGCCTAAGGTAACTTTAATCTACTCATATACAAATGTAATTCCTAAAATGAACTATTCTACTGAACATCCAAGACCTAATTCAAGAAAAGAAGTCAATCCTTTAAGTGCTACTTGCAATCACAAGATTTGTCAAAACAGTTTCAAATCATGCTCAATATTAACCTTTTTCCAAAAGAACAGCCAGGCAAATCGAGTATCTTTAATGAAGGAAACCCTACTACTAAAGAGATCTTCAAGTTTACCTAAAAAATAGTATTTAATCAATCTTTTAATATCTCACTCAACTCCACTCATAACTTCTACAACTCTGCCTATACATGCTAGACTTCTCAAGCTGCTTTCACCTCCAAATAGAAATCTGTCACACATCTAATAGATATTTCACCAGCATTAAAAATTTGTATACTATCGAACCTTACTCAATGCTATCCAAACAACACTTGCTACAATGAATTCACCTTTCGAGCAAGAATCAATACTTTATGATCATAAAAATGTGTTGGAACTATTTAAACAAACCTTTGTAGCAACTCACAAGATAACAAGAAGCAAAATACACTATAAACTATCTAGAAACCATAACTTCCTTTTGTTGATTCCTTCAACTTCCTTACACAACAAATCTGATTATGCTAACCTTTAAACCCTATGAAATCTATAAGCCCTAAAATCTCTATAAATTCTATAAACGTTGCAAATTATTTAAACTCTTTAAAACTCTACAAATCCTTGAAACAATTTAAAACTTTGTATGCTCTATAAACTATAGAAACTTTGGATAGGAAGTCTAACCATTCAATTCTCAATACTACAGTATGATATAATTCGGGAAATGAAAGAAGAAGAAATCCAGATCCAACACATCTATATACTCTCACTATTCTTCAAATATATATTCCACCAAATCAAAACTACAAACAGAACTGGAAGTATTTAAATACTCTATCTAAGTATGTTCAGTAACGCAACAAAACCTGTCCACATACATTCAGTAACAAAAACCAATTCAATGTAAGCATATATATTTACCAAATCGCGAGTTGATAAAGCTACCGGCATACATATAAAAAAAGACAATATCAGGAATAAATGATGCAAGTTTGCTTATAGCAATGAAAAAGAAAACAAAACTACACACAAATAACAAGAGTTGAAGGTGGGCCCGGCCTTCAACGCCTCTGGAACTGAAACTGAAGCTTTAAGAAAGAAAATGTAGCAGTGGATCAATTAATTAAAAATCAGAGTTTTTACAGTCTATCATATCCATGTCTCATCCTTCTAAGGCTTTATTTATATATGGATAGATGGATAAGATCCATCCCAAAAATCAGAAATTCGTACAACTACCCAGAAAATGACCAACACCAAAATCTGGAAAAACCACATCTGTTCCGGAAAGGATTTCTCCACATTCATTCAGAAATTCTGAAAATTGCCCATGACTAGGGGTAAACGGGGCCATTTATGAAGTGGGTTTTGAACCGTTTTGAATAATTCCCCACCGATTTCTCAGAAGATGAGCCTGAAATCAGGTTCCTGGTTAATGATGGGAATGCCATTGCGAGATTGCTTGAGATTAGAGCCACGACTTCTGGAGGAAACAAAGCATTTGAATGATGACTGATAGCTCATAATCCATATTGAAACGACCAAGCATAAAATCCATGCATAGTTTTGGACAAATGAATCCCCCAAATATTTGAACCAATCAATACATGCTCAGTGAGTGCCAGAACAAGTGTCGAATCGAGCAACTAGAAGAACCACTACGTGGGAAACAAGAGTTTTTCAATTGATCGACATTTAATCAAAAGCTAAAGTTTCATTTATGAATTGAAACCCATTAAAATGATAAATAAAGTAATAAGAAATGTCAAGAATTCACCTGTTAAAGCATCTTAGAATGTTACCCTTGAAAACGCATATTCAAGCACGAAACACAACCAAATAAAGTCAAATATACTTGATCTCATATAGCTTTGAACTAGGAATAGGGTGCTAGACAGGAAAAAATAGGAGGTCATCACAATGCGCATGGTTACATAAATAGGGCTTGTGGTTTCCCATTAATTATCATGGTTCCATTATTTTTGTCCAAGATTTAGCCACCAAATGTCCAATATTGTGCCACCAAATATGTTCATGGTTTCATCAACACTAACTTCATTCAAGATTCCACATGCATTACTCGGGATTCCACCACCTCGTGACCATGTATGCATTACTCACCAAATGGTTCATGGTCCATAGTTAATTCTCAGGATGTTCATAATCCCACCAAAATTGTTCAAGGTTCCTTAATTACACATGGTTTTCTATTCATTGTGAATGGTTCAACCCTCATTGTTCATAGTCACATCAAAGTTGTGCATGGTTCCAAACATTCTTCATGGTTCGACCCCCAAAAGGTCATTTTCCATGAATTTTGTTCATGGTTATTTGTATTGTTCCACCACCTTGTGACTATTAATCATGGTTCAACCAATATTTATCACAGTTCCATAAATAAATATCATGGTTCTTGTTGGGTAAAAAAAACCATTAAACAATTTATAATAGAATTCCAATGATTTAATTGTCAACCTGGAGAGAGCGTAAACTTGTGAGGCACAAACAAAATATATGTAGGGGCACATTGTCGCTGAACTTAATCTATAACTGAAATTAAAAATACATGACTGAAATTGAATTAAACTTACAACTGAAATTAGATTAAACATGCAAAACCAAAAATAACATGAAAAGAAAGAAATAACATGAACAGAAATATAATCTAGAACAACAAGAAATTTCAGAATATAAATCTAATCTATGAAAGCATAAAATTGTATAAAAATAAACTGATATAAATCAAATCAACACTAACT
Source organism: Pseudotsuga menziesii (assembly GCA_001517045.1). Lineage (NCBI taxonomy): Eukaryota > Viridiplantae > Streptophyta > Pinopsida > Pinales > Pinaceae > Pseudotsuga > Pseudotsuga menziesii. Next base: position 46,057 of record LPNX010949083.1, on the reverse strand, counting down.
GGTACAAAGCAATTAACAATAACTAGTGAGCTCACGATAAACCTATGCTAACAATTCATAAACAAGACATAACTGGAAATCTACACTAACAACTCATAAAAAAAGAAATTGTTGGAAATCTACATTAATATAAAAGAGTCAAAGGAGGTGCAATAAGTATCATCTCCATTAAATAACACTCAGCATCTATTCTATGACTAACTCTGAAAGAGATCTAGACTATCTTCTACTTCAAACCTCTAGAGAGTCCTGCAACCAAAATGAGGAGAGAGCCCTCCTATTTATACATAAATCTAAGATAACTGATCATAATTACAAATCCACTATTCTCTCAACCTATCCCTTAAATATCTCAACAAATAGACAACTCATCCCCCAAATCCTCAACAAATCTACAACTCATCCCTTTAAATCCTCAACCAAATATTGGATGAGCTATTCTCTCCACATGCCCATGATCATCTCCTTGAAGTTAGCTCATATCTAGAAGATGAAATTCGAATCTGAGGCTAGGTGGCCACTTTTGAGCTTGCTAAAGTCTTCAAATACACCTGTACATATCACCAAACTCACCCAACTTTGAAGTATAATGAAAATATGTTATTTTTCTCAATAATTAACCAGAAATTCACTCAAAATACTCAAAAATAAATGATTTGGAAAATAGTAATATAAACCAATATTTATTATGAAAGTGGTGAATGCTAATGGTTTTATGGAAGGATATAATGGAATAAGGTGATAAATAGTATCTGAAATGATGAATAAAATGTGGTCTTTTTGCGGCTCAACATAGCCCCCAACTTGACTATTTGCATGTCCTCATGCAACTATACATTGATTCCTTTAAAACTTTTGGCTTGTAGCTGAGGATTTACATGATGATGGTATGTAATAGTAAATCATTCCATGGATTTGAAATGCATGAGTGGCAGCGATTTTTTTCTTTTTTTCTTTTTTTTATATATTTTTGTGGTTGGTTCTTGTGTTAACAACATTCGCTTGTTTTATTTGTATTTTTGCTGCAATACATAAGATTTTAAAAGTATACATGCATTAGAAATGATATAAACCATCAATGTATAGTAAAAATCCTTTTCTTCATATTATGATCATGCCAATATATATAGCATAGTTTGGGAAAGACATGTTGAGTAAGTGAGATGATGAATATGTAAAATGGTAATGAATAGTCCCCCCCCCCCAACTTAAGATGTATTAGGTTTATGAAAATGAGAAAGGGAATGTAGTGATGGAATTTTCCAAATTCATTCATTTTCTAGCATTTAAGGAATTACATGGTTAGAAATTAGAAAACAACATACCTCCACTTACCCAGAAAGTTGATGAACTACACAATAGGAATGTGGCTACTGATGCTGCTGGATCATAGAATGTGAAGTGAAGGTTCTGAACTGTTGCTTGGTTGGATGAAGTAAAAGATGAGAGCTGAAAGTAGAACTGTGGTACTCTGATATGGCTGAAGTATTCTACTGTAAAACTGTTGTTGACGATCATGAAAAATATATAGTCTTAACCTGCTACAAAACCCGATGGTACAATTCTTACCATGTGAATGAATGTGTCGATGTCGAACATGGAAAGAAGTCATTGGATTAATGACCATTGACGAATGTCGTTAACCAATGCGAGGCAATATCACCATTGATGTCAATGAGTGCCAAGGTACCTAAGTACATTGTGCAAAGTGTGAATAAAGGAGTTGATGTCGAGCCACTTGCAAGATCTAACGATCAAGGGACATTGATGTATTCCCATGATTGTCAACGAGAGAACTTTCCATTAGGGCATGCAAGCCTCAAGGTACTAAAAATGAACTCTAGTCTCTATCCCAGATAATGTGATGAGGTCGATGGGGCAAGACTTGTTGAAAGGTGGGCCTTAAGGAATCCCACATCAGTCAATGCGAGTTGTACATAATGAGTGGTAGGACTGTAGATGAAAGATATGAAGGTCAAACAATTTTTATGGAAGGGATAATAAAGAAAATGTAGTCGTGGAAAGGAAACTGAATGGTTTTGTTCAAACGATAAAAGATAAACTGAAAATGAGGAAAATGTATGCGACTCAGAAAGGTATACACGCGGGAAGTTATGATGTATAAGGGAGTGAAAATGTATACTTTGACATGGATGATGAATAAGCTTGGAAGGAGAAGGATAAGTAATCATGACATGGCGAAATTGGTTTCTGAAAGGCTTCTTTATGGCAGAAAATGTCATGACATACACCAAGGAAAACTCAACTCCTTCGAGCTTTCAATGGAACATTTTTTCTGAAAATTTTCTTCAATTCTGGAAATTATTAGTGCATGCCACTCGTTCATATTTAAATATGCAAAAGGTTAGCCATTTTTCCTGCAACAAACTTGTGAGAGAAAAAACAAATACATGAAAAATATGTACTTAACAAACCAAGTCAAAGAAAATAAATGAAATATTTTTATACCTGAAAATAGCAACACTTCTTGTCGAAACCTATTTCTGAGTGACTTGTGAAAACAAGTTAGCGCAACGATCATAAAATTTTGAAAAGTTTCCAAATTTATAATTTTAATTTTATGATTTTATTTGTTACCTAATGTTTTTATTTATTTATTTATTTATATGTTTTTAATTTTTAATTTTTAATTTTTTTTTTATTTGATTTAAAAACAAATTTCAAATTGTAAATGTGTAAAGATACTAGTGTAAGCTTTTACATCATAATGCTTCTTTATGTAATGATTGCGCAATAGGGAGAGAGGGACGACCCTTTCAGTGGTCGACCCCTCTAAAAGCAGGCTATCTTAATGATTTGAATAGAGAGGAGTGTGTAATAAAGTGATTTTTTTGTGATAAATTAGCAATTTCAAACAAACACCTACCTCCCCCAAACGAAAGATGTGCCAGGTCCCACTGTGCATAAATCAAGAAGAAGGCATGGCTACGATGGAAGCTACCTTCGATTTTAAAGATGCATATTGATTTTATTAATAACATTATTTTATGTTTGACCTAAAAAATTTTGTATTTTAATATTTTTAATTATTTACTGTTTTATATACATATATGCATATTAACTAACAAAAATTATGCTAATCTAATTTGATATAGTAACCTTCTTCTTCCATGTTTATTTGCAATTTATGTTTTATTTTGATGGTTTAATTGAATAACAACCCAAAAGTTTAATTAAATATATATATTTGATATTTTGTAATTGTTTTACCATAAAAATAAATAAATAAATAAAAATACAAATAAGAACAGCTTAAATAAATCTCTTTATTTACTAAGCCCTAACCTACACTATTAAACAATAAATATGAACTAGTATAGTGGTATATGATAAATATTTTATTTGTTTATTTACTTATTTATATTTTTCATAAAACATTATTATTTTTTTTATTATTTGATTTTTTTATTAAAATAATAACTTCAAAATTATTATAATAATAAAAGTTGTTATGATTTACATATTTATTAATGCATCCCCTTTTGTATTTGCACTCTTTCCAAATCGTGCACACACATTAATGACAACTTTAATAAAATTGGATATTTATCCAACTCGACAAAAAGTTATACTAAGACCAACTTTACACTCTAATCAAAATCATCCCAAAATCCAAATTAAAAGTGCAAAACATGCCAAACTTATAACCTTTTCCCACCAAATCCCTTTATAACATAAATGTGTTTTTTTAAACATGAAGTTATTCAAAACAAAAATCAACATTAAGCCTAAAGACACATTTGGTTTCCTTGGCCCACCAAACATGTCCTGCGTGAAGTCTCAAATTTAAACATGTTTGGCTAAAAATTTGTCAGATCCACAGCACAGAGAAGCAAGAGAATGATTTTAATCAGAATGTCACTTGACATTAGGCAGGAACAAATTCGTTCTCGATGTCGGTATACGACAGTAAAGAACACAAAGCACTGCCTAACAATTGATGAATCTACTATTATTGCATTATAGTAACGTGGGCGTTTGTGTCCTCTACGATGTAGTCATATGATATGGGAGCCCAGATGAAGAATTATAATGCAAAAATTGCAATCATGGGTCAAAACTAACCGTAGATACCAAGAGGCATTCAAAATATTTTATATTTGCATTACTTTGGGAGAACGACATCTGTCACTCTCAACTGGTTTAGCTGTCACAAAAGACTTGATCCACGATTTTATCGAATGATCGAGGCGCAGAGAATGGGAAGGGTAGGATCTTTTACGCTACATTATTTCAATTCATAATCAACCGAAATTGCAAAAAGGCATTGTGATCAAACATAATGCCAATCAATGCTATGCAACTTATTATTAAGCGTGTTATCATGTATAATACTACTACAAGGTATATCTAAAAACACGGCAATGTTTGATGCTTAGTCATATTTTTCCTGGCACCATTCAACAACTACATAATACTTCCAACAAAATATTTACTATAGTTAAGGCATACTTGGTTCCCTGTGATTTTGATGAACAACAAACAATAAAAGTGAAGTCTCAACTTTTTTTTGCATACTCTATGATCCTACACAATATGAAAACCACACAGTATGAAAACCATCAGTCTCCCATCCTACAAAATGATTTCTCATTGCAATGTATAGATAGAACTCCAACGTTAAATAAAGCTGGTTTGTGTAAAAGAAATAGAAAATATTATACCAACAATTCCCACAACATCATCTAAATTTGTTTGGGTAAAGTTTAAAATCACCCAGCAGTTTTGTTTTCGCTCCAGAGTCTATATATCGAACTGTGTATAAATAAATACATGGGTGCATAGCTTTATTCCCAACAAATTTTGAGGAGGGTTCACCATGGGATAGAGAGATAGATACAGGCCGTAGGAAATCAGCATTTGCATTGGTGCCTCCGACTTCTGGTACCATTTGCATTTATATCTATATCATGGAAACCATTTTCTGAATCTAAGTTATTGCATATAATAAGGTTACTCCGTTTTCGAGTCATGAAGGGATAGGCCTGGCCAGCCAACAAATAACTTCTATCCCCAAGCACTGCAAAGATCTTAGAGGGTGGTTAGCAAGTTCGGTGATGTGCAAGGGAGATGTGCTTAGTGGGTTTAGTAAATAGAGAATCATGCTTGCGTTTCAGTCATAGGGAGGGTTTCTTATTTGGCTGAGGAAAAAATATAGTTAAAGGATGCCATGAGGTCACTCTTTTTATATAGGAAGATTCAACATCCATACTTTTACTGTTCATAGCCTGACCTGGTGGCTAACCCAACCAGTAACTTCCTTTGTTCAAGCCAATCTGGCGTGTCGATTGAAGATGATTTTATTTTGATTGATGCCACCAATAAATTCTAAGTAATAATCGAGCCATTTGTTGATGTGTTTGTTCTATTAATATTACAACAGATTTCATAACCTCCTTAATAAATGTAAGGAGATTAATGCAGGTAGGCTATGTTTACTCAATGGCGTATATTGCAAGAGTTAGTTCCATTTTTTTTTGCCAATCCTACACAAAAATCATAGGTAAAATCGGTGAGATCTACAGCATCTAATAGGAGCCTAGCAGAAATTTTGGAGGATCTATAGGAAATCACATGGGAGAAATCGTTTAAAGGATAAGGTGAGTGGAAGTGATTCCAAAATCTGGAGTTGTTTCACATCTACAAACCAGCGTGCCCTGGAAATATGGAAACCGTTCAAAGAAATAGGGTTCATTCAGGATGTGCCTTTGATATTTTCTTATTTTGGAAACTCAATCACCATGCAACCAGCACGTAGGTAGAGGCGGCTAACAACCCAATCCTATGTGGAGATCCCAAGAGATGAATTACTCAATGATCGGATGGTTATGGGGTAGGTGTAGATAAGCATCAATTATATTTCAATCGCTCGTCAACATCCAAAACCCTTCAGGAGCGGAATCTCCTCTATCAGGAGGAGAAATAAGATATATATCTTATAGGGGCATTATCACCCTGAATCGCTAAGATCGATTCACTTCAGATCATCTCAGAAGAACTCAAGAGCTGCATAAACCCAATATTTCATTCTTAGTTTTGATTTTTAATTATTTTAATCGGTTTTGCAGATATGAGATTGGGATGGAAGAAAAATACATGCACGTCACAATCAATTTGCGGCCATATATAAAGATGCGCACACACCTAGGGTTTCCAGAACTCTTTGTTTTATGCCATTTTGTTTTATTTCATTTTTAATCTATTTGTTTATCTAAATTTTTGCAGGTTTTAGCTCAGAAAGAGAGGCTGAAAAAACAGATCGAAAGATGGACTCAAAAATGAGTTGGAGAACAGATGTAAAGGTGGGCTGAAAAATGGATCGTTTGATCTGTTATTTGGATTTTTTTTATTTGTTATTTTATTAAAAATTTGCAAGTTTTATATTTAAAATTATTATCTAGATATATTTGTCACGTCCCCGTCCCTCAATCGGCGAAGAGGACGCGACGAGCACATCAAATACAACCGGACAAGATGCCCAATGAACATAAACAGAAAACAAATGCTGGAATTAAGCATACACAGATGCATTTATCTTCAATCAAACAGCGGAAGCAAATACACACATTCCAGCAGTTCTCCATGTTCATTATAATTCATTTAACATCAATATAAAATTTGCAGAGATGGAATAACCAGCAGCACTTATCTCTTGATGAAGAATTCACCCGCAACCAGCTACGTCGCTGCAACGTTCCACCCAACCATAGGCCAGCTTGCTCATCAATCTCTCAGCAACGCTGCCACCCCCGAGCTGGGCATGATTCCTCAAGGACTAAGGGGACAAATTGTAGGCTTGCACATAGCCAAGGGGTCATAAACATCAAACCAACACAGCTGGGTTTCACAGGCTTTCAACAGACAAGCCAAGCCAGCACAGTCAGAAGACCAACCATTGCACTCAGGCAATTACTTAGCTATCACAGCTTAAATAGGGAAAACGAATTCTGAGTCATTCTTGGCCCTATCGTGGCCAAAATGACTCTCATTCGAATTTACAACAGCTCCAGACGTAACAGTAAAGACATTCACAACATGGGGAAAACTACAACCCCGAATTTATGAGTGTGCACAACTTACAGCCGGGTAAAACGGCCCCAAATAACCTGTGAGACAGCCAAAAACGTGAATGGCCCTTCACAGTCAGTCGTGGATGCAAGAGAATGGCTCTCAGCTCTTCATGAGCGCCCCAAACAGAATAATACCAGTGTGTGGTTAAACAATCCGAACCAACAAGGAAAGGAACAGACAATGGAGGCCCTGCGTGAGGAAAAACGGCTCCGTTTTTGTCTGTGGATGCACACACAACAGGAAGGACGCAATTTGCAGTTCGTGGGTGCTCAGAAACTCATGGGGGAGAGGAAGAAAACCTGCGTGAGACCCAAAATCGCCCAGAGCTTGTGCGTGAAGAGCCAACAGACAATTCGTGGGTAGAGGTGAACAGACCGTGGAGAGAATGCACGATGGGCACAATGAACAGGCGCGTGAGGAGAACAGAACAGGCAGGGCAAGCATGGGGTCGTGGGTGGAGTGTGGATGTGGGCAAAGGACTGACAGTCCTGCCACCCCACTCCCAAAGGCAATAACTGCCCATCCACCAACAGCCATAGCTGCCCAACTACCCAACAGAACACTAAAGAGGTTGAAAGAGGTTGGGTAAGACAAGAAAGGTGACAAATAACAAAGTAATAAAACATGGGTTTTTTTTCCCCATAAACCAAGGTTTGACATCCCCCACCCCTTATCCTTTGGAACCATGCCCTTTTCATTCAACGTTGCACTGTCGTAGCTGGTTGTGGTTTATTTTAATTGATGTGCGGATTTACATGATGCCGAATTATAATGTGCCTTATAGCACGAGATGCCACCGGCAATTATCCCCATTGCCGAAACATACACAACAAAATCGATGGTGGGGCTTTTGCCTTGAGCTCCTCACCACGATTAATTACAATATATACATCACGCAAATGGGGTCGAAACCGGGGACATTACAATATTAATGTTTAATTTTTAGTATTTTAATTTTAATGCTTAATATTTAAAATGTTCTAATGTTTATAGGTCTAGTTTTTTTAAAGAAACTTAAAACTAGTATTTAAAATGAACAAACATTGCTTTCTTATCCTAATAAAATATTAAAGAGAACTTTTAGGTTCAAAAGATTAAGACCTAAATAATCCTTCAACAAACTGATATATATATATATATATATATATATATATGTATGTATGTATGTATGTATGTATGTATTTGTTTATTTTTATTTTTTATTTTTTTATTAATTAATTTATTTTAATTGAAAAAAACTAATTCTTAATGCAAATTTTTATTTTATTTCTAGGGTGACTAAGAAAATTATTAAATGAAAAATGAGAATGAAAAGAGACCATAAAAATTTTAAATTAAAAGATTAAAATTATTTTTAATTCCTAACAAAATTAAAAAACAATAGTAATAAAAGCTATTTAGAAATAAGATTTTAACAAAAAAACATTAAAGTAAATTAAAACAAATATAACTTTAAACTGAAAAAATAAAAATTAAAGCCTACCTTCTCTATTCTAAATGAAAATTATAATCATTTAAGTGAAGTGAAATTGCCAGTGTAACCACCTATCTAACAAGAGTAAACAAATATTAAGATCTAATTTTGGAAAACTAAACCTAGAATATGTTGTAATATAGGAAATTAAATACTGAAAATGAAAATTAATAAAATGAAAGTGAAAACAAAACCAACCTAGCCTAGTACTTACTTGAAAACATTGTTGGATGCAACATTTGTTTGCAGGATATCCTTCATGTCTTTGATCGCCCGATATCCCTTCTTCATCCTCTTCAATGTCTAGTTCGAATAGGTGTTCTTCATCTAATATGCATGATTCTTCAAACGTCGATTCTTCCTTGTTTGATTTAGGAGGAGTAGTTACATCTTTAGCTAGTATCAAGATCTCCTCTTCTTGAGAAGAGGAGATCCTGACTTTTGCGAGGATCTGAGTGAGCTACTCTAAGCTTATGCTCATCGTAAAACTAAAATCAAATCAAATGGAAAAAAAGAAAAGAGATAAAAAAAAGTACATGATAAATGAAACAAACATCACAAAATGAGTTAGTACAAAAAACAGAAAAATAAAAAGTGCACAATAATCTGTATAGACAAAAAATGAACATATACAAAAATTAAAAAAAGTTAGTATGAAATAAAGGTGCCAAAAACGAAAGCATTCCAAATTTTCAACTACAAAAAATGAAAACTTGCATAAAAAGAAATTCATAATTGCAGAAAAATAAACATGCATTTGCAGAAAAAGAAAGAACTTGCAGGAAAATAAAAACTTTGTAGAAAACAATCAAGGCTTTGAGGCAACCCACTAAAGTGGATGCATTTGGTTGTTACACCACGGAAATTCTATGGTGAAGTCATCTTTGCATCTTACAGTTTTCCCTCCCCCTTTCTATCTAATAAAAATAGACTATCTACATATTGAAACTCTGATCTCTTTTAGCACCTCCCCAGCAACGACTCCAAAATGTTGGGTAAAAAAAAACATTAAACAATTTATAATAGAATTCCAACGATTTAATTGTCAACCCAGAGAGAGTGTAAACTTGTGAGGCACAAACAAAATATATGTAGGGCAAGAGTGTCGCTGAACTTAATCTATAACTGAAATTAAAAATACATGACTGAAATTTAATTAAACTTGCAACTGAAATTAGATTAAACTTGCAAAAGCAAAAATAACATGAACAGAAGTCTAATATAGAACAACAAGAAATTTCAAAATATAAATCTAATCTATGAAAGCATAAAATTGTATAAACATAAACTGGTATAAAGAAAATCAACATTAACTGGTACAAGGCAATTAACAATAACTGGTGAGCCCACGATAAACCTATGCTAACAATTCATAAACAAGACATAACTGGAAATCTACACTAACAACTCATAAAGAAATAAATTGTTGGAAATCTACATTAATATAAGAGATTCAAAGGAGGTGCAATAAGCATCATCTCCATTACATAACACTCAGCATCTATTCTATGACTAACTCTGAAAGAGATCTAGACTATCTTCTACTTCAAACCACTAAAGAGGCCTCCAACCAAAATGAGGAGAGAGCCCTCCTATTTATACATAAATCCAAGATAACTGATCATAATTACAGATCCACTATTCTCTCAACCTATCCCTTAAAATTCTCAACAAATAGACAACTCATCCCCCCAAATCCTCAACAAATCTACAACTCATCCCTTTAAATCCTCAACCAAATACTGGATGAGATATTCTCTCCACATGTCCATGATCCTCTCCTTGAAGTTAGCCCATATCTAGAAGATGAAATTCGAATCTGAGGCTAGGTGGCCACTTTTGAGCTTGCTAAAGTCTTCAAATACACCTGTACACATCACCAAAATCACCCAACTTTGAAGTATAATGAAAATATGTTATTTTTCTCAATAATTAACCATAAATTCACTCAAAATACTCAAAAATAAATGATTTGGAAAATGGTAATATAAACCCATATTTATTATGAAAGTGGTGAATTTTAATGGTTTTATGGAAGGATATAACGGAATAAGGTGATAAATAGTATATGAAATGATGAATAAAATGTGGTCCTTTTGCAGCTCAACAGTTCTATAAAAAGAGCTCATGGTTCCACCAACAATTCTCATGGTTACATTAACTTTGTTTAAGATTCAACCACTAAGTATTTCAAGATTCTACCACCAAATATGTTCATGGTTCATCAACACTAACTTTGTTTAAGGTTCCATATGCATTTCTCATGATTCCACCACCTCATGACCATGTATGCATTACTCACCAAGTTGTTCATGGTCCATAAATAATGCTTATGATATTCACGGTTCCAACAACACCGTTCAAGGTTCCTTAATTGCATGTGGTTTTATATGTACACGGTTCCACCAGTATTGTCCACAATTCAATCATAATTGTCCATGGTTCCATACACATTCTTCATGGATCCACTCCTAAAATGCTCATCTTCAATTAATTGTGTTCAAGGTTTCATCTATGGTTCCACCACCTTATGACCATCACTCATGCTTCTAACAATAATGCTCACAGTTCCATAAATAGAGCTCATGGTTCCACCAACAATGCTCATGGGTCCATTAACTTTGTTCAAGATTCAACTGCCAATGTCCAAGATTCTGCCACCAAGTGTGATTCTATTGAATGACTCGTGGCATGGTTTCTTTGAGGTAATTCTATTGAATGACTCATGGCATTATTTCTTTCTTGAATTCATATGCATTATCATTCAAGTCTAATGTCCTATTCTGTTGGTACATTCTAGGTGTGAACTTTTCCTTGTTATCAAAGGTCATGTCCTCAAGGTTAGCGTGAGGAACCTATAATGGTAGTTTATTGTCAACACAAGTTGTAACATTGGTTCTAGTGCTGAAATATGGGACAATAACATTAGTAGGTTAGATGGGACATGGTTTACATCTGAATGGAACATTGTTTCCTACATTGATGATTTACATTATTTCAATCATTGCAATTGGTTCCACTTACAATTCAGTCTTCTAGTAACTTATAGATGCTCTGGAGGTTTATGGTTATGAAATGTTTCATACAAGAAATGCATGTAAGGTGCATTTTCAATTTTAGAACTTTTGGCTACAAAATCCAAGGTCATGGATTCATCTGTTTCTCTTTAGTGATTTAAGGTGTCTATCCTTTAAGCTTGTTTAAATACTCCCCCCTCCATTCAATGCATTTTATCAACGCTTAAGTGACTTCTTATGACATACTTTCCATTGAGCCATCAATGAGTGTACCATCACATAATTGACAACTTAATTGTTGATTATTAAGCATCATTTGCTTGATATTAACTTATGTCATACATATTATTTTCTAACGTTGAACCAATATTGGCTTTCAACTTGAAATGTAGTAGTGATGTGCTTCCATATATGTAAATATAGTTGTATATGTGCATATAAGCACTATGAATATGCACATATATTAAATCTATACATAAGTTCTTTCACATATCCATATATTCTTTTTATACCTTAACAAGCCCTTACAATGGATCATATGTGTATCCTTGACCTAACAATATAGTATTATTTCTTAGATCTTCAAATCTCAACTTTTCCTTTTGTGGGCGTTTGATTTCTCCAATCTCTAAACTAGATCCTTGAAGCATAACCTTCAATCCATTAGAGCCTCTAAGTAATCTTGCACCAATCAATGTGTTATAATTTAATCCATGGTCAACAACTATGTTACAAAAGTTGGTCAAAATGGATCAAATCATATCAAACTCATGAATAGTTAAAATTGACCAAATTATTCAATTTCATTTCATTCAATGATAATTAACTATAGCTATAATAACCAAAGAGAGACCTATTTATAATTTAAGTGACTAATCAATCAAAATCCCCTGAAAGGATCCACATAGAACATACTTAAACTTAAGAATCATGGTACCACTGTATTTAATAGTGACATTTAAGTAGTGTTTAAGGAGACATATTCAAATTAAAAATGAGACCAATATAATTTAACATATGTATTATGGATTTAACTTATTATAGTGGATTTGTTTTTCATATGCTTCAAATAAACTAAAAGCTTAACATAGAGACTACTCATAATTTCGTAAATATTTAATAAGTGGGTCGTTCATTTAAACTTGAATTTCCAAAATAAACCATCTTCTTAACATGTCATTTCTTCACCTATACAAGTGTGTATATTTTAAATTTGAGACTTTATTTTCTAAAATACACAAATATTACTTGGATAAAATAAAAAATAAGAAAGAAAAATATTATTGAAAATGAATAACATGAGATAGATCATTTGCATGTAAAGCTTACAAATCAATCCAAGATGCTTCAAACAAATTACATATGAACTTGTTCATCTAAAAGTGAACTATGAGATTAGAAGTTAGACAAACCATAAGATAAACATTAGATGATTTACACCTTCACTAAAATTATTGGATTTAGAAATTTAGGTTGTTGGAACTACATTAACACGTGCACAAAAGTAATAAAAATCTAGCCAAAAAGTGAAAATCATCTAACCTTTAGCTTACTCCCAAACTAATGGATCTGAAGAACCAATTATTTTTTAACATGTCTTTACTTCACCCATTGTTGAGTCTACATTTTATTTTTAAATAAAATGTTTATTGAATTATAATGTTATTATGATAAAAAAATTAATTAAAATAATTAGTTTTAGTAATTTTTGAGTGAGTTTAAAATTTTACAATTGTTTTTTATCATCCATTCAGTTTACAAACATAACTTGGACCAAATTCTAACTAAATTTCACAAAAGAAATTTAGAAAAAAAAGTTACACTTAATGCACAAGTAAACTTATGTATTTGTATACCTGCCTCAGCAGGTATATTGTAATCGATTGCAAGTCAACTTGGGTTGAATCACCTATTAGTTCAAAGGTACATAAAAATTAAAATGTTGTTTATAATGTTTAACTTTATAATTTTATAAATAATAATTTTTAATTATAATAAAAATGTATTTATTTGTGTTGTAATTGGCCAATCACAAATGATGTCAGATTTGGAATTTGGTATCTGGTTTTCAGATGACAAGTGGCAACTATGACATCAATATAAGTACAAGTGTGGGTGTTAATTGAATTTTCATTAAATTAAATTCAAACAATTTTAATGTTGGATTTGCAGAGGAACAGTTTCCAGAGACACACTCTAAGATTTGCGAATGGATACTCACAGAATCTCGTGGATGAGAAGATGGTGAAACCTGTCAGTATTGATGATGAAAAGTCGAATTCCTTGCCTACAATTTCCTCTGGTGCTGTCTTTGGCATAGTTCTATCCAGTATTGAATCTGACCATTCTGATGTAGAAGTTGCTTCGTTTAAAGAAGCAGAAAAAGCTGTCACTGATAAAAGGCCCCGGAAGAGAGGAAGAAAGCCTGCAAATGGTAGAGAAGAGCCTCTGAATCATGTTGAAGCTGAGCGTCAGAGGCGCGAGAAACTGAATCAGAGATTCTATGCACTTCATGCTGTGGTACCGAACGTGTCAAAGATGGATAAAGCTTCATTGCTTGGGGATGTTGTGGCCTATATTAGTGAACTGAAAAGCAAAGTTCAAGACATTGAACTGGAGAAAAAGGAGCTTCAAGCTCAAATAGAAGCCACCAAGAAGGAATCCTCGTCCTCTCACTCTGCTTTTTCTGGTACCAGTTTGGGATTCATCAAGGACCAGTCTAGTTCATCTCAAAAGCCTGATGTCAAATGATTTGGCACAAAGGAATGCTCTACACTGGATTTGGAAGTTTGAATCCTTGGCCCAGAAGCCATGATCAGAATCTAGTCTGCTAAGAAGAATCATCCTGCAGCCAGATTGATGACATCATTGCAAGAACTAGAGCTTGAAGTTCATCATGCTAGTGTTTCAACTGTTGACGAGTTGATGCTTCAAAATGTGATTTTCAAGTTACCAAGTAGCTTATATACAGAGGAACAACTCAATGTCGTCCTCTTGAAGAAATTATCAGATCCAAAATTTAAGTAACTAGAGGATTGGCTGCTTATTTTGACTCTGATATCACATAAATCTATGTAGATATTGTCATCAACAAGTTCCATAGTGTCCTGTGATGACAAGAAAAATAATTCAATTTGCCTCNTGTCCTTCGCCTTCAATGCTTGAGCCTTGTTGCTCCTTCTTCTTTATGAGGGTCGCTGAGCCCTCCTGTCTTCCGCCGCTGCCTTCAATGCAGTGGTTGAGCTTTTTTCTCTCGGCTGCTCAGGTACCGTTGCCTTCTTGACTTTTCTATCCCAAAAGTCATGGTTTCTGGCTCTGCTCTCCAGCTGGAAACGTGCTACGGCGTCGTAGCTCTGCCTTGTCCTCTTTCCGCCAAAACTAGCAACTTCTTCTGTAGCTGCGGGACCCTGCTCCAACAGGCTGCCTCTAGAAGCTTCATCTCAATAGTAGTAAGAGTTGAAGAATTTATTTTTCAAGCTTATTTCTCTTCTGAAGGATGCAGTGAATGGCATTTGCAGAAAGCAGCTTGACTATTGAGATTTGGAGACAGAAACTCTCTCCAATAGTAATTTGATGTCAAAAGTTCGATTTTCATTGTCAAATCCTGTTTCAGATGGGCTGGTCTGAATAGGAAAAGAGATCTATAAGCATTTTCTTGTATTTGGCAGAGTACAGTTTATTTAGGTAATGATTCCTTTTCCAAATAGGTTCATGGACGTTATTGTCAGCTTGTGGTGCTTTGAGTGCAGAAAACAAATCAGCTAACGTGTGAGAAATTTGTGGTAACGTTCTAACATCCTTCAGGGTTGTTTCTTGAAGGGTGATGCCAATTTCACATAACTATCATGGACTTGAATCGAGGGCATGTATAAAATCCTTGGCTTAGATTACAGCAACATGCCAGATACCCCTAGAGAGATGGATTCTGAAGTTGAACTGCAAGGTTATTCTCTGGGAGGAACATGACAATTTTTGAATGGTGTGATTATTGATACTCTAATGCTATTGTAGGAAAATTGTTTCATGTAAATTAGTGTTTTACTACTACTCTGAGAGTAGAGGATACAATGTTTGCCAGAGTGAAGGGCAAGTCAGAAAGTGGTTATGTGGTTTTCCAGGACCAGGAAATGCTCCACATTTTTTATCTGAATCTTATAGCATAGACTTAGAGGAGTGGATCTTGAGGAGCTATGAGATCCGATTATTTTTAGGAGATGGTTTTTAAATCTTTATGGACCAAAATATTGAAACTTAACAGGATGTGTTGGATTATATTCCCTACATCTAGATCTTGTGCTTCTAGAGGTCAAAACAGCCTCATACATAGGAGGGTATTCTAGGCTGATGATTGTTGGTCAAATCTAATGTACTTAATTCACCTCAATTTAATTATCAACCGAAAAATCGTAAACTTTGAGTTGCTACACTATATGTGCAGGCAAGGCAGTCTTAATGCTCGTGCTGACAGAAATGCTAGTCTACTTCAAACAAAGCAATGAAATGGATGAAACTACTTCTATCCTAGATGATCTATACTAAGGACTCATGGATCTATTCTAACACAAGAGGAAATCAATTTACTGACTATCAAACTTATCATAGCATACAACAATCTACAGGCTACAGTAATTCTTTAAAACAACCCTAATCTTTCAGAAAAATCCTACCTACAACAATGCTTCAAAAGAACAACCTACTGATAAATTAAACAAACCCTTGAACTACAGCAATTCCTTAAAACACTCAACAGCCCACACTCAGCTACAGTGCTGATAATCTATTCTACAAATGGAAGAGCTTAATAAGTTTCAAAATAACTATGATCAATTAACCTGAAAACTCCACTATTAATCCTACAAGATTTAATGCTTAACTCCACACTAATACTTCTAGAATCATTGCTGGAGTAAAACCTGTGACCTCTTGACTTTGAATTGTCAACACACACATAACCTATCAAAGGAGAGCTTGACTTGTTATTGTTATTTAATTATACTCTGTTTTGTTTTATGCACACTAATGCACACAGGAAAATGCCAAGATTATTCAAACAATACTCACTAATCAATATTAGGGTTGTGTGAGAAATATTCACTGGTTCTGGTTTGCATATGCACACTGTGGAGCTGATATTGATTCAAGAAAGCAATATTATAAACTAAGGTTCCTCTCCAAACTCATTCAATGTCAGACAGCATGATTTCTTCCTATTTAATCACTTATTTAAAAGATTATTTAACAAACCCTATACGCTCTGTAAACTACGGTATTCAAACCCTCTATAAAAATATTACGAATGCTGTTCAACTCCAACAAAATATCCTACAACTCTGCAAGCTCAAAAGTAAAAGGATGGGGCCATTCATCAATTATTTTCATGCTGCAGCCAAAAGGATTCTTCAACAGCTAGAGTCGAGTTCTTTATTCAATTTACCAATACCACGATTCACACTGAAAATCAGAGAAAACTTGAATACACACCATTCCTCAATCTCATTAAATTAATTCTATAATAAATTCAATCCAAATTATCACACATTTCATCATTGTCGTAACCATTAATAATCACTCACACTGAAAACCAAAGGAGATACAGATCATTCCCAAATCTATTCTCTGCGCTAGATCAAAATATAAATGAAATTAACTAGTGACCTGCAGGCATACATTCTATTTTCCACTCACAGCTAAGCAAAACCATTACTATTCCAGAAAACACTGTCAAAATAAGAAGTCATTACATCTACTACTGTAAAATGCACAATATCAAAGTACCAGGGGTTGGTGTTGAAGGGGGCCCTACCCTCAATGCCTTCCAGTTCTAAGTCAAAACCTTAAAGGAGATAAACATTGGTTGTATTAATGAAATGAAGTATTACAATATTCTCTGAGCATCCTCCTCTTAGGGTTTCAAGAAGCCCTTTTATACTAAAGATACAAACTAGAATCAATCGTGAGACAGAGATTGATCCTCAAACAACTCTACAGTTAACTCGGCACACCTGAGCCAAATATGGGAGCTTGAATCCCTTAAAATCTATACAATACTAAAGCAAGAAAGCAACAGCTCCTCAATCAAATATCATCCCCAAAACAACACCTGGAAATTCTGCGTAGGCATTCTGGAAGGCGATGAAAGCTCAGGAGACGCCCAAAATGTGGATTGAAGCCCCCAAATCTGCTGGTACAGCTAGCGTGAACCTGCCCTGGAGCACCAAAAACCCTACACAAAATAAACAACGACCCATCAGTTGACCCGATATTTATATGGATATTTAAAAACCAAATTTATGCATAAAACAATGTAAAATAACCAAAAATCACTTACCAAGCCTTTGTCCATGTTGGTCTCCACAAAAACATAACCATACACAAATAAACATTAATAAAACTAATTTATCATATGGTTTTATAAGTTTTATGCTGGAAAATAATGTATTGGACAACCAATAATAGGAGACCAACATCTCCCCCAACCCAAAGATCTTGCAGGTCCCTATGCAAGAAAACCTCATACAACAAGATTTGAAACTCGAAGTAAAATATGATAGAATTAAAGGCTGAACTTGCAGACTTTACTCATCATTCCCGCATTTAGCAGGTCAGATATGCTGATGAACATCTGTGGTGATCAACAATCAAGTGTTCCAGGAGCAAAACTTACTAATAGAAGGACTTAATCCAAAACAAATCATGAGAAAAATACATAAAGCTGATGGCACAAAGTTGAGAAACTCAGCATCTAAAATAGAAAAAAATAGCCCTCATTAATGGCCTTGCCATCCAAAAACTCAAAGAAGTAACCATGGCCCAAATCCAAATTCAGGGCCTTCTTGGAAAGTCCAGGTACTAGAGAATTATGCTCTGAAAAACGTGCTTGAAAATCACCTGAAAATCCATGTGGATCAAATATCTTATATCTTTGCACCAAGGCATCATAAAAGAACATCAAATGCCGACAATCGATTGAGCCATGAAATAATTATCAAGGATTCTCCATAAATTAGCTGAATTGGGACAACTAACCTCAATTGCAATAAAACAAGGTTATGATTTTTATTACAGGTTTCCAATCAATAATAAAGGATGAAATATTTTCCAAATTAACAACATGAAAGGAAAACTGTGATGTATCAATTAAATGAATGCCAAAGTTATTATGGTAGTTCATAGCTCATCAATTTTTAGTAATGGAAAAAGCATCTAATTATAACCATAAACCTCAATATATATAGCAATTAAGACTTACCCAATCATGCCATGTGCATTACCTTTATCAGCATTTCTTACCTTAGCCATATCAATTTGCAAAATTTTCTATTCCGGTACTTCATCCAGCATTGAATCCAGTACTTCAGCCAATGTAAAATACAGCAGTGGTTTCGTATTGATAAAAATAAACAAAAATTACTAGCATAGTAGTAATTACCAGCATTCTTGAGCAGCAGCTGTGTTATTCAAGTAAGTGCACTCACACAGTGATGTTAAACCATTAACTTTCCCAATATGCAATACTCAAATGAGTTAATAACAAATAAACTGAATTAAAATTTGTTTGACCAAAACAGTTTATGGCATAATTACCTCATTTCCAGCTTACTGCTGCTCTTAATCACACAAGAAACCAAACTATGTCATAAAATCAATTTCTATTAACAAAACAAACAATCGGAATGCAAACTTCAATCAATCACCCTTACTCCTATGTAACTACAATGCTCAAACAATCGTAAATGCAAACTTTATTCTTGCCATTCATACAGAACTGTTTCCACCAAGACATAGGCCACAAGACAAAAGTAATGCTAACAGAAACTAATGGGATAGTGGTCCTCTTTGACCCAGCTTCACACAGGATAGTTTGAGTAGTGCCAAAAACTGTACCGAAATCTTCAGCTATGTTCAAGATTTAGAAAATATCAGGCATAAACTTTCTTTTTTACAAGAATCAGGTAACCCAAAATGCAAAACAGCTACAGATGATTATCAATTGGCTATCAATTAAATTTTTCAAGGAGTTTATTAAATTTTATTTAACCACCCTTATGACCTCTCTTTTACCTTTACGTAGGTACATCGTTCATACGGACAAGTATAGATGAGGCTATTAAAGGAGACATTAGAGTCAGAACCCACTGCCAGCAAGCCCGTTCAGTACTCCGGTGGGGTAACTGTAACATCTAAGAAGCTTCTTCCCCAGGCAGATGCCCCATTGCTAACAGGCCTGTTCAGTACCCTGATGGGTTTGCCTGTTTATACCACAAGTCGGTACCCGCTGCCAGCGGACCTGTTCAGTATCCCGGCGGTTTAACCTCTTGCACCCATTTTCTATCAGAGGGTCTTGTCCCAATTTCACCTTAAAGATAAAGTTTATGATTTTCTCAAGCATAGATGAGTGGGGGAGCTACTCTGAAAACCATCTAGGAGTGGGATGGTACCAAAATTGGAAGAGTATTCTTTGTACATGCCTGTAAAAATTTGCCCAGATGAACAACTAACCTTTGCAACTATAAAAAGTGAAAGTCACAAAGTGGCTGTACAACAATGTATATATATGTATTAAGTATTATAACAACCAATAGATAATAACCCCCAAACTTCCTAGCCCTGGATACCTTTTTCAAAAATGCTGCCTGTCTTAGAAATAATTTAATTCCCATAGCTGTCACTAAAACAATTTCCTCGCTCCATCTAGTGTGAAACCAGGTCAAATGGTCCTAGAAACCCATAAGTTCATAAGCAGAAAACATTTGGGAAGCTTAAAGCACTAATGTAGACAATGCCTGGTGGTTAAGTACTCATATGAATAGCCAGAACAGTTCTGAAAAATATGACAGCACACATACATTTACCTGATACAGACATTCTAACTACCAGTGCAGCCCAGAAATTACCCAATTAACACAGCCTCTTGCCAAAAAAAAACTATCATGGCTGAAAAATAGAAATAATAACAAAAGACTTCCTTGTTGTGTTCAAAACATCCTGAGCCTGAAAAGAATATCTGCATCCTTTAAAAAGAAATCTAATAAAACAAATTTCTATACATATATACAAAACAATTTTATTGAATGTTATTATGAGGAAGTGGGAGATGAAGAAGTCATTCTTTCACCTACCAATTCTAGCCCAGATTGCTGACTCATGGTATGAATGAACTCTTGCTTAGAAATGGGTTTGTGATATACCTTTAACCGATGCCCATTCACCACAAAAGCAGTCTGTTCTTCATCAGTTGTCTTTATTTTGACAGAACCATTATCAAAAACAGTCACAATCTCATATGGTCCCATCCATCTGGTGGTAAGCTTACCTTTGAAATGTTTGAACCGTGAGTCAAACAACAATGCCCAATCACCTTCCTCAAAAGTCTTCTTCTTCACAAATTTATCATGCCACTTGGTCCGCTGATTCTGTATTAAAACAGTTCTTTGGACAGCATCTTGTCTGATTTCATCCAGCTCATTTAATTGCATCAATCTCTGCTCCTGAGCTTCATCTAAATTCAGGCTTAATTGTGCAGCAGTACGAAAAGTCTTCACCTGAAATTCTATAGGAAGCAGAACCTGTTTCCCATAAACAAGCTGATATGGGGTATAACCTGTGGTATTTCTCCATGTATTCCTATATGCCCAAAGTGCTTCTGGTAACCTGTCTGCCCAGTCTTTGTGATGCAGCTGTATAGTCTTAGTTAGAATGGATTCTAACACCTTATTGGTTGACTCCACCTGCCCATTTGCTTGGGGGTGGTACGGAGAAGATTTATAGTGCTTAATCCCATACTGTTCTGTAAGTGCTTTCATGGATTTATAGATAAACTGTGCTCCATTGTCAGTCACAATTTCACGAGGAATGCCAAAACGAGTAAAAATTTCTTTGTAGATAAATTCAATGACTAATTTCTCAGTGGCCCTCAATAGAGCTTTTGCCTCTACCCATTTAGTCACATAGTCAGTGCATACTAAAATATACCTCTTTTTCCTTGACATTGGTGAGATTGGCCCAACAAAGTCCAATCCCCACTTCTCGAAAGGTTCAATTTGTACCTGGGCCTGTAAAGGCATTTGATCTGCAGCAATAGGTCTCCCCATTCTTTGACAGCTGTCACAGCCCTGTACATATTTTTCAGCATCTTTAAACAGTGTAGGCCAATAATACCCCTGATGCAGCACCTTATATGCCGTCCTCTTGTCTAAAAAATCCCCTCCACAGGGTCCATCATGACAAGCTTGAAGGATGTCATACATCTCATCCTCCCTCACACATCTCCTGATAATCAGATCTGGACTGGTTCGGAAGAGGTCATTACCTACCCATGAGTAATTAGCACTTTGCTTAATAATTCTTCGTTTTTCGTAAGCTGACAGATGAGCAGGTAGTTTCCCTGTAACCAAATAATTGGCTATATCTGCAAACCAGGGTGTTTTAATAGAAACAAAAAATAAATGTTCATCAGGGAATGTATCATCTACAGGAACATTATCATCAGCATAAGTTAATCTGGAGAGGAAATCTGCAACCAGATTTTCTTTCCCTGGTTTGTCAACTATGGTGATGTTAAATTCCTGTAGCAAAAGCAACCATCTAGTAATTATGCCACTAGTGATAGGTTTATTCATTAAAAAACTGATAGCATAATGATCAGTATGAACAAAGACATCATAACCAGTAATATAATGCCGAAATTTATTAATGGCATGCACAACTGCTAGAAACTCTTTTTCAGTTACTGTATAGTTTAATTCTGCAGGTGTCAAGTTTTTGCTGATGAAATAAATGGCATAGTAAGACTGGTTTTCTTTTTGTCCCAGCACTCCCCCTAGGGCAGTGTCTGAAGCATCAGTTTGTATGTGGAAAGGCAAGGACCAATTTGGGCCCCTCAACACTGGTGTTGAGGACAATTCTGACTTTAGGGTGTCAGAGGCTGTCTGACAGTGTTGATCCCAGCAAAAACCACTGTCTTTGGCCAATAATTTGAACAGTGGGGCTGCTATCTTTGTAAAATTAGCAATGAACCTACGATAGTACCCCGCATGTCCCAGAAAATTTCTGACTTCTTTTTGCGTGGCTGGTGGAGATAGATTAGTAATAATTTCAATTTTTGCTGGGTCTACCTTAATGCCTTCTGATGAAATGTGGTGCCCTAAAACAATACCCTCAGTCAACATCATCTTACACTTCTCATGGCTTAAAGAAAGGTTTGTTTCCTGACACCTAATTAAAACTTTTTCCAGGTTGTCTAAGGCTTCCTTGAAATCATTACCATAGACCGTAAAGTCATCCATATATATTTCCACGCATTCATGTACTAAATCAGCCAGAATACCTAACACTGCCCTCTGGAAAGTGGCAGGAGCGTTACATAGTCCAAATGGTAGTACCTTGTAAGCATAAGTTCCCCATGGGCAGGTGAAAGTGGTTTTTTTCTGATCTTCTGGGGCTATTCTTATCTGGTTATACCCACTGTATCCATCCAGAAAAGAAAAATATTGTTTTCCTGACAAGGTATCTAAAACTTGATCTATGAAAGGAAGAGGGAAGTAATCTCTAAGAGTTGCTTTATTTAATTCACGAAAATCAACACAGATTCTCCACTTACCTCCCTTCTTCGGAACAATCACCAATGGAGATACCCATTTTCTATCAGAAATGGGATAAATGAAATCTGCATCCAGCAATTTCTGCAATTCATCTTTCACAATGTCTTTAAGCGCAGGATTCATTCTTCTTTGTGGCTGTCTTACTGGTCTGATATTTTCCTGCGTATAGATGTGATGAATGCATGTGTCGGGGTGAATGCCTTTCATATCTGTATAGACCCAGTCAAATGCCCCAGACTGTGCTTTAAGTAAATCAACTAACTGATTTTGCTGGTCTTGAGATAGATTTGCATTGATAAACAAAGACCTCCCTGTGCTAATCTCTATTGGTATAGTTGAGGCTCCAACCTTCTCATCTATAAATAAAACTACTAATGATGAGGTGGCTGAAGGGTAGTACTGTTCTTGAAAAGCTTCTGTGAAAACATTGTCTAGGTCAAAGAAGGACTGGGGGAACTCAATACTAGTAGTAGCTGAGACAAATTGTTCTAGAATATCATCCTCAGTCTGGTCTTCCAGCCCCCTAGTTTGACTAATGGACAGCAAGGGTTGTTTCACGTCCTCATCCCCGTAAGGACTCTCTAGCCATAGCATGTTTTCTGATACAGGATGTGCTGGGGGATAAATAATGAGATTCTATAGAGAGGTACCATTAGATATAGTTAAAATGCCTTCTCTACAACCCAGAAAGGAATTGACCGTGGCTAACCAGGGCCTGCCTAATATAATAGGATGTTCCCCCATCGGATGTTTAGTCTGGAGTACCAGAAAATCCACTGGATACTCCCATGAAGCTACTGTGACAGTAATGTCATCTAGGGCCCCCATTGGTTTGACTGTGCTCCTATTAGCCAACTCCAGAATAGTAGGAGTAGGTCTGAGGAGATTGTGCAATTGAAGTCTCTGCATGGTGGTCATAGACATGAAATTAATGGCAGCCCCCAGGTCAACTAGAGTGTTTCCTATTGGAATCTTATTAATGCAAATGGTCACCACTGGGTTCCCAAGATTTGCAAATTTTGGAGGTAAGGAACAGTCTGAAATGAAGTTGGATAGCTGGCCTAAAACATGTATTGTGGGTGGGTCTTTCTGTTTTCGGCCAGTTTTTTTTAAGCATAGTTCCCTTACCAGTTTTGAATAGATAGGGACATCTCTAATAGCCTGAAGTAATGGAATCTTGATACAAACATTCTTCAACTCATTTTCCCAATCAAACTGTGGACGAACCATAGGATTCTCTATTAATAACCTCTCTGGGAAGGGGGTTTGTTATTCACTTGTGGATGAGCAGATGATTGGGAATGAGTTTCCAGTGCTTGAGTGTTCTCTGAGGCAATCTGCACTTCTTCTTCCTCTGTAATCTCTTTTACAGCGTTTTCTTCTCCAGTCTCTTCGTGGATAATCACTGCTGGAGGGGTTTTATTTAATGTCTTCCCATACCTTAATTGAATTTCCTACAAAGTAGTTGAATGGATATTACGTAAGTTGGGGCCATATGAATTTCAGCATTATGTACAAGCTGGGAAGGTCTGTTATTAGGATTTTGGATAGGCTGAGCTGGAAACAATGTCAGTCTAGGTGGGTTTGGGTTTTGATATTGTTGTGGAACTAGGGGTATGGGAGGAAGTGCAGGTGGTGTAAAGCCAGGTAATAGCTGTTGCATATTTGGGGGCATTGGACAGTAACTAGGAAGGGTGTGTAATGGGGTTGTATGTTGTGTTCCTCCATAAGGCTGTCCTCGCCAAACTTGCTGCCATGGTTGAGTTTGAGTTGGCTGAGAGGGCCAATTTTGCCACATTTGTGGACTCCATGGCTGCTGAGATTGCTGCATAGGATAGTAATATGCAGGGTTTGGAAAAATAGGTTCTGGGTACATATTTTGGGGTCTAGACTGCCAGGGCCTTTTTGGTGCATATGATGACTCTGTAGGTTCAGTATTGAGCTTGTAAAAAGCTTGTAGCTCTGGTAAAGAAGGGCAATTGTCTGTAGAGTGTGGATCAGAGCAAAGAGCACAGACTGCAATGGTGTTAAGAGGGCACTCTTTCAAGGGGTGCCTCTTTTTGCATTTAGGGCAGAATATGTGTAATGCTGCCATGTCTTCTTCCTCTTGTCGTTTCTTTGTTTTCAATGCATCAAATTGGGAGCTTAAGGTGCCTAAAATGTCAGTTTTAAAATTTTCTAACAGGTTCCCCAATTCAACTCTTGTAATCCCACTAGTCCCTGCTGTCCTGGAAATGTGGGAAGGAGCTTCCCTTGTGCTTTTTCCTGCTTTGGCTCTACTCCTAGAATATTTTCTGCACAGTTCAGTGATCTCCTCAAAAGATTTGTGAGATACATCACCTGATGCCATCAGGTTGAGGATTTCCACATATTCCTCCAGAATCCCTTTCAGAAAAAGAGTTCTGACTGCATCCTCTTGTAAGGTATTATACTTGGATTTTTGCAGTACAAAGCAGAAACGTTCTAGGAAATCCTCAAGACTTTCTTCTTCATGTTGTTGCATTTTGAAGATGTCATTTTGAGAATCTCTAGGTCCACAGTAATCTCGGTATTTTTTGAGGAAAGCACTCTTCATTTCTTCCCAAGTTCGGATGGTGGACTCCCCCAGACTCATAAACCACCTAAGTGCAGCATCTTTAAGGGTGGCCGGAAATAGTTTTAACTTCTGTGCATCCTGTATATAATTGTAACTCCTGCACAAGATGTCAAACTCAAAGAGAAAAGTATCTGGATCTTCAGTACTTTTCCCATAGAAGGTAGGTAATGAAGATGCTGGGATATTTTTCATGTTGACATTTCGTGCAAGATCTAGAATAGGAAAGCCAAAAGTTGTTTCAGTTCGTCCCTCATGTTCTCCCTCTCCTTCCATCTGGTGTCTGGTTTCCTGATCACTCATAACAAGAGGGTTCCTGAACCAATTGACACCTAACCTGTCTCTTCTTGGGGATGGAATGAAGTCCCAATGGTCTATCCTAGGCCAAGATTGAAGATTGAAAGGTAGATCTGTGGTAGATTCTACTTGAGAAAATACCAAATTGTGAGCGTGTCTAAAAAGAGAATTCACTCCCTCTATGTTCACTGTGTCAACCAAGTTGGAATCTTCCTTTGGGGGAGAAGGTTGTTGGGTCTCTGGGGTCTCTACTGAATGTAACTATTCACTGAGTATACCCTCAATTCTTGCTGGGCTGGTCCTTAATTCCATGGAAGTTTGTGTGTTATTGTTTTCAATTTCATTGCTGGTGTTCCTATCCCTAGGGTTAGTGAGGGGGGGGGTTCTATCTCCAACAAGATCAAAATGAACCTTAATGAATATTCCCCTGCTATCTCTGGGTCTCATCAAAACAATTACTAAAAATAACAAGACTTGTAATCAAAATAAATCGAAATACCTATGCCACAAATGGGTTTGAAGGAACCTGTTATGAAATGCGCAAGTTTGCCTTACTGACCCTTCTCCTCCAATATGCAACAACTAGTCACACCCAAAAAACTGTTGTGAAATTAGATTGTTGAAATTAAACACACCCAAACTTGCAAAAGGACAAACACACTTGCATGAAATTAAACTGCAGAAAGTAAATACTCTTTACAGGAAAGATAAACACACTTTTTGCAGTAAAATAAATCAAAACATGCGAAGAAAAACAACCACACTTACCAGAAGGAAACAACAAGAATTCGGGGCAACCCACTAAAGTGGATGCGGCAGGCTGTTACACCATGGGAATCCCATCATGAATTCATCTTTGCGTCTTAATGTTTCCCCTCCACCTTGTTGTGTACTGTAAAAAAATCCTATCTACCTGAACTTCTTAGTCTAAAAATAGAAATGAGCAAAATACCAGCTTACCTTGGAGCAACTCCCCGGCAACGGCGCCAAATGTTGGTCAAAATTAATGTACTTAATTCACCTCAATTTAATTATCAACCGGAAAATCATAAACTTTGAGTTTCTACACTATATGTGCAGACAAGGCAGTCTTAATGCTCGTGCTGACAGAAATGCTAGTCTACTTCAAACAAAGCAATGAAATGGATGAAACTACTTCTATCCTAGATGATCTATACTAAGGACTCATGGATCTATTCTAACACAAGAGGAAATCAATTTACTGACTATCAAACTTATTATAGCATACAACAATCTACAAGCTACAGTAATTCTTTAAAACAACCCTAATCTTTCAGAAAAATCCTACCTACAACAATGCTTCAAAAGAACAACCTACTGATAAATTAAACAAACCCTTGAACTACAGCAATTCCTTAAAACACTCAACAGCCCACACTCAGCTACAATGCTGATAATCTATTCTACAAATGGAAGAGCTTAATAAGTTTCAGAATAACTATGATCAATTAACCTGAAAACTCCACTATTAATCCTACAAGATTTAATGCTTAACTCCACACTAATACTTCTAGAATCATTTCCGGAGTAAAACCTGTGACGTCTTGACTTTGAATTGTCAACACACACACAGCCTATCAAAGAAGAGCTTGACTTGTTATTGTTATTTAATTATACTATGTTTTGTTTTATGCACACTAATGCACACAGGAAAATGCCAAGGTTATTCAAACAATACTCATTAATCAATATTAGGGCTGTGTGAGAAATATTCACTGGTTCTGGTTTGCATATGCACACTGTGGAGCTGATATTGATTCAAGAAAGCAATAGTATAAACTAAGGTTCCTCTCCAAACTCATTCAATGTCAGACATCACGATTTATTCCTATTTAATCACTTATTTAAAAGATTATTTAACAAACCCTATACGCTCTGTAAACTACGGTCTTCAAACCCTCTATAAAAATATTACGAATGCTGTTCAACTCCAACAAAATATCCTACAACTATGCAAGCTCGAAAGTAAAAGGATGGGGCTTTTCATCAATTATTCTCACGCTGCAGCCAAAAGGATTCTTCAACAGCTAGAGTCGAGTTCTTTATTCAATTTACCAATACCACGATTCACACTGGAAATCAGAGAAAACTTGAATACACACCATTCCTCAATCTCATTAAATTAATTCTATAATAAATTCAATCCAAATTATCACACATTTCATCATTGCTGTAACCATTAATAATCACTCACACTGAAAACCAAAGGAGATACAGATCATTCCCAAATCTATTCTCTGTGCTAGATCAAAATATAAATGAAATTAACTAGTGACCTGCAGACATACATTCTATTTTCCACTCACAGCTAAGCAAAACCATTACTATTCCAGAAAACACTGTCAAAATAAGAAGCCGTTACATCTACTACTGTAAAATGCACAATATCAAAGTACCAGGGGTTGGTGTTGAAGGGGGCCCTACCCTCAATGCCTTCCAGTTCTAAGTCAAAACCTTAAAGGAGATAAACGCTGGTTGTATTAATGAAATGAAGTATTACAATATTCTCTGAGCATCCTCCTCTTAGGGTTTCAAGAAGCCCTTTTATACTAAAGATACAGACTAGAATCAATTGTGAGACAGAGATTGATCCTCAAACAACTCTACAGTTAACTCGGCACACCTGAGCCAAATATGGGAGCTCGAATCCCTTAAAATCTATACAAAACTAAAGCAAGAAAGCAACAGCTCCTCAATCAAATATCATCCCCAAAACAGCACCTGAAAAGTCTGCATAGGCATTATGGAAGGCGATGAAAGCTCAGGAGACGCCCAAAATGTGGATCAAAGCCCCCAAATCTGTTGGTGCAGCTAGCGTGAACCTGCCCTGGAGCGCCAAAACCCCTGCACAAAATAAACAGCGACCCATCAGTTGACCGGATATTTATATGGAGATTTAAAAACCAAATTTATGCATAAAACAATGTAAAATAACCAAAAATCACTTACCAAGCCTTTGTCCATGTTGGTCTCCACAAAAACATAACCATACACAAATAAACATTAATAAAACTAATTTATCATGTGGTTTTATAAGTTTTATGCTGGAAAATAATGTATTGGACAGCCAATAATAGGAGACCAACAATGATTCCATCTTTAGCCCCATTCAGACACGGATGCTCTCTTCATAGAAGGTAAAACAATTTGACCATTTTAAATGTCTGGAATGGTAGCTTATGACTCCAGAATAATATAGTTCAAGCTCTCCTGGAGAAAGGCTTAGAGAAAAGTGAAGTCTTTTCTCCACATGTGAATAAGCTCTTATTTATTGCAGGTACCTTACATTCTATTGGTTTGTCATGCTCTGGATGACTACACAGGTTTGATTAAAACAAGTCAAATGTATCGTTTGAAAGTATTGACGTTCAATGATTATACGTGCATTTTATAATAGTCATTAGTTCAAAGATAACTATGTATTATGTGAAACCCCCCCATATATTTGCATTCTTTAGCAATTTTGTCTGGCTTAACTGTGATCACTTTCCGCTTTGGGCTAGTCAGAATACAAATTGAAACATTACCGACATAGCTCCTGTTGACTTAAATTGTGGAATATACTTGAACAACGAAAACCTTCAGCATACAAGTCTTTAGTTCCCTTCTTTGCAAGTGTTATTTTATTTGGATGCATTCTCAAGTCATATAACTCAGATTTTGCATTTATAGGGTCCCTTGCCGATGCTTATCTGTATTCATCCCATGATTTCAGTGAACATAGATGATGTTGCTTCAAATTACATGTGGTTTTTCTTTAATTTGGAATGCATTCTGAAGTACTTATTGCATCCACCATTTCCTTCTATGATGTTTATTTGTAATCCTGTGATTGCTTCAAGTATACATGATTTCTCTTCTACACGATCATGGTATGCTTTGCATGGTTTCTCCAAATATTTTTCTGTACATTCTCTAGCATCAGCGGTAGAGACATTTGCATTTTCAGTAGAATTAAGTAACTTGGCTCTGTGGTGAGTTGTTGATGGTTGCTAACCTGCTAGTCTTAGATTGACTTTTTTCAAGTATTTGTTATGTTGCGTTATGTTGACAATGCAGGCATTAAGTACGAAGTGGAAACACAATAATAGTGTGTTGGCAAGTTTCTCTGACTGGGAACGAATGTGGCATTTATATTGAACTCTTATATGGTAGCTGTATATGTATTATGGACATAAATTTGTGAACTGTACTTTCCTCCAACCCATGTGCAGATTAAATGCCTAAACAAGTTCTTGATTAAATTAATTAAACTTTTAGCCATGGAAAGACGTAAATTTAGTTGAGAAGATTGTAGGGCAGATGATCAGAGGAGATGATAACAATTGAGTAGCGAGGTTATAAACTAATGTTTGGATTTTCTTTGATTGTTATTTACTGTTTCCTAGTAATCAACTACCTCATAAGAAATTCTTCCTTGTGAGGTCCTAGATTGTCGAAGCAATCACAGTTGGATAAAAACAAATTTGTAAGCCGTGAGGCAGCAAGACCATTCGATGGTGCATGGATGTGGTTCAATTCATGTCCATGGGTGCCCATGGTTCTCAGTTCACTGAAGTCTAAATATTAGATATACCTAGAGTACAAGAATATTTCGTTGTCAAATTGGAATTTATATGCTTAGATAACATCTGCATCATAGAATCCCATGGCGTGTAGAATAGATTGTGAATAGGTGTACTGTTAAGGCACTCCTTGTGTGTGAATAGGTGTACTGTTAAGAGGTGTACTGTTAAGGCACTCCTTGTGTTAGGTCACCAGTTCGAAACTCTGGATACTCTCAGTTTATTGAATACGAATATTGATTTAATTCAATGAAGTCGGCCTATGTTTGGCTGAATGGGGAAGTTTCAAT
Source organism: Pseudotsuga menziesii (assembly GCA_001517045.1). Taxonomy (NCBI): domain Eukaryota; kingdom Viridiplantae; phylum Streptophyta; class Pinopsida; order Pinales; family Pinaceae; genus Pseudotsuga; species Pseudotsuga menziesii. Next base: position 15,108 of record LPNX010949083.1, on the reverse strand, counting down.
CCAAGGAAATACATCCAGTAAGGTTCAAATAGGTTTAAAGTTGGTATGGTAACACCAACAATTATTTTAACGAGAATATTATTCAGGGTGACAACTCTACACATTGTATATTCAAATGTGTGCAAAGCTGGTTTCTTAAGAGAGGACATAATCTCTGAAGGATGAGAGAGATTTTTTTTGTTGATTGTTATGTTGCTCATGTCTCCGATCATGTTGCATATTGTTGACAACGTTGAATCATTTCTCCATCCTTGAGGCTTATGATGATAACTAGATCATTACACATTATTGATCATCACACATTATAAACTGAGATATACACTATTGAGATATGCACACTATTGAATGATATATATCCCAACCTATACAATATTTATTACACTATTGCAGAGTGCAGAGTGTTTGCCCTACAGGTCCACCCAACACGACATTGTCTCAATAACCAGGGCATGCTTCAAATCTTGGTTCCAAGTTATGTGTTAGTAGGACCGTATATGTTTTTGGTTACAAAGTCATTGTTGGGTGTGGCGTATGTTTTCTCCTTTGGAAGGGGCTTCCTTTAAGAAAATCATTGGAGGTTTGAAGAGGTTGGTCACCTGAAACAACACATGAGGGTGAACCAATTAATACATACTTTCATTCCACTAAGCTGTCGCGGCGGAGGCAACATCGAAATTCTTTTTAGCCCAAATTCCTTGGGACAGCAGAGGGTAGTAGGGGACCGAGGTGATACCCCGAAGTTGAACCCACGACGAAGGGGCATTGTCGATTCCTCTCCCCTCTGCAATAAATGAAAACTCTGAATAAGTTTCTGAATTGATAAAAAAAAAACTCTTAATCGCATGGAATTGTTTGTTGCCAGATTCTAAGGGCATTTATGAGCTGTTTGTTTCTGGCAAAACATAAAAGAAGGGGATTTTGTGATCTGTTTAGACAGCTCAGTATAATTTCGTTAATTTAATGAAGAACATGTTTATTATTGAACCCTCTTGTTTTAAAAGAATTACATGCAAATTTGCTATTCTGTTACAATTTCTAAATCCAAATAACTAATTTGTACTGTTTTCCAAATTAACAAATTTTCCCCTTCGTGGGAAGAACCACGTAATTTCAAAACAACTTTACTGATTTTGAATTTTTATTGCCCCTTTCACCTTCAAAGATCTATACAATTTGAAAATTATATTCAGATTTCATTTTACCATGAAAAGTATCTCCTTCAAATTTTATTAAACAATTTATATTAAAATGAAAATTTCATAAATTTTTTATTACTTATGAAAGTTTATTAGGAATATATATAAACTGCTTTTAAAATTGAGTATATTTGAGTGAAATATAATAATTTGTAATATTCAAATTTTATTAAACAATTTATATTAAAATGGAAATTTCATAAAAATTTTATTAGGAATATATCAACTGTATTTAAAATTGAGTATATTTGACTGAAATATAATAATTTGTGATAAGAGTGATTACAATGAATAATATTACAATATGTTTTTAATTTTTATTAAATTAATGAATAAACTTTTTAATTTTTTTTAAAATTTTGGAAATTTGAAATTACTAATTTTTGTAAAATATGATAAATTGTGATAAGTATGATTACACTCCAATAAAATTAAAAAAATTGTTTTAATTTTTGAACCAAAAGAAGTTTGGTGCTCTCCAACTCACTATGGGGAAGATCATGTCAAGTTAGTCTAACATGCTAGCATAATCTGACAAACGTGATATGCTCTCTCTCATACTAGGTTGGAGAGCACCTGGCTTCTCTTGGTACAATAAAAATATAAATTACAATTAGACTTAAAAAAAATGGCTAGCATAGATCCATTTAAAACCAAGATCTATCAAGTACGTAGAAAGATCTAAATGGTAAAAAAATGTACACTTCAATAAATTGGATCCCTCTAGGTGCTTAATAGATCTCGGTTTAAAATGGATCTATACTAGTATTAAATCAATTAATAAACTTTATTATTATTATCTTCAAAGTTAACGAAAATATAATGAATTTTGATATGCATAATTATATTGCAACATTATTTATTTTTATTAAATCAATTAATAATTTTTTTTATATATCTAAATGTCGAGTTCTAAAAATATATACATATATAATAATGTATAAGTAATTAATGGCAACATCCTTGGTTGTTACTTTTCGTATAAGTAATTAATGGCAACACGCTTAGTCATATAATCTGACTTTTCCTTTGTAAAAAATATCCTTCTTGGTGTAATCCTAAAAAACATATTAAGTAATACCAACTTTCTTGCCAAGTACAAATGACAAAGAGGTGTTAGTTCACACATAATTGAGAGCTACAGAGAGGTTAGGGTGTTACTTGACATATAATTGAGAACTATATAGAGGCCAAATCAAATTATTGCATTAAGATGGACAAAAATGGCGGTAATGTTGGAACAAATTCCAGGAATTTAACGCATCAAGAAGAAAACAGACATAGTGGAGTCAGAAACCTTACCGAATACACTACAAACCTGTAAGGAAATTGATCACCAATCTCAGCATTCTCTCCAACTGAAAATGCAAGAAAATATCAGCTCGACAACCAAGCCTGTCGATTGATATACTAGTGATGGGTAAAGGCAGTGACCATGGCATACTCCGCTTGCTATCACCGGTCGTCCATGTGTGAAGATCGCGTTTTAGAACAAATAAATTATTATGTAGATTATTTTTGCTATCGCTGGTCATCCATGCCGTTTGCCACCTGTAGTGAATATCCCTGATCAGAGTTTTTGAACAAATAAATTATTATGTAGATGATTTTTGCTCTCTCCCATTGTCCCTGCAGTCTGCCACCTGTTGTGAAGATCCCTGATCAGCGTTTTAAAACAAATAATTATTATGTAGATGATTTGACGTATACACTTTCTAATTTGCTTTATATTATATTTCGTTCACCATAATTTCATTTTTTTTTATGAAGTATACGTAAAATATTTCTA